>MKYO02003784.1:24141-107784 GCA_002013955.2 Citrus medica
TTTTCCATAATGGGTTTGGATGGGTGAACTCAGAATAGGACTCTGGACAGGAACTCAAAAGTTTGGATGGAATATCCTGGTAAGACTGGGGAGTTTCAGACAAATTATAGAGTTTCAGAATGTCGGTGAAGGATTTGAACATGGACTTGACTCGGATTCTAGTGGGAATGGTTTAGAGATGTTTGATTTGGTGAAGGATGTCAAAGCCTAACAAGATATCCTTATTAGGAAGAGTAGAACCAATAACCTTGGTCCAAATGACACAGTTTGGGAAGATTTGAATACCAATGGGTTTTTTGGTAATCAAAGAGGTGGTAAAGAGTTTTCCATTGACAGCTTTGAAATGTTCTTCAGACTTGGTCCAATATTCTGGGGAAAGGAGATGAGGGTTTAACATGCTTCTTTGGGCACCGGTATCGATAAGGCTGATAGTTGGAATGGACCTTTGGAATTTGGAAGGTAGGATGTGGAGTTGGATGGAGGGAATAGGAACAGTAGTGTCCAGGGACAATAACTGTTAATGGAGTATTGAAGTGCGAACACTGTTTCATCATTGGGTTCATCTTGTTCAGAGAAATAGAATTCCAGTTCATCCTTGTCTGGAGAGTAGTCGGTAGTGGCTTGAAGATGCTCAACTAGGGGGATGGATTTTTCTCTTTTGCTGGGACAATCTTTAGCATAGTGGCCTTTTTTCTTACAGATAAAACATCTGCTTAATTTTCTTCATTGGAGGTCTCGTGAAGAGGATGATTTCTTTCGGAAGAATCTGTAAGGCTTTCTGGATCTGTGAGGTATGGACGAAAATTCTGGGGTTTTGAATTTTTAAAAATGCATTTTCTTCTTAGAACTGCAATCACAATCTTTTTTCTTCTTGCATTTGATCTGTAAGTAAGGCTTTTTGCAAGCACTCCGGAATGGTTCTTTGTCTTTCAAGAGTTCTTTGAAAAATTATTTCTGCTCGCAAAGTTTGTCGAGACAGGTTTTGGCAAGCTGGAAGATTTTGCCAAGAGAGATGTTGTCAAGGGAAAGGTTGGATGCTGTGAGTTGTCGNTTTTGCCAAGAGAGATGTTGTCAAGGGCAAGATTAGAGGCTGTGAGTTGCCTCTGTATGTCTGGTTGGAGCTCGTCTGGAAGTGAAGCTAGAAAGACATGCTTTATTGTCGGTTCATTGAATCCATTAAGCTTGTAAAACAGCAAAGACATGCGTTTGTAATGGAAATCAAGAGCTTTAGCATTGAGGGAGCAGCATTTCATGTTGAGATAATCTCGTCTCATAGCTTCAAAAACTACAGAAGGATCGCCAAGGAATTGATCATGGAGAACAGCAAGAGCACTTGAAACTTCTGGGAGATCAACAAACTGTAATTGGCGATATTGTCCTAACGAATCAAACTAATCTCTTAGACCACCAGTAAAACGAGTAGCAAATTCTCGAAGGACTGATTGAGTTGTGGCTCCTGGTCTTAGCATTTGGAGGTCAATCAAGGCAGACATTTCAGTAAGTCTGTCACGCCATTTATGGGATGGGAGATCATCGAATGTGAACCATGGACCATGGGCGGGGCCTGAGCTGAAGAAGGTTGGGTTGTGGCAGAAGATTCAGGTATTTCTTCGTCAACTTCAGAGGGAATATCAAAATATAGTTCTGTATGAGAGGTTTGGCCAGGGTGATCAGGTTGAGCCATCAAGATTTTGGTGATATCAGCATAGGACTTTTCAGAGTCACTGGTGGATGCTGAAGATTCAGTGTCGGTCTCCGTATATCTATCCGAAACAGCTAGATTTGAATCAGAAGTTTGATCATCTATAGTAGATGAATGGGTGACTGTGTGAGTAGTAAACTGGTGCATAGGTTCTTTATCCATGGATTGGGTAGGAGGTTGGGAGATAGTTGGTGGTGGAACAGATGGTGATGCTGGTGTAGAATTAGAGGATTGATGACCAGGAATAGAAATAGAGGTTTGAGGGAATGGGACAGGTCGTGGTTGAAGTTTAGACTTTGGTTTAGGTGTAGGAAGTGGTGGTAAAGGATCGTTTCTAAAAAAAGTATGAGTCATGCCAAATAACTTGGAAGGGTCATACTGTTTAATAGGAGAAGAGGCAAAAGGATGATAAGTGGGGCTGATGGAAGGGATAAGAGGTGATGTGGTAAAGAGGGTAGGTTTCTGTTTTTCAGATTCAATCTGAGCTAGTTTAGCTTTTAAGCGCCTGATTTCCCTTTCTTTTTGATCAAATTCTGGGCTATAGTATCTCTGGGCAAGCATGGCTCGTAACTCTGAATAGAGTTGACCAATTCTGGTTTGAAGATTTTGGTGAATCTGCTACATCTGGGCAGCAATAGAGTCAACTTTTGTTTTTATCTGGTCAATTCGCAAACTGATTTTTTCAACTTTTGAATTAAGATGCACCAAAGTATCATTTTGTGCCCTGGCATTTTGAGTTTGCTAGTTGAGGAGAGATTCAAAAGGTTTGGGTGGCTCAAGGTGGCCAGTGGAGGTAATGGCAGAAGGAACAAAAGGTTTGGATACCACGTTTCTGTGGGGATCTGTATGAGGTTCTAAAGGAGGAAAAGAAGAAGAATGTTCTGAAGAAGTAGACGAGAACATCATACAAGCTAGTGGTTGAACGATAGGTGATGGGTTTGGAAGTGGTGATGGAATTTCAGTTTTGCAATGTTTTGCAATCCATTTAAGCTCTTTTCGGTAAATGGGTATTGGAGCTGGTGGAGGTGGAGGATCTTTTGGTGGATGTGGGTCATAGTGGTGACAGAAGATTGGAAGTTTTTTCTTTGTGGGTTTCTTTTTCTTTTTGGGGACATAATCGTCATCTTCTTCCCAATCATCCCAGCAAGGATAATCTGGGTCACACAAGCCTGAGCCGGGGACATCCCAAAGGAAATGGCCATTGTGTTTGGTTGGATAGATAGGGAAGCCTTCAGAATTAAACCCGGTAATAGGCAGATTTTCCTGAGCTGTCTGAACAGCTGTGATCATGGAAGAATAAGTAAAGGAGAGTCGAGGGGGCTCTTGTGGAGCACTTGGAGGTGGTTTAAAAGTCATTCGGACTGTGTCATCTTGTCTTCTTTCAAACATACTTTCAGTTGTTTGAATGGGAGCGGTATTGTTGTGGAACTGCTCATAGTTGGAGATCCATTCAAGAGGCATAAGCTTTATGAGCTCATGACGGGGAATTTGTCTCGGGATCTGGATGATTGTGGGGATTTGGTCAGATTCTGCTAACACCATGAGGGTGTTAGAGTGGTGTTCTGGAGTAGGTAGATCTAAGGCATTATTTTGAAGCCTATAGACCAGTTGATGTGTAAGGTGGCAATTTTGGCGGAGGAAATTTGTTCTGCACCTTGAATTTGAACTTGAACTTTCAAGGCTGTGGGCAAATTGGTGTCTTAGAGAGAAAGGTTAAAGTTGGGATAGAAGGTAAGTAGAACACTTCCGGCATGAAGGGTTGTGAGGACAGTACCGATAACAGCATCTTGGTATTGTTTGAATCGGGTATCAAGCATAGCAATTTGAGCGGTAACTGGTAATCCTTTTCTCTCATGAAGGGTAAGGATTAATATGATGCCTCCAAGATGGAGATGGGTAAAACCTTCTCGTTTTTAGTTGGAAATCAATTCTGAGGGGATTTCAAGAGTAACATATTGCTCAGCAGGGGTTGCTTGAAGAGAACATTGATCCAGGCGAGAAGATTGGATATATTCTTTAGGGTGAGGTCTGCGGGTGGATATGAGAGTACGGNCTATCCGAAACAGCTAGATTTGAATCAGAAGTTTGATCATCTATAGTAGATGAATGGGTGACTGTGTGAGTAGTAAACTGGTGCATAGGTTCTTTATCCATGGATTGGGTAGGAGGTTGGGAGATAGTTGGTGGTGGAACAGATGGTGATGCTGGTGTAGAATTAGAGGATTGATGACCAGGAATAGAAATAGAGGTTTGAGGGAATGGGACAGGTCGTGGTTGAAGTTTAGACTTTGGTTTAGGTGTAGGAAGTGGTGGTAAAGGATCGTTTCTAAAAAAAGTATGAGTCATGCCAAATAACTTGGAAGGGTCATACTGTTTAATAGGAGAAGAGGCAAAAGGATGATAAGTGGGGCTGATGGAAGGGATAAGAGGTGATGTGGTAAAGAGGGTAGGTTTCTGTTTTTCAGATTCAATCTGAGCTAGTTTAGCTTTTAAGCGCCTGATTTCCCTTTCTTTTTGATCAAATTCTGGGCTATAGTATCTCTGGGCAAGCATGGCTCGTAACTCTGAATAGAGTTGACCAATTCTGGTTTGAAGATTTTGGTGAATCTGCTACATCTGGGCAGCAATAGAGTCAACTTTTGTTTTTATCTGGTCAATTCGCAAACTGATTTTTTCAACTTTTGAATTAAGATGCACCAAAGTATCATTTTGTGCCCTGGCATTTTGAGTTTGCTAGTTGAGGAGAGATTCAAAAGGTTTGGGTGGCTCAAGGTGGCCAGTGGAGGTAATGGCAGAAGGAACAAAAGGTTTGGATACCACGTTTCTGTGGGGATCTGTATGAGGTTCTAAAGGAGGAAAAGAAGAAGAATGTTCTGAAGAAGTAGACGAGAACATCATACAAGCTAGTGGTTGAACGATAGGTGATGGGTTTGGAAGTGGTGATGGAATTTCAGTTTTGCAATGTTTTGCAATCCATTTAAGCTCTTTTCGGTAAATGGGTATTGGAGCTGGTGGAGGTGGAGGATCTTTTGGTGGATGTGGGTCATAGTGGTGACAGAAGATTGGAAGTTTTTTCTTTGTGGGTTTCTTTTTCTTTTTGGGGACATAATCGTCATCTTCTTCCCAATCATCCCAGCAAGGATAATCTGGGTCACACAAGCCTGAGCCGGGGACATCCCAAAGGAAATGGCCATTGTGTTTGGTTGGATAGATAGGGAAGCCTTCAGAATTAAACCCGGTAATAGGCAGATTTTCCTGAGCTGTCTGAACAGCTGTGATCATGGAAGAATAAGTAAAGGAGAGTCGAGGGGGCTCTTGTGGAGCACTTGGAGGTGGTTTAAAAGTCATTCGGACTGTGTCATCTTGTCTTCTTTCAAACATACTTTCAGTTGTTTGAATGGGAGCGGTATTGTTGTGGAACTGCTCATAGTTGGAGATCCATTCAAGAGGCATAAGCTTTATGAGCTCATGACGGGGAATTTGTCTCGGGATCTGGATGATTGTGGGGATTTGGTCAGATTCTGCTAACACCATGAGGGTGTTAGAGTGGTGTTCTGGAGTAGGTAGATCTAAGGCATTATTTTGAAGCCTATAGACCAGTTGATGTGTAAGGTGGCAATTTTGGCGGAGGAAATTTGTTCTGCACCTTGAATTTGAACTTGAACTTTCAAGGCTGTGGGCAAATTGGTGTCTTAGAGAGAAAGGTTAAAGTTGGGATAGAAGGTAAGTAGAACACTTCCGGCATGAAGGGTTGTGAGGACAGTACCGATAACAGCATCTTGGTATTGTTTGAATCGGGTATCAAGCATAGCAATTCGAGCGGTAACTGGTAATCCTTTTCTCTCATGAAGGGTAAGGATTAATATGATGCCTCCAAGATGGAGATGGGTAAAACCTTCTCGTTTTTAGTTGGAAATCAATTCTGAGGGGATTTCAAGAGTAACATATTGCTCAGCAGGGGTTGCTTGAAGAGAACATTGATCCAGGCGAGAAGATTGGATATATTCTTTAGGGTGAGGTCTGCGGGTGGATATGAGAGTACGGGCGTTTGTACAGTTGGTAAGGGCTGATAAGAGGGAACGAAGATTCACTGATCTGGGCGGATTCAGGGATGTAAGAGTATTCTATAAGGTTTTCGATTTTATTGGCAGTATGAGAAGTGCAAGATTTAGGTAGGGAAAGAGTAGAGGAAAGAGTAACAGGATTGGAAAGAATTGAAGATGAAGTGGAAGCCATGAATGAGAAGTTCTCTCTGCGCCTGAAATTCTAGTGATCAAAAGAGAATAAAGGCTCAAATTATACCATTTTGGTTGTGGAAAAACAAGATTTAGAAAACAGAATCTCAAGGACTAGTAGGCTCCGATAACATAAAAGTACGTGGTAGTGCTTACTAGTCCAACCAAAATGGTACGTGAACTTTTATGGTATCAGATTTGTGATACCATATATTATCAGAGCCATACTCATCCTGTATGATACCCATTCGCTAGTCAAATGGCTAGTCCACTAAATGGCTCTGATACCATATGTGATACAATGGTATCACATATGGCCATATGGTATCACAAAGCATTGTGATACCACAATGCTTTTATGATACCACAATGCCATATGGTATCACAAATTACGGTATTTTTTAGGTATCAGGCCCTAGATACCTAAAAAATACCCATATGGTATCAGCCTACTAGTCCGGGGGTCAAGCATAGGCTCTGATACTTATATCTAGGACAGATTCCTAAAAGTGATATAGGTATATCTAGCGATCATGTGTGTGGGCATTTTGGCCTTGGACGATTATGGCGTCATATGGCTGTATAAAAGTACGCATGATACCCATAGATATGGTATACCAGGCCACATGGTATGCCTACCATCGTTTGAAACACGATATCTATACCATATGATCACTAGAATTTAGGATTATAGATACTGAATTCTAGGCTTTGAATGGTATAGATATAGGCATACCTAGTCTGTGGTATGCATAAAATGGTACTAGTATAGATATACCATAAAGTACGATATTTATCATGCGTGGCGTACCAAAACACGTTATGATAAATATGATCAGAGCAGGTACTTTGATATACCATAAAATTATTCATGATCATAAATATGTCCTTACTTGGTATCTTTGTGATACCATAATCATTTCTATGGTATACCACAGATCAAAACATAATTATAGGCAAATATATTATCCTTAGGATATCATATCCTATTGTTACGTTATGGCTATCTGGTTTACCAGATAGGATGTTAAATCGTGTGTGATATCATTTATGGTATATGTCCTTACTATCAGATCATAACAGAATTATTTACCATAAAAGTATCCTTAGTATTTATGATCAAAGCAACTATCAAAGCATTATGACTATCAGTTACGGGTAAAATACTAGGCCATATTCGATTCAAGTAAGTTCAAGTAGGCATCTATACTAGTATGGGCTCTGATACTAGGATAGTATAAAAGTACGTGGAATTATGTCCTAAACGCCATGATACTAGGATCAAAGTCATGCGTGTGGGTTATATGGATGGTATCAGTGCTCTATGGCCTAGATGCAACAAAGTATCATTTTGTGCCCTGGCATTTTGAGTTTGCCAGTTGAGGACAAATTCAAAAGGCTTGGGTGGCTCAAGGTAGCCAGTGGAGGTAATAGGTGAAGGGATAAAGGGTTTGGACACAACATTGCAGTGGGGATCTGTTTGAGGTTCTAAAGAAGGAAAGGAAGAAGAGTAATCTGAAGAGTTAGACGAGAACATCATACAAGCTAGTGGTTGAACGATAGGTGATGGGTTTGGAAGTGGTGATGGAATTTCAGTTTTGCAATGTTTTGCAATCCATTTAAGCTCTTTTCGGTAAATAGGTAATGGAGCTGGTGGAGGTGGAGGATCTTTTGGTGGATGTGGGTCATGGTGGTGACAGGAGATTGGAAGTTTTTTCTTTGTGGGTTTCTTTTTCTTTTTGGGGACATAATTGTCATCTTCTTCCCAATCATCCCAGCAGGGACAATCTGGGTCACACATGCCTGAGCCGGGGACATCCCATAGGAAATGGCCATTGTGTTTGGCTGGATAGACAGGGAAGGCTTCAGAATTAAACCCGGTAATAGGCAAATTTTCCTGAGCTGTCTGAACAGCTGTGATCATGGAAGAATAAGTAAAGGAGAGTCGAGGGGGCTCTTGTGGAGCACTTGGAGGTGGTTTAAAAGTCATTCAAATTGTGCCATCTTGTCGTCTTTCAAACATACTTTCAGATGTCTGAATGAGAGTGGTATTGTTATGGAACTGCTCATAGTTGGAGATCCATTCAAGAGGCATAAGCTTTATGAGCTCATGGCGGGGAATTTGTCTCGGGATCTGGATGATTGTGGGGATTTGGTCAGATTCTGCTAACACCATGAGGGTGTCAGAGTGGTGTTCTGGAGTGGGTAGATCTAAGGCATGATTTTGAAGCCTATAGACCAGTTGATGGTGTAAGGTGGCAATTTTGGCTGAAGAGATTTGTTCTGCACCTTGAATTTGAACTTGAACTTTCAAGGCTGTGGGCAAGTTGGTGTCTTGGAGAGAAAGGTTGAAATTGGGATAGAAAGTGAGTAAAACACTTCCTGCATGAAGGGTTGTGAGGACAGTACCGATAACATCATCTTGGTACTGTTTGAATCGGGTATCAAGAATAGCAATTCGAGCAGTAACTAGTAATCATTTTCGCCCATGAAGGGTAAGGATTAATCTGATGCCTCCAAGATGGAGATGGGTAAAACCTTCTCGTTTCTAGTTGGAAATCAAGTCTGAAGGGATTTCAAGAGTGACATATTGCTCAGCAGGGGTTGCTTGAAGAGAACATTGATCCAGGCGAGAAGACTGGATATATTCTTTAGGGTGAGGTCTGCAGGTGGATATGAGAGTACGGATACTACGGGTAAAAGAACTGGGGCATTTGTAGAGTGGGTAAGGGCTGATAAGAGGGAACGAAGATTCATTGATCTGGGCGGATTCAGGGATGTAGGAGTATTCTACAAGGTTTTCGATTTTATTGGCAGTATGAGAAGTGCAAGATTTAGGTAGGGAAAGAGTAACAGGATTGGAAGGAATTGAAGATGAAGTGGAAGCCATGAATGAGAAGTTCTCTCTGCGCCTGAAATTCTAGTGATCAAAAGAGAATAAAGGCTCAAATTATACCATTTTGGTTGTGGAAAAACAAGATTTAGAAAACAGAATTTCAAGGACTAGTAGGCTCTGATACCATAAAAGTACGTGGCGTTGTGACCCTAGATATAGCGATCAAAAAACCTTTTAAAACACTTTTTCCTCTCGGGTTATATAACCCAAAACGCCACGTATTTTATGGTATCAGAGCCTGCTAGTCGTTGAAATTCTATTTTCTAAATCTTGTTTTTCCACAACCAAAATGGTATAATTTGAGCCTTTATTCTCTTTTGATCACTAGAATTTCAGGTGCAGAGAGAACTTCTCATTCATGGCTTCCACTTCATCTTCAATTCCTTAAATCCGGTTACACTTTGTTCTACTCTTTCTCTTCCTAAATCTTGTACTTCTCATACTGCCAATAAAATTGAAAATCTTGTAGAATACTCCTACATCCCTGCATCCGCCCAGATTAGTGAATCTTCGTACCCTCTCATCAGCCCTTACCAACTCTACAAACGACCCAGTTCTTTTATCTGCAGTATCCGTACTCTCATATCCACCCGTAGACCTCACCCTAAAGAATATATCCAGTCTTTTTGCCTGGATCAATATTCTCTTCAAGCAACCCCTGCTGAGCAATATGTCACTCTTGAAATCCCTTCAGACTTGATTTCCAAATGGAAACGAGAAGGTTTTACCCATCTCCATCTTGGAGGCATCAGATTAATCCTTACCCTTCATGGGCGAAAATGATTACTAGTTACTGCTCGAATTGCTATTCTTGATACCCGATTCAAACAGTACCAAGATGATGTTATCGGTACTGTCCTCACAACCCTTCATGCAGGAAGTGTTTTACTCACTTTCTATCCCAGTTTCAACCTTTCTCTCCAAGACACCAATTTGCCTACAGCCTTGAAAGTTCAAGTTCAAATTCAAGGTGCAGAACAAATCTCCTCAGCCAAAATTACTACTCTTCACCATCAACTGGTCTATAGGCTTCAAAAACATGCCTTAGGTCTACCTACCCCAGAACACCATTCTGACACCCTCATGGTGTTAGCAGAACCTGACCAAATCCCCACAATCATCCAGATCCTGAGACAAATTCCCCGCCATGAGCTCATAAAGTTTATGCCTCTTGAATAGATCTACAACTATGAGCAGTTCCATAACAATACCACTCCCATTCAAACATCTGAAAGTATGTTTGAAAGACGCCCCGATGGCACATTCTGAATGACTTTTAACCCACCTCCCAGTGCTCCACAAGAGCCTCCTCGACTCTCATTTACTTATTCTTCCATGATCACAGCTGTTCAGACAGCTCAGGAAGATCTGCCCATTACAGGGTTTAATTCTGAAGGTTACCCTGTTTATCCAGCCAAGCACAATGGCCATTACCCATAGGATGTCCCCGGATCAGGCATGTGTGACCCAGATTGTCCCTGTTGGGATGATTGGGAAGAAGATGACGATTATGTCCCCAAAAGGAAAAAGAAACCCAAAAAGAAACATTCTCCAGTCTCCTGTCACCACTATGACCCACATCCATCGAAAGATCCTACTCCTCCACCGGCTCCATTACCCATTTACCGAAAAGAGCTTAAATGGATTGTAAAACATTGCAATTTTGAAATTCCATCACCACTTCCAAACCCAACACCTATCGTCCAACCACTGACCTGTATTATGTTTTCCTCTACCTCTTCAAATTACTCTTCTTCCTTTCCTTCTTTAGAACCTCACACAGATCCGCACCGCAATGCTGTGTCCAAACCCTTTATCCCTTCACCTATTACCTCCACTGGCCACCTTGAGCCACCCAAGCCTTTTGAATCTGTCCTCAACTGGCAAACTCAAAATGCCAGGGCACAAAATGATACTTTGTTGCATCTCAATTCAAAAGTTGAGAAAATCAATTTGCGAACTGACCAGATTGAGACAAAAGTTGACTCTATTACTGCCCAAATGCAACAGATTCACCAAAATCTTTACATCAGAATTGCTCAACTCGATTTAGAGTTACGAGCCATGCTTGCCCTGAGATACTATAGTCTAGAATTTGATCAAAAAGAAAGGGAAATCAGGTGCTTAAAAGCTGAACTTGCTCAGATTGAATCTGAAAAATAGAAACCTACCCTTTTTACCATATCACCTCCTATTAAACAATATGACCCTTCCAAGTTATTTGGCATGACTCATACTCTTTTTAGAAACAATCCTTTACCACCATCTCCTACACCTAAACCAAAGTCTAAACCTCAACCACGACCTGTCCCATTCCCTCAAACCTCTATTTGTATTCATGGTCATTTTACACTAGCATCACCATCTGTTCCACCACCAACTATCTCCCAACCTCCTACCCAATTCAAGGATAAAGAACCCATGCACCAGTTTACTGCTCACACAGTCACCCATTCATCTACTATAGATGATCAAACTCTGATTCAAATCTAGATGTTTCAGATAGCCATACCGAGACTGACACTGAATCTTCAGCATCCACCAGTGACTCTGAAAAGTCCTATGCTGATATCACCAAAATCTTGATGGCTAAACCTGATTAGCCAACCCAAGGCCAAACCTCTTATACAGAACCATATGTTGATATTCCCTCTGAAGTTGATGAAGAAATACCTGAATCTTCTGCCACAAACCAACCTTCTCCAGCTCAGGCCCTGCCCAATCCACCCAGTCACAAGTCATCAAATGGTCATTGGTTCACATTTGATGATCTTTCATCTCATAAATGGCGTGATAGACTTACTGAAATGTCTGCCTGGATTGACCTCCAAATGCTAAGACCAGGAGCCACAACTCAATCAGTCCTTAGAGAATTTGCTACTCGTTTTACGGGTGCTCTAAGAGATTGGTTTGATTCGTTAGGACAATATCGCCAGTTACAGTTTGTTGATCTCCCAGAAGTTTCAAGTGCTCTTGCTGTTCTCCATGATCAATTCCTTGGCGATCCTTCTGCAGTTTTTGAAGCTGCGAGACGAGATTATCTCAACATGAAATGCCGCTCCCACAATGCTAAAGATCTTGATTTCCATTACAAACGCATGTTTTTGCTGTTTTACAAGCTTAATGGATTCAATGAACCGACATTAAAGCATGTCTTTCTGGCTTCCCTTCTAGAAGAATTCCAACCAGACATACAGCGACACCTCACAGGATCCAACCTTTCCCTTGACAACATCTCTCTTGGCAAAATCTTTCAGCTTGCCAAAACCTGTCTTGACAAACTTTGCGAGCAGAAACAATTCTTCAAAGAACTCTTGAAAGACAAAGAACCATTCCGGAGTGCTTGCAAAAAGCCTTACTTACAGATCAAATACAAGAAGAAAAAAGATTGTGATTGCAGTTCTAAGAAGAAAAGACATTTTTGGAAATTCAAAACCCCTAAATTTTCGTCCAAGCCTCGCAGAACCAGAAAGCCTTACAGATTCTTCCGAAATAAATCATCCTCTTCACGAGACCTCGAACGGAGAAAATTAAGCAAATGTTTTATCTGTAAGAAAAAAGGCCACTATGTGAAAGATTGTCCCAACAAAAGAGAAAAATCCATCTAGCTAGTTGAGCATCTTCAAGCCACTACCGACTACTCTCCAGACAAGGATGAACTGGAATTCTATTTCTCTGAACAAGATGAACCCAATGATGAAACAGTGTTCGCACTTCAACACTCCTCTGATGACTCAGATAGTGACCAGTCCCAAGTCTTTTTTCATCAACAGTTGTGTCCCTAGACGCTACTGTTCCTATTCCCTCCATCAAACTCCACATCCTACCTTCCAAATTCCAAAGGCCCATTCCAGCTATCGGCCTTATCGATACCGGTGCCCAAAGAAGCATGTTAAACCCTCATCTTCTTTCCCCATAATATTGGGCCAAGTCTGAAGAACATTTCAAAGCTGTCAATGGAAAACTCTTTACCACCTCTTTGATTACCAAAAAACCCATTGGTATTCAAATCTTCCCAAACTATGTCATTTGGACCAAGGTTATTGGTTCTACTCTTCCTAATAAGGATATCTTGTTAGGTTTTGACATCCTTCACCAAATCAAACACCTCCAAATCATTCCCATTAGAATCCGAGTCAAGTCCATGTTCAAACCCTTCACCGACATTCTCAAAATCTACAATTTGTCTAAAACTCCCCAGTCTTACCAGGATATTTCATCTAAACTTTTGAGTTCCTGTCCAGAGTCCTATTATGAGTTCACCCATCCAAACCCATTCTGGAAAAATCCAGCTTTCTTCATTAAGTTACCTTTCAAACTAAATGAAGATATTAACCCAACCAAAGCCACTCATCCAGGAATGAGTCCTTCTGACTTACTCCTAGCCCAACAAGAATGTTCACAATTGTTAGCCCAAGGTTTAATTGAGCCCACAAGTTCTCAATGGGCTTGCCAAGCCTTTTATGTTGAAAAGCATTCTGAAATTGTCCGAGGAAAGAAACGCCTAGTCATTGACTACCAGCCATTAAACATGTTTTTACAAGATGACAAATTCCCTTTGCCTCGCCGACAAAGCATGTTTACTTTTCTCAAAAATGCCCAGATCTTTTCAAAATTTGATTTAAAATCAGGTTTTTGGCAATTAGGCATTGAACCCTCTGAACGTTACAAAACCGCTTTTTGTATTCCCAATGCCCATTTCCAATGGACAGTCCTACCCTTTGGTCTCAAAACTGCCCCTTCCAATTTTCAAAAATCCATGATCCAAATCTTCCAACCCATTTTACATCATGCATTGATTTACATTGATGACATCTTACTTTTTTCAGGATCACATGATGAACATCGCCAGCTGTTAACTCAATTCTATGATCTTATCCACAGTCACGGAATGATCGGCCAAGAAAAGCACCATTGCTACAGACAACATTGAATTCCTTGGTATGATCATAAAATATGGACACTACCAGCCAGGAAAGCACATTGCCCAAGAATTGCTTCACTTTCCAGATCAGCAACTTTCCAAAAAGTAAATTCAACAGTTTCTCGGCATCATCAATTATATCAGAGACTTTATCCCACATGTGGACCACTACACTCATCACCTTTCAGCCTTATTGAAAAAGCAGCCCTAGAGTGGAATGCTGACCACACAATTGCTGTCACTACCCTAAAGCAGATTGCGCAAAATCCGCCTCCTTTAAAGCTGATTACTGATGGACAGCGTATATTGCAGACAAATGCCAGTGATGAATCATGAGGTGCCATCCTCCTCGAAGAGCTCAATGGACAAGAACACTTTATCGCTTATGCTAGTGGATATTTTTCTGACACACAGAAGCACTACCACAACATCTTCAAAGAAATTTTAGCGGTAAAGAATGGCATCAAAAAGTTTGAGTATCATCTGATTGGACACCATTTTCTCATCCGACTGGACAGTTCAGCCTTCCCAATATCTTTAATTTCAAAGGTAAAATTGTTCTAAAAAAAATGTTACTCAGATTAAAAGATTGGTTTTCTAAATATGATTTTTCCACCACCTACCATTTTCCTATCATCTCCATGGCTACTTCACTCTCACCTGAAGCCCTTACGAAGAAAACCTTTCCTTTCAACAAAAACTTCTCTTCTGTCTTTGCCATCCAAGAATTTGCCAAACAAGCTCTCTTTCGCTTCTTCATGAAAGCCTACCTTGTCACAGAACCCTTTCCCTTTTCCACCTTCCACCCTGAAAATCTATTTCTTACAGGTTTAACCCTTGATTCGACCAAAGAAACCACTGAAGATGTGTTATGGTACATTTGGTGCCGAACTGTCCTTTATGCCACCAAGTTAGTTCTACCCATTGCTCCCACTTTGGATCATCTCGTCAATCCAGACAAAGAAACCTCTCTTACCTGGACATTGCTTGAATGGTTCTCCCCCATTCCATGATGGAGAAAAAAGTTACAACTCCTCTCACAGGTTCACAACCTTGACCGTATGCCTGCCTCTGAAGCACAAATGTTCACATCAGTCTTTATTATTCACAGGCCATACTTTCAGCATCCAGATACAAACCTCTTTTGGACTTAAGATTAGGTATATGAATGGTTCACTGCACCACATATAGCTGTAATTGAAAATGAAATACAGTCCACCCTGCACAACTACCTTTACCAATTAAACCACCAAACTCCGCCACATAAGAACATCTTCCACACCTCCTTAGGTCCTCAACATGACCTCATCATGATACCCACTCCATCTGCCATATCTAAGCCTAAGTCCACCGGCATCATCATTAAAGAAGAACGGCCAGACTACACTGACTTCCTTTTTCAGGACTCACAAGACCCATGGGAAGAATTCCTTCCTCTCAGCAAACACCTCCTACAGTTCCCACAACATACCATGCATGATCCAGGATCCTCATCTCAACCACCTCCACAACCCTGCAAACCCACAACAGCAGACAAAGCCACTCAAACACCTGGTCCCATGCCAGGACCCAAACATGATTCTCCATACTCACGCTACCATGGCCCCACTTGGAAGAATCCAAAGCTCTCCAAAACTTTTTTCCAAAAAAGCAACCCTGACAACCCATATGAAACTGAAAGCTCCTCTGAAGACAAGTACATGAATCTCCACTCCCCATAAAGTTATTTGTCCTGATGCAATAATGTTTTACTTTATGTCTTGTCTTGTTGTAATAATGATGCTTTGCTTTTGCTTTATGCTTTTGTCTTGTATAATTATTGCAGTTTACTTTTACTTTAAGCTTTTGCTTTGCTTTTGCTTTTGTCAAAGTCATGCTTTAATTATTAAAGCATCTTTTGTCCTTTGTAATAATTAAAGTTGTGTCATGATGTATCTTTTGCTTTTGCTTTTGTAAAAGATAGGGGTCATGTCCTATCTTTCCCGAGAATTCTCCTATATAAAGAATTCTCCCCTCCTTTGTAAAATATAGAACTTGGATAGAAATTTTAAGAAATAAACTCGTGTGTTCTCAAAAGCTATGTCTTTCTAAACTCTCTCTTCTCTCTCTACAAATGAAGTTCTAAGAAAGAAAAAGAATAAAGGATTAAATTTGTTCATTTTGCAAAACCTAAGGAAGAATGCTCTGCACTTGCCTTCTAGTAAGGATCCTGTGCATCAGAAAACTTTTTGACCATTTCTTATCTGGTTTGGTACCCTGTTTTAGACTCAAAGAAAAGTCTGTTTTGGGTTATATAACCCGAGAGGAAATAGTATTTTAAAAGGTTTTTTGATCGCTATATCTAGGGCCACAATGCCACGTACTTTATGGTATCTTTTAAGGGCTCAACATAATTTTCATCTATTTTTGACAAGTCTAATAAAGTAATGTTTATAAAGATTTGGAGTCAAAACAGTCATCTTGCAAAATAGTTCACTGCAGCAGTTTCTTGTGGAAAGCGGCGATCCGACATGTGTAATAAACGGCTCGCCGATTTCAAGCAGAAATGGAGATTAATATTTGGACATAAATGGTGAACCGACATTTGTGATAAACGGCTCGCCGATATCAACCAGTAGCCTCTGGACCTAAACGGCGAACCGACATTTGTGATAAAAGGCTTGCCGATATCAACCAGTAGCCTATGGACCTAAACAGCGATCCGACATATAGTTAATGGCGATCCAACAATTTGAAAAATCAGCCCAACGGTCATATTGACCAGTCAAACGGTGATCCGACATCTAGCTAATGGCGATCTGACAGTATGTAGAAAGTCAATAACGGCTAGTTTTCGGCTGTAGCTATAAATAAGCTCATTCAAATTCAAACAAGGTTTGATCACAACACGATTACTGAGCTTATACTTGAGAATACAATCTTCATTGAGCTTTATATACATTCTTGCTTCTTCTATTCACATATTGGGTATCATTTTGTAATCTTAAATATTGTGAGAGGCAAAACAAGTTCATAATCTTTTATCTTTGAGTGATTGAAAGTGTTGGGATACAATTGGGTTAAGAGATTGGGATAATCTCTTGTTGTAAAGGTTATTGACACCTTGGAAGTCAAGTGTATGCATTTGAAGCCTTGGAGGCTTGCTTAGTGGAATCCTCAAGCCCGGAAAGCTTGGAGGCGTGGACGTAGGCGAGGTTGGCCGAACCACGTAAAAATCTCGGTGTTTGAATCCCTCTTTCCTTATCTTTTTATATTGTGATCATCTTAATTGTTATTGCTTTGAATTTGATTTATAATTGCATTAAGATTTTCTTTAATAAATTGAATAATTTTTTAGAATCCCAATTCACCCCCCCTCTTGGGTTGCATACTTGTATTTCAATTGGTATCAGAGCCTTGTTCTCTTGTTAAGACTTAATCGTCTAGAGTAAAAGATCCATGGCAACCCTAAATGACTCAACCTTTAGAGAAGGGCAATCTACAACTAGACCACCATTCTTTGATGGAAATGATTATGCTTATTGGAAAACTAGAATGAGAATCTACTTGCAAGCCTTAGATTATGAAATTTGGGAAGTTGTTTGTGACGGTCCATTCATGCCTATGTTTAAGGATGAAGTAGGAGATGATATTCCTAAACCATCAAGTCAATGGAGTGAGTTAGAAAAGAGAAAAATGTCTC
The DNA here is from genome assembly GCA_002013955.2 of Citrus medica. Taxonomy (NCBI): domain Eukaryota; kingdom Viridiplantae; phylum Streptophyta; class Magnoliopsida; order Sapindales; family Rutaceae; genus Citrus; species Citrus medica. The sequence goes on from MKYO02003784.1 coordinate 41,581, forward strand.
TAAACTCCAAGGCTATGAATGCTTTGTTTTGTGCCCTTGATAAGAAAGAATTCCATAGAGTATCTAGTTGTGAAAGTGCACAAGAGATATGGAACAAACTTGAAGTTGTCTATGAAGGGACAAATCAAGTAAAAGAGTCTAAAATCAGTAGATACACTCGTCAATATGAGTTGTTCCAAATGGAACAAAATGAAAATGTGTATTCTATGTATACTAGATTCACGGACATAGTGAACACCCTAGGTGCCTTAGGGAAAACCTTCTCAAATAGTGAGAAAGTTAAGAAAATTATTAGGTCACTTCCAAAAGAATGGAGACCTAAAAGAACCGCCATTGAAGAGGCCAAAGATTTAAATACTTTACCTCTTGATGATTTAATTGGTTCTCTTATTTCATATGAAGAGGATTTAGCTGCAGAAAAAGGACATGAGGAGAAGAAGAAAAGCATTGCTCTCAAAGCTTCAAAATATGAGAGTGATGGAGAGAGTGAACCGGATGATGAAGAGCTAGCCATGCTAGCAAGGAGGTTCAGAAAATTCTTCAAGAAAACCGGAGAGCGAAGAAATTTCAGAAACTTCAAGAACCATAGGGAGAAGAAGGAGGCAATCACATGCTATGAATGCAAGAAGCCTGGACATATAAGATCGGAGTGCCCACTTATCAACAAACTCAAGAAGAAAGCAATGGTTGCAACTTGGGATGATAGTGAGGAAGAATCAAGTGATGAAGAAGGATCGCAAGAAGTATCAAACCTAGCACTTATGGCAATAGGAGGGGATGATGATCTCAATGAGGTAAGTGATCCCACCTATGATGAATTGTATGATGCTTTTAAAGAATTGCATAATGAGTTGATGAAGATTGGTAAAAAGAATGTATGTCTTAAAAAGGAAATGGCAAAGCTGAAAAATGAAAATGATTCTCTAAATACAAAAATTGCATGCCTAGAAGTAGAGAACAAAACATTGCATGATGAAATGGCATTATCAAATGAGAAACCAAGCATCTCACATGAGCATTTAGAATCACACATAGATGAGTTGAAAAATGAAAACGAAATGCTTAAGAAAAAGAGCAATGAGTTGAATGAGATTGTTTTGAAATTTACAAATGGGCAAAAGATGTTGGATAATATGCTTAACTCAAAAAAATGTGTTTTTGATAAAGGAGGACTTGGGTATAAGCCTAACTTGAAGCAAAAATATTATAAGAGTTATTTTGGTAAAGATACCTCCACTGGTGTTCATAAGATAGTTTGCCATTATTGTAGTCAAAATGGTCACATGAAATATAGATGTTCTGTGAAAAGGAATGCATATTATGGTGTCAAATGCATTTGGGTTCCAAAAGGAACCGTTGCTAACTCTCAAGGACCCAAAAAGATTTGGGTACCTAAAACTTGAGATTTTCCTTGTAGGGCTTGAAGAAGAAGAAAAATAGATGGTACTTGGATAGTGGTTGTTCAAGGCACATGACCGGAAACTATGCATGGTTCTCAAGCTTCACCAAAATTGAAAATGGTGGCGAAGTATCTTTTGGAGACAATTCAAAAGGGAAAATTCTTGGAATTAGAAATGTTGGTAAAGTTTCCTCAACTCTAATTGAGAATGTATGTTTGGTTGAGAACTTGAAACACAACTTAATTAGTATTAGTCAATTATGCGACAAAGGTTATAAAGTTATCTTTGATAAATTTAGTTGTGTTATTGAGAATTCATGTGATGGCAAGATCTTGCTTGTTGGGAATAAATGAGGTAATGTTTATACCATTGACATAGAATGTGCATCTACCCTTGATAAATGCTTTTCCGCATTACATGATGATAGTTGGCTATGGCATAGAAGGTTAAGACATGCAAGTATGGATTTGATTTCAAAAATTTCGAAAAATGATTTAGTTAAAGGTCTTTCGAAAATTGGTTTTCAAAAGGATAAGATTTGTGAAGCTTGTCAATTTGGAAAACAAATTAAAACTTCTTTCAAGACTAGAATAAAAACCACATTTCTACTTCAAAACCACTTGAACTTCTTCACATAGATCTATTTGGACCATCTAAATATGCTAGTCTAAATGGCAAATATTATGCATTTGTGATAGTGAATGATTATTCTAGATATACGTAGGTATTGTTCTTAGCCAATAAGGATGATGCTCTTGATGCTTTTAAAGTGTTTTGTAAGAAATTACAAAATGAAAAAGGGCATGGTATTGTATGCATTAGGAGTGATCATGGAGGAGAATTTGAAAATCATGCATTTGAGCTTTTCTGCAATAATCTTGGCATTGAGTATCAAGTTTCATCACCTAGAACTCCACAACAAAATGGAGTTGTTGAGAAAAAGAATAGGTCTATTCAAGACATAGCTAGGACCATGTTAAATGAAAATGCATTACCAAAATATTTTTGGGCCGAAGCCGCCAACACCGCTTCCTATGTTTTAAATCGAGTGTTGATTATACCTCATCTCAATAAAACTCCCTATGAGCTTTGGAAAGATAGAAAACCCAACATTGGCTATTTCAAAGTTTTTGGATGCAAGTGTTTTATTTTAAACACAAAAGAGAATCTTGGTAAATTTGATCCAAAATCTAATGTTGGCATCTTTCTCGGGTATTCAACCTCTAGTAAAGCTTATAGAGTTTATAATAAAAGAACTTTAGTTGTGGAAGAGTCTATGCATGTTACGTTTGATGAATCTAACCCCTATTCTGTGGAGAAAGGAGTTGCTAATGATGATGCAGATGGAGAGCTACAAGAAGAATCATCAAAAGAGAATCAAGAGAATGCACCACAAGAAAATCAAGAGGATAGACAAGAAGAACAAACAAATATGGAGCTGGAGCAACAAGATGGTATTTCTCAAACAATCCCCAAGGTGTGGAGGTATGTCTCTTCTCACCCTAAAGATGTAATTTTAGGAGATCCCTCACGAGGTGTTACAACTAGATCATCTCTTAGGAATACTTGTGAGCATAATGCATTCATTTCTCAAATTGAACCCAAATCCTTTGAGGATGCGGAAAATGATGAATCTTGGATTATGGTAATGCAAGAGGAATTAAATCAATTTGAAAGAAACAATGTGTGGGAATTAGTTCCTAAACTGGAACATCAATCCGTCATAGGTATTAAATGGATTTTTAGAAATAAGATGGATGAATCCGGTGTGGTTGTTAGGAATAAAGCTAGATTAGTGGCTCAAGGTTACAACTAAGAAGAAGGAATTGATTTTGATGAAACTTTTGCACCCGTTGCTAGATTAGAATCAATTAGAATGTTGTTAGCATTTGCATGTCATAAAGATTTCATCTTATGTCAAATGGATGTGAAAAGTGCTTTCCTAAATGGGTATATTATGGAAGAAGTGTATGTAAAACAACCCCCTAGTTTTGAAAATGAAAAATTTCCAAATCACGTTTATAAGTTGCTTAAAGCCTTGCATGGATTAAAACAAGCACCTAGAGCATGTTATGATAGACTTAAGAATTTCTTGTTAGAAATGATTTTTCAATGGGTAAAGCAGATACTACTCTATTTATTAAGCATAAGAGCCAAGATATACTTATTGTTCAAATTTATGTTGATGATATTATTTTTGGTTCTACTAATGAGTTGTTCAAATTTTTATCGTGTATGAGCAAAGAATTTGAGATGAGTATCATGGGTGAGTTGAAGTACTTCCTTGGACTTCAAATCAAACAAAACGAGGAAGGAATTTTCATAAATCAAGCCAAGTACGTCAAAGATCTACTCAAACGATTCGGCATTGATGACTCAAAGACCAAAAATACACCAATGAGCACAACAACCAAGTTGGACAAAGATGAAAAAGGCAAAGAAGTGGATATCAAAATGTATCGAGGTATGATCGGATCCCTACTTTATTTGACTGCAAGTAGATCCGATATCATGTTTAGTATATGTTTGTGTGTAAGATTTCAGTCATGTCCCAAGGAATCTCATTTGCTTACTGTTAAAAGAATTTTCCGTTATTTGAGTGGAACCATAGATATTGGCCTTTGATATCCTAGGGGAACTCATATAGATTTAACTTGTTATTCGGATGCAGACTTCGCCGGTTAAAAGTGGATAGGAAGAGCACTATTGGTACTTGCTATATTCTAGGACACTCTCTTGTTTCATGGTTTAGCAAGAAACAAAAATCAGTCGCACTTTCAACTACCGAGGCTGAATATATAGCTGCCGAAAGTTGTTGTGCACAAGCACTTTGGATGAAACAAACACTTAGAGATTATGGCATTAATCTTGAACAAATTCCTATTAAGTGTGATAATACTAGTGCTATTAATCTTTCAAAGAATCCCATTCAACACTCTCGAACCAAGCATATAGAAATAAGACATCATTTCTTGAGAGATCATGTTCAAAAGAGAGACATTGCATTAGAGTTTATTTCTACTGAAAAACAACTTGCCGATATTTTTACAAAACCACTTTGCGAAGAACAATTTTCCAAAATTCGGCATGAACTTGGGATGATGAAATTTTCACATTAACATCTTTATTCATGCTATTGAGTCTTTTAACATTGATTGATCTATGACTTAATGCTTTAATATCTATGGAATGCTCAATCGTAATATACATGTGATGTGTATGTATATTTGAAAATATATGAATTAATTGTTGCAATACATATATATATTCATGAATTATGCATTGAACTGGCACTCAAATCATTTTGGATCAATACAATGATCTTGAAATGTATTAATAAATAGCCAAATATCAAAATACATGTGCGAAATCATAAGTTGTAGAAAACGGATTGCCGTTATTTCAATAAACGGCTAACCGTTTTGGGCAGAACCAATGGAAAGTTTTCTGGGCACTATCGATTCGCCGATAACTATCTATCTGCTCACCGTCCTGATACAAAGTTTTTTGGAGGACTCTCTGGACTCTGTCAACTCGCCGTTATCACGCGTTAATTGAACAGTCCTTCGTCTTCCTCCTCATTTTGGTTTCTCTTTTTCTCTCTCTCTCACTCCAACCCGCGACTGCACCAGTTCTCTCCTCTCAAATCCATTCATTTTCTTATCATTTTTCACCAAATTGAAGTATTACAAATCATTTTCATCATCTCTAGCACCTTTTAACCAATTAAAATCCTCCTTTGTTCATTTTGACCCAAATTTCTTCTTTTTCCAACCACATTTCCACCCACATTCACTATCTAATCTCTCAAACTTTGTTTCCACGGATTCTTTTTCCCAACTCAGCTATGGCGGAACGACCCCAGAGGCATGCTCGAACCAAGCAAACTGCTCCGCGATGTTCTAGTCCACCCAGGTCTCCTCCTCAAGACTTCGAGAGTCTTCATTTTTCCGATGCCACCTCTGCTCAGCGATTTCGTGAGAAATTCATGGGTAAACCCGTAACTCCCTCTTTTTCTCTTAACATTTCAGAGTTTTCGGATATTACTGTTTGTGGTAACTCCATTACTCAAATGCTTAGTCATTGGAAGCAAGCATTAAGTATTGAAGAACCAATTTATGAAAATCTAGGTCGAGTCTTTTATTCTAACATAGAATTCCCCTCTACACATTGTGATGAGCTTTATACATCTGTAGGAGGAATTCACATTGCTTTTAATGAACCCGACTTATGTAGTATTTTGGGAATAGCTTATAGAGGGTTAGATATATACACCACTAGGAAAGAACTATCTTTTAGTGAATTCCGTCATGTGGATGGTGTACGGAACATTTGTCGTCGTCGGGATCTTTCCGATGACATCTGCTCTCTGTCCTTTAGGTCTCAACTCCTCCCTTTTCAGATTCGAATACTTCACATTATTCTCCAACACATGGTCACTCCTAGTCAGGGTCACACTGATGAGGTAACTAGGCTTGACATTGGTCTATTAGACTCTCTTATCCGTAGACGCCATGTGAGCTTATCCTACACTATTCTGTGTCATATGTTGTCCACTCCTAAAGTCTCCAACTGATCCCTTCCTTATGGCAGCATCATTACTAGGATCCTGAACTACTTTTAAGTTCCTATCGTCGAGCCTGTTTTTCTCGAGACTCGTAAGCTCGGACGAGAAATTATTTCTGCGATCGGATTCTTTAAGAAGCGTGGGAAATGGGAAAAGACAACATCCTCTAAAAACGAAGACACACTGCTTGCACCAGAGGATGATCGTATGTTGAATGATGTCTACTCCGAGGATGAGTTACCTGATTTTCGCCTTGGGGCTAGACCGCGTGTTCCTCGCCGAGCAGCTGCACCAGCAGCACCGCAGCACCAGAAGCAGCTGCATCTCAGGATGACGAGCCTACCGAGACTGCTGTCCCAGCAGTAGTAGCTGCTTCGATCTAATTTTGCAACCTTTTAGGAGCAAATTTCAGATCAGCAGATGGAGTTACTTGCGAGCCAGCGTCGTATTCTCGGCTTCTTTGGATATGACCCCGGCAGCTCCTCTTCACAGCCCCCATTTTAGCTTCTCTGCCCCTCTGATATTCGCACAGACATCTCTTATTTCATGCTATTTGCCTTATGCATATGATGTTATTTGTTTTGTGTTTATGCTTATGATATTTCATGTTGGACATGTGCACTTGATTTATGCTTGAGTTGGCTTTAGTATTATATTGTTTATCTTGCTCATTATGGAAGTGTGTAATTGTTGGTATGAAGGTTGGTTGATACGATGGCATATTTATATGGAAGTGTTTCTTTTTCACTCTATGTATTCTTGAGGATCTACTCATATTTCAAGGGAGATTCTGCCAAAATTTTTCCAAACATAAGTCATTCCTCACGCCTATCTCTTTTTGATGATGAAGGGGGAGATAATCAGTATTGAGATAATTGGTATTGGCATAAATTATTTATCAAATCAATTTGTCATGTTTAAAATTTTGTTTGAGATTAAAGTTAAATGAACTTTTTTAAGGGAGATTAACAAGTCTTTCAAAATCTCACTTAGGGGGAGCAAAATTACACAAGTATTTTCTTGAGAAGTTTGTCATCATCAAAAAGGGGGAGATTGTTAACCAAAATAATTCCTTATTGATTTTGATAATAACAAACATGATTAAAGTTTGATTAATCTTTTAAGAGCTCAACATAATTTTCATCTATTTTTGACAAGTCTAATAAAGTAATGTTTATAAAGATTTGGAGTCAAAACAGTCATCTTGCAAAATAGTTCACTGCAGCAGTTTCTTGTGGAAAGCGGCGATCCGACATGTGTAATAAATGGCTTGCCGATTTCAAGTAGAAATGGAGATTAATATCTGGACATAAACGGCGAACCGACATTTGTGATAAACGGCTCGCCGATATCAACCAGTAGCCTCTGGACCTAAACGGCAAACCGACATTTGTGATAAAAGGCTCGCCGATATCAACCAGTAGCCTCTGGACCTAAACGGCGATCCGACATATAGTTAACGGTGATCTGACAATCTGAAAAATCAGCCCAACGGTCATATTGACCAGTCAAACGGTGATCCGACATCTAGCTAATGGCGATCCGACAGTATGCAGAAAGTCAATAACGGCTAGTTTTCGGCTGCAGCTATAAATAAGCTCATTCAAATTCAAACAAGCTTTGATCACAACACGATTACTGAGCTTATACTTGAGAATACAATCTTTATTGAGCTTTATATACATTCTTGCTTCTTCTATTCACATATTGGGTATCATTTTGTAATCTTAAATATTGTGAGAGGCAAAACAAGTTCATAATCTTTTATCTTTGAGTGATTGAAAGTGTTGGGATACACTTGGGTTAAGAGATTGGGATAATCTCTTGTTGTAAAGGTTATTGACACCTTGGAAGTCAAGTGTATGCATTTGAAGCCTTGGAGGCTTGCTTAGTGGAATCCTCAAGCCCGGAAAGTTTGGAGGCGTGGACGTAGGCGAGGTTGGCCGAACCACGTAAAAATCTTCGTGTTTGAATCTCTCTTCCCTTATCCTTTTTATATTGTGATCAACTTAATTGTTATTGTTTTGAATTTGGATTATATTTGCATTAAGTTTTTCTTAATAAATTGAATAATTTTTAGAATCCCAATTCACCCCCCCTCTTGGGTTGCATACTTGTATTTCATTACTTACTACCTGATAAGGGAAAAAAATAATATTGGCTTAGCATACTCTCATCATTTTTACTTTACAAGAAGTAGCTATCATGATCGCATCACAGTCGAGAGGCAAGTGAACAAAAATATGTTAAATAAAGAGTCGATGTATATGCTGATTTTGACTTTGTTTTGGGAGGCCGTTGTTGAAAAATTTTTCACACCCTAGAATTTGAGATCATCAAAATCTTTTCCACCCCCAGAAAATCCAATCATCGAACTATTTTCCACCCCAGAATTTGCGATCAATTTCCCATAGAAAAAGCTATCGTCAAGTTTCAAATGTAACTGATAGCATATTGCAGGAGACCTTTTCTAGTGAGAATCCATCTATAAAAGGATCCAAAGTTATCATCGACTCGAATACCGACCGTACAAAAGGTTACGGTTTTGTTAGATTTGGTGATGAAAATGAGAGGTCAAGGGTCATGATCGAAATGAATGGTGTGTATTGTTCAAGTAGGCCGATGCGCATAGATGTTGCAACCCCCAAAAAGGCTTCTGGATATCAACAATGTTCTTCACAAGCTCTTGTATTGGCTGGTGGACTTGCGTCAAATGGTGCTAGGGTCCAAGGATCTGATGGCGAGTCCAATAATGCAACTATATTTATTGGGGCACTTGATTCTAATGTCAGTGATAAGGATCTCAAAGAGCCTTTTACTCATTTTGGTGAGATTCTCTTTGTTAAAATACATATTGGTAAAAGATGTGGGTTTGTGCAATTTACAAACAGAAAGGATGATGAGGTTGCATTGCAGAAGTTACAAGGGACCGCTATAGCCAAGCAAACAGTCTGTCTTTCTTGGGGTCACAATCCTGGGAACAAACAGGGGAGAAGAGATCACATTAACTACTGGAATGGGGCACACTATAGAGGTCAAGGCTATAGTGGCAATGGATATGCTTTTCCACCAATCAAGATCCAAACATGTATGCTGTAACAGCATGGATAATACAGATATTGATGATGAACTAGAGACCATGCGGTGAAGAAAAAAGAAAAAGAAAAAACCGTCTCTACCTAAGACATCTTGTAAACCTTTTCCTCAACCAGACCTAAAACCTCCTGTGCAACCAGTCAAATCATGCCTAATGTTTTCAAGGCAATTTTATGAAGAATTTTTCCCTCCACTTGAAAGACAGACAGACACACAAACCAGAGTCATCGGCAAACCTTATGTCCAGTCTCTAGTTACTGCTTCTAGCCAATCTGAAGAGCCCAAACAGTATGAAGTTGTTCTCAATTGGCAAACCAAAAACGCTAGTGCTCAGAATCAAACCCTCCACCAACTTGGAAAGAAAATTGATCAAGTAGCCAGTCAAGTCTCCCAGATTGAAAACAAGGTGGATTCAATCAGCAATCGTCTTGATCAGATGTACATACATCTTTAGGACAGAATCTCTGAGCTTGACACAAATCTCAGACGAATGATAAACAATCACATCTGGGGTCCAGAATTCAACAAAAAAGAAGCAGAGATAAGACGACTCAAAGCTGATTCATAATGAAAAAACTCGGCCATCACTTTTCACCCACGCATCATCCACACCAACGCCCACTTTCATATTTGACTCTTATACACCTTTCTACACACCATCCAAGCCTCAACCACCTGTTTACAATCAGTTCTTTAGATTCTCCCAACTCCAACCAATCCCTCAACCTAAACCATCTTCACCCAAAAAACCAAAATCCAAGGTCAAAATCTCATAACCACACTCAAAGGCTTCACTTTCATCTTTAGTAACTCCAGAGGATTCACCAAAAGCCATTCCAGAACCTCCTAAAAAGGACAAAGGTCCAATGGATCAATATCATTACCATATTGTTCAGGCCCAAGACTCATTTTCCTCTACATCTGAGTCCGAACCAATATATGACTCTAACCCTTCAGACTCTACTTCATCTTCCTCTTCCTCATCCCTGAACACAGACCATACGTCTACTTATTCTGAATCTGAATATGCTGATCTTACAAGCATACTGATGGCAACCAAAATGGAAGACCCAAGTGCCTTAACTACAATGCCTATTGTAGAAGGCAGTTCTTCTGATGATCAAAAGGAAGCTATAACAGAACCGGTTCCACAAATGCCTCCACCGGTTATTGACCATTCTACCAAACCTTCCTCAGCATCTTGGTTTACATTTGATGACATTCCATGTCACAAATGGCCTTCTCGTCTTCAAGAATTTGCTGTATGGATTGATCTCCAAGGAACCAAACCCAATGCCAAGCCAGAAAGCGTTCTTCGTGAATTTATGGCCCATTCAACGAGTTCTTTACGAGATTGGTTAGAAAGCTTGGGAGAATATAGACAACTCCAATTCATGCAAGCCCCCATTGGCACAACCCTCAACATCATCCATGAACAGTTCATAGGTGAACGAACAGCTTCCAAAGAAGCAGGTCGAAAAGAATATTACCAGATGAAATGTTGTTCTCTCAAAAGACATCTTTTAGAATCTCATTAGAAACGAATGAGTATTCTATTTTATAAGCTGAACAGTTTCAATGAACCGTCCCTCAAGCATGTCTTTATAGCTTCACTTCCTTCAGAACTTCAACCTGATCTTCAAAGACAACACACTGCCACAAATCTTAGCATAGTTGACATTTCTCTTTGAAAGATTTTTTAAACAGCGATGTTATGTCTTAACAAAATCTATTAACAGAAAGAGTTCTTTAAAGATCTTATGGCAGATAAGAAACCCTTTTCTGAAGGCTGCAAAAAACCCTATCTCCAAATTGAGTGCAAAGATGAGAAAAAATGTTTTTGTCCAACCAAGAAGAAAAAACACTTTTAGAAACACTTCCACAAAAAATCATCCTCCAAAATGCCTTTTTGGTATTTCAAGAAAAAAGATGTTAGAAACACGGTCACTTTTCTCGAACCTGTCCTTATAAATCTGCCAAAGTTGTTCATCTCATCCAACATCTCCAACATTCTTCTTTGTTATCTGAAAACGAAGATGTTGAATCTAACTTCTCAGAACAGTCAGAACAAGATGATCAGACTGCTTTCATCCTCATAGAATCTTTTGATTCTGATGATATTTCAGTCATTTCTACAGTTCAAAATGTCAACCAAGTTTCAACCATTCCCAGACCTTCTCTCAAAATGTCCATCCTTCCTTCAAAGTTCCATAAACCTGTCCCTGTCATCGGGTTTATCGATACTGGTGCAGATATCAGTGTGATTGATCCCTCTGTTCTTCCCTCAGACTGTTGGGAAAACCATTCCAAATTATTCAGAGCAGTCAATGGCGACACATTTGAAACAACTCTGATTACCAAAAAACCCATTGGTATTTAGTTCTTTCCGAATTGCATTATTTGGAAAAAGATTGTACCATCCACTCTTCCAAATAAAGACTTGCTCATAGGTTTTGACGTCCTTTATTTGGTAAAAAATGTATTCATTACTAGTTCTGGAATTTACTACAAACAGATGTTCATGCCTTATACAGATATGCTGTATACACTTTCTAATGTCCCAACTCCATACAGTCATATCTCACAAAAACTTCTTGAGTTTTGTCCAGAAAATCATTCTTAATTCCATCATCCTTTCCCTCTCTGGAAAAATGAACAGTACCCTACAAAAGCATCTCACCCGGGTATGTCTCCTTTAGACCTCTTACTTGCTAAATAAGAATGTTCTCAGTTGCTTGAACAAGGTCTGATTGAACCAACTGATTCAGATTGAGCTTGTCAAGCCTTTTATGTTGAAAAAAAAGGTCTGAATTAGTTCGTGGTAAAAAGCAGTTAGTCATTGATTACCAACCACTTAATTCTTTCCTTAAAGATGATAAATTTCCCCTTCCAAAAATCCAGACCCTATTTGTCCATCTTCAAGGGGCACGTATCTTCTCTAAGTTCGATTTAAAAGATGGTTTCTGGCAACTTGGTATTTCACCAGTTGACCGTACAAAACTGCTTTCTGCATTCCTGATGCTCACTATAAGTGGACTGTTATGCCTTTTGGTCTTAAAGTTGCTCTTTCATTATTTCAAAAGGCCATGACAAAAATTTTCATTCCTATCCTCCATCATGCTTTGGTCTACATCAATGATATTTTATTGTTCTCATCAGATCATGATAGTCATCAAAAACTCCTTTTGGATTTCTTTCATATTGTGCAGGTTCACAGAATCATGGTTTCTGAAAAGAAAAGCACCATAGCGAAAGAATCCTTTGACTTTCTTGGCATGGTGATCACAAATGGCCACTACCAACTTGGCCCACACATTGCAATTGAATTATTAAAGTTCCCTGACACATATCTCACCAAGAAGCAAATACAACAGTTCCTTGGGATTGTTAATTATGTACGAGATTTCATTCCTAAAGTTGCAATCCACACCAGCCAGCTGTCCCGCATGCTTAAAAAATAGTGTCCTCCTTGGGGACCCGCACAGACTGAAGTTGTCGAGCAACTAAAGGTGATAGCTCAATCACCTCCTCCGCTCAAAATTCCCACAACTGGACAACACATTTTGCAGACAAATAGCAGTGATGATTACTAGAGTGCCACCCTCCTTGAAAGAATAGATGGCTTGGACAATTCAAAAACTCTGAAAAGAACTACCATGTGATCTACAAAGAGATTTTGGCGGTCAAATACAGAATCAAAAAGTTTGACTTTCATTTAATCAGCCACAAATTCCTTATCAGCATGGACAATTCCTCTTTTCCTAGAATCTTTGATTTCAAGAACAAGTTGCTTCTTGACAAGAAATTGCTCAACCTCAAAACTTGGTTCTCCAAATATGACTTTACTATCCAGCACATCAAAGGTAAACAAAACCTCATCCAAGACTTCCTTACCCGCCCGGCTATAAATAAACCCTCACTCCTCTCTTCAACTCATATCATCCTAGTCATAGCCATGAATCGACAACTTCCTTTCAAAGCTCTCAACCAAAGATCTTTTCCCATGAACATTCTTTTTTCTTCAACCTACTAGATCCAAGACTTTGCTAAGAAATTTCTTTACAGGTATTTTTTCAATGTTCATAGTAAGACTCCTGATCGTTTTCCTACACTCTGTATGGAAAACTTGTTTCTCACAGGTCTCACCCTATCTCACCTGTCCATCTCAGAACATGAGTTATGGTATATATGGTGTCTCACAACCTTGTATGCTACAAAGCTGGTCTTCCCTGTTAAACCAGTCCTCCGCCACATCATCACTCCTGAGTTTTCCTCAGACCTTTTATGGACTCTCCTAGAATGGTATTCACCCCTCACATGGTGGCGAAAACAGCTCCAGAATCTGTGTACTTTTCACGGATTAAATAGGATGCCAGAACACGAAGCAAACATGTTCACCACAATATTCATTGTTCACCGGCCATATTTCCAACACCCTGAAACCAGAGACTTCTGGACTCAAGACATGGCTTATGAATGGAAAAATTATCCCCATCCTTTTCCTCTCATCCATGATACATCAGTCACATCCGTTCTTCAAGCTTATCTCATGGAACTCAACAATGTTCAGCCACCAGCCACAAACATCCACCACACCTCTGTCAGACCGTTACACAACTTGGAAATAGTCCCAAAGCCACAGACCTGTACTCTAGGTTCAAGTTCGAGTCCACATGGAATTCTTGTCATGGAACAACGTCCTGATTACACTAATGTCTTATTCCAAGATGCTTGGGAAGATTTTCAGTCTCTTCTCCATAGTGAAAATAACCCATACACCATCACCAATCCAGACTCTCCTGCTTCTTCCACACCAAAAATGACTGAGGCAGATGAAGAAAAATAACTGCAAGTTGAAGCATCCCTTGATCAGAGACAGATTCATCGTGCCAAGCATTAATTTGAGAAAGAAACTAGTGATATGCCTCCATCACACTACCCATCCACACCATGATTGCCGACACATATGGGAATATTTAGCTTTTACTTTATTAAAGTTTGCTTTAATAATTAGACAAGGGTCCTGTCTTGTTTAAAGTTTGCTTTTACTTTTCTAGTTTGGTGTGGTGTGCTTTTCAGCTTTATTGTTTTCATAATTATGTTTCTCCTTTTATAAAAGATAAGGGTCCCACCTTATCTCTTTCCTCCTCGAGATCTCTATATAAAGATCTCTCTTTTCCTTTGTAAGGCAGGAGTTAATCAGAAATAAAATCCAGTTTTCTTATATCATGTTTCTCTAAACCGTTTCTATCTTCTAGGAGTTAAGAAAATTGTTTGGAATAATAAGGATACGTTCACCTCTAATTTCAATACTGAGTATGCTCTGCACTTGCCTTAAGCCTAAGGATCTTGTGCATCAGAAAAGTCCTATTTTTATCCTCTAAAATCGATTTTTGTAAAACGAAATTATTTTCTCACAACGTTCACCCTGTTTAAGGCTGTGAGTGTCGTGTTTTCGGGTGGTATCGTGAAAAATTGTTGGTTGGAGATGGGAGAATCCAAAGAACTGATTGTAAACAGGCGGTTGAGGCCTGGATGGTGTGTAGAAAGGTGTATAAGAGTCAAATATCGAAGTGGGCATTGGTGTGGATGATGTGTGGGTGTAAAGTAATGGCCGGGTGGCGTTGTTACACCAGATCTATGACAGATCAAAGTCTGTCCTTAGGTCCAGTAGCCTGCAAGTGGAGGAAGTGATTGAGCTGTCACCTTTAGCTGCTTGACAGCTTCAGTCTGTGCGGGTCCCCAGGGAGGACACTATTTTTTAAGCATGCGGGACTCTAAGGCTTTCAGTTCAAACTAGTCAGAAAAAGAACCTTCCAATAAGCATGATAAAGAAAACATTAGGCTGATGCATTATCTTGAAAGTACTCCTTGCTTTCTACCTTAGATGCAAAAATATTAGGTTTTGAATACATTAAAGACTTGTATGTTGGTGATTCTAATTTTGGTAATGTATTCAATGTATGTGAGAAAGTGGCATTTGGCAAATTCTTTGGTCATAATGGAAAATTCTTAGAACTTATCAAGCATCTTTTGGAGTTTTTTCTTGACTTATAACTCACAATCTTCTCTTCTTTCTTGAGTGTAGCTTCAACCCTAAATATCTTATACAATTGTTCTTATTTTTATAGATAAAGGGTCAAGATCTTTATTTTATAATTATTTGAATCTAAATTAGGATGATCGTTGGCAAAAGAACCTCGTTGAGTATAGGGTCTCACCTATCTTTGTGAGGTTCACATAATTAAGGAACTAAAGAAAGAAGTGGAGAGTAAGGATAACTCTATCTTCATGGCTGAAAATCTCTAGAAATTAATAGAGAAGCATGTTGTTACCATAGAGAAAATGGTAAAAGAAATGGAGGTGCTCAGGTTGCTTCGAAGTGTACTAAGGATCAGAAAGCTAAAATTAAAAAAACTAAGGCAAGATAATATAATTTTGTAGAAATCAGATTGCCAATCAAGTGTTGGCCATGAATATTGCTCTAATAATTGTAGAGCAACATGAGCAAGAAATGTGAAGACTAAATTAAGAGGTTGAGTTTCTCCAAGAGTCAAATTCTAAAACTGTAGGCTAGCTCAAGAGAGAGAAATAAGAGCTATTGCTATTAAGCAGTCCTTAAAATACTTTGAATAAAATATTGATTTAGTCAAGCAGCACAAGAAAGATGACCTTGCAAATGTGAAGAAGGAGAAAGAGGTTATCCAGATTAAAGTTAAATGGGATAAAGTGTTCTAATACACAGGATCCTTTATACAAAGGCAAGTGTAGAGCATACTAACTTGGTTTTGAACAAATTCGTTTTTAAAACATTTCTGTATTCCTTTTCTTATCTATTTCAGAGCAACTATAAAGCTATTGGTTTTGACACACAATGCCTATTATTATTAGAAATGTTGGCGTTCATGAAGACACTCAAAAGATAAGATTCCTTATCGGATTAATAAGATGTCAGTTTTGAGAGAGGTTAGTTATTCTACCATATGAATTGAAATATTTATAAAATTTGAACTGTCTGCTTGCATGTGCACAGAAATGACGCACGCCATGGATGTCTTCGAGAAGAATGGCACTCCAATAATCATCACCAGCATCAGTCTGGAGGATGCGTTGGCCACCTGTGGGAATTCGGAGTGGAGGAGGTGATTGCGCTATCAGCTTTAGAGATGGATAGAGAGGACAGAGTGAGGCCTGTGAGAAACAGGTGCTCCATGCAAAGATTAGGAAATCGGTCAGGTTGTTTAAAATGAACAATTTTTCATTCACATTCCTTTCAAACTCGGCTCTCATCCAGAAGACCTTGAAGATTAAGAGGAAGATTTTCACAATGAGGATGCTGAAGTGATTGATTCGGATAATGCCTATGATGGCAATAAACAGTTGTTTTGTTATAATTTATTGCTATTCCATTTTAGTTTTAAATATTTTGCTTCTTGGACTGCGCCTAACTCAGCCCCAAAAGAGCTCTCAAAGGGTGAGGACTGCCCAGTGCTTATAAGCAACCAACAACTTTGGCTTGCTAGCAATGTGGGATAAGAGCTTATCATTCACTCTACCCTTGCCCTCGGGCCTTGGCTCTGATACCAACTTGGATCGGGCCTTTAATAATTCTGCTGCAATGTGTGGTCCTGGATGGTAGTGGCCATCTTTTAAGACCATGCCAAGAAATTCAATAGATTCCTTTCCTATGCATGATTTCCAGGAAATCTGAAAGGAGTTGTTGATGGGTTTTGGTGAAAAGGGACGGTTATGCCTTTTCAACATCAATTCTGGCCAATTCTGCCTTTAGCTTTCTAATCTCCGCTTCTTTCTTATTGAATTTTTGACCCCAAATACGATTGTTTATCATCGTTCTGAGATCGATCTCCAATTCAAAGATTCTGTTCTGCAGGTTTGAATAAATTTATTCAAGCCTGGCCAAAATAGTATCCACCTTTGTTTCTGTTTGTGACACCTGTGATGCCACTTTGTCAATCTTTTTCCCAAGATAGTGGAGAGCTTGATTCTGGGTGTACAGTTACAACCACTAAAGGTGTATACAAACTATACGGTAAAACCTTAGACTTGGTCTTTATACAACATTTTTTTTCATCTTAGGCCAACAAAAATGCTCATGCAATGTTTCTAAGGTTTTCTTAACCCTAAAATGACCCATCAAGCCACCAGTATATGCCTCTCTCACTTGCAACTAGCGCATAGAACTATTAGGCACACAAAGCTTGTTTTCCCTAAACAAATAACCATTATGCTTATAAATTTACCAAATTATCCTTTATCACATATAGCAAACACATCAACAAAATCATAATAAATGGCATACAATTCCTTAACGTATGTAATCCAAGCATTTTGGCACTCAAAGAGTTAAGAAGCACATACCTTCGAGATAATGTATCAGCAACTATGTTCTTGTTACCTTTAGGGAAATGTCTCAATATACTCCATCCAAGTAGCATGCCTTCAATTTAACTTACTTTGGCTCTTTAGAAGCTTTAAGGATTCATGATCAGTGTGTAATGCTGCCAAGTTTCTATGGCCCTCACAAGTGCGTAGAGCTCTTTATCATAGGTAGGATACTGCAAGGTTGCTCCAATCAAATTCTCTCTAAAATAAGCAATGTGCCTTCGATCTTGTATCAAAACAACTCCAATACCTATTCCAAGGCATCACACTCAATCTCAAAAGTGAGGTTAAAAGCAGGTAATGCTAGAACAGGTGCAAAACATAACCTTTCTTTAAGATCAATAAATGTTTTTTATCATGTTCAACGCTCAAAAGTAAATACAACATTTTTTTTAACAACATCAAGAAGAGGTGCGGCAATAGTGCTAAAATCCTTAACAAATTACTGATAAAAACTAGCTAAACCATGAAAGCTTCTTACCTTAGCGATGCTCTTAGGCGTCGGCCACGCCCTAATAGCCCTAACCTTCTCTTGATCCATCTCTATACCATTTGCACTAACAACAAAGCCAAGAAAAACAACTTTTTCCATGAAAAAAGTACATTTCTTATGATTAGCATACAACTTTTCTTTCCTCAAAACATCTAGCACACATAGCAAATGCTCAATATGCTCATCTAAAGTCTTGTTGTGCACTAGAATATCATCAAACTAAACAAAGACAAACTGACCTACAAGTGCACGCACATGGTTCATTAATCTCATAAAACTACTAGGTGCATTAGTAAGACCAAAAGGCATAACTAACCATTCATATAATCCATACTTGGTCTTAAAGGCAGTTTTCCATCCATCACATTCTTTTCATGTGAATTTAGTGATAGCCACTTTTTAAATCAATTTTAGAAAAAAAAAAAGGCTCCACGCAATTCACCCAGCATATAATCTAACCTAGGAAAGGGATGGCGATATTTTACCATAATATTATTGGCGTCACAACAATCAACACACATTCTCCAATTTCCATCCTTTTTTGGCATTAATAGCACTGGTATTGCACATGGGCTCATACTCTCTCTCACGTACCCCCTGCTTATCTACTCCATGACTTGCCTTTGAAGCTCTTTGGTCTCCTCAGGATTACCTCTATAGGTTGGTCTACTGGGTATAACAGTTCCTGGTAATCAATCTAATGCTCAATACCTGTAATGGGTGGTAAGCCAATAGGCATTTCCTCGATAAACAAATCAGGGAGAGGAGAGTTAGTGTCATCAAGGGTTAGATATGATTCTTTGAACACGAGCAAAACCATGAAATGGCTTGCTTTATATGCTATCCTAATCTCACCCACTCCTGCAAAGAAGCTCTTTTTCACTCTTTTCTTTTCTCTCACTTTTGGCCTCACGCTCTTTCTTTTTCTTCTCAAAACTCTCGGGCTCACCTTTTTGTGTTGTCCTTCATTTCGCTCTTCTTCATTTGGTCCTCATGGATCTCTTTTGGTGCTAAAGGAACAAGTGTCACAGTTCTCTAGCCCTTGACAAAGCTATATCTAATGAGATTGAAGACAAAGCTGTCACAAGCACATGGGATGAGGTATATTTAGATCCTATTCAAGCTCTCGTCGGACCCTTAACAAGAGCTCGAGCAAAGAAATTCAAAGAAGCTCTTAATGGGCTGATTCAAGCAACTTGGGCTCAATCAAATTCGTGGAGTTATGTCACTTCCATGAAATAGGAAGTTAGCTTGCACATTATGGAGGAAAATATACTATCATTTTTTTATACTTTCCCGTTACTTGAGGAGGCTAGTGGAGCAACAAATCAATTATTTCTCTTTTGATTACCGAGTTTCTATTTTAATCCATGTAAGACATTTAAGCCCATTAGGATTCTAATTTGATTTAGATTCTTTCCTTATTTGCTTTATATTAGGATTCCGATTTGATTTCCGGTTTAGGAGTTACTTCTAAAAATTCTTGTAACCAACCCCATATAATGTACTCGCATCCAATAAATAGAGACATATAAGTTTTGATGCAATTGGTGAGAGGGTTAATTTTCTTGGTTCTTAAACTAACTCTTTGAACTTATTAGATTTCTGTGGCGTTCAAACTCATGACTTATCAATCAGATCGTCCAGAACTGATTATGGCGTCCTCATATATCAAGGTTCATGCTTTCATTGAGCATCGAGTCATGATTCCATTCAATTTTAGGTTTAGATTCGATATTAGAGACTAAATTGATTACGGTCGTGTCAGTTCTTGGCGAGATTCGTATCATTTTGGTATCAGAGCTTAGGCACCAAGGTTAGATTCATCTATCTTTATTGTTTTTCATTCTTGTTTGAGATTTTTCATTCTTGTTATAGTATTTTAAAATTATAGTATTTTAAAAAAATCGTGAATAGTGCCTTGTGAACAGTATCACATGAACATTATCATGTGAACAATGCCGCATGAATAGTATTTTTAGTGCTTCTTTTTATCAATTTTGCATCCTAGTGGTTTAATTCTCATTAAATCTGTAAATTTTACCCATTCCTTTCCCCAAAATAAAAAAAAGATCCCAACATACGAGGGAATCAAAGAAACAAGAGAAGAAGGAAGAGGATAGTGAATAAAAAAAAGTCCCCGACCTTTGCTTAAAATCTTTTGTTCATTTTGGATTATGGTATCAGAGCCATACCCATCCTTGAAAATTTTAGTTTTCTAAATCTTGTTTTCCACATCAAAAATGGTATAATTTGAGTCTTTATTCTGTTTTGATCTTTAGTCTTCAAGCGCAGAGAGAACTCTTCATTCATGGCTTCCACTTCCTCTTCAACTCCTTCCACTCTTGTTACTCTTTCCTCTCCTATCTCCTTACCGAAATCTTGCACTTCCCACACTGCCAATAAAATTGAAAATCTTGTAGAATACTCCTACATCCCTGAATCCGCCGAGACCAATGAATCTTCATACCCTCTCATCAGCCCTTACCAGCTCTACAAACGCCCCAGTTCTTTTACCCGCAGTATCTGTACTCTCATATCCACCTGCAGACCTCACCCTAAAGAATATATCCAGTCTTCTCGCCTGGATCAATGTTCTCTCCAAGCAACCCCTGCTGAGCAATATGTCACTCTTGAAATCCCTTCAGAATTGATTTCCAACTGGAAACGAGAAGGTTTTACCCATCTCCATCTTGGAGGCAACAAAATAATCCTTACCCTTCATGGGAGAAAAGGATTACCAGTTACTGCTCGGATTGCTATGCTTGATACCTGATTCAAATAGTTCCAAGATGCTGTTATCGGCACTGTCCTCACAACCATTCATGCCGGAAGTGTTCTACTTACCTTTTACCCAAAATTTAACCTTTCTCTCCAAGACACCAATTTGCCCACAGCCTTGAAAGTTCAAGTTCAAATTCAAGGTGCAGAACAAATCTCCTCAGCCAAAATTGCTACCCTTCACCATCAGTTGGTCTATAGGCTTCAAAATCATGCCTTAGATCTACCCACTCCAGAACACCACTCTGACACCCTCATGGTGTTAGCAGAATCTGACCAGATCCCAACCACCATCCAGATCCCTAGACAAATTCCCCGTCATGAGCTCATAAAGCTTATGCCTCTTGAATGGATCTCCAACTATGAATAGTTCCATAACAATACCGCTCCTATTCAGACATCTGAAACTATGTTTGAAAGACGACAAGATGGCATAGTCCGAATGACTTTTAAACCACCTCTAAGTGCCCTACAAGAGCCTCCTCGGCTCTCCTTTACTTATTCTTCCATGATCACAGCTGTTCAGACAGCTCAGGAAGATCTGCCCATTACAGGGTTTAATTCTGAAGGCTACCCTGTTTATCCAGCTAAACACAATGGCCATTTCCTATGGGATGTCCCCGGATCAAGCATGTGTGACCCAGATTGTCCCTGCTGGGATGACTGGGAAGAAGATGATGGTTATTCTACCAGAAGAAAAAGGAAACCCAAAAAGAAAAACCCTCCAGTCTCATGTCACCACCATGACCTGCATCCACCAAAAGATCCCCGTTCTCCACCCGCTCCATTACCCATCTACCATAAAGAACTTAAATGGATTGCAAAACATTACAAATCTGAGATTTCGTCACCACTCCCAAACCCAACACCTATCGTCCAACCACTGACTTGTATGATGTTTTCCTCTACCTCTTCAGATTACTCTTCTTCCTTTCCTCTTTTAGGACCTCACACAGATCCCCACCGTAATGTTGTGTCCAAACCCTTTATCCCTTCACCTATTACCTCCACTGGCCACCTTGAGCCACCCAAGCCTTTTGAATCCGTCCTCAACTGGCAAACTCAAAATGGCAGGGCACAAAATGATACTTTGTTGCATCTCAATTCAAAAGTTGAGAAAATCAGTTTGCGAATTGAACAGATTGAGACAAAAGTTGACTCTATTGCTGCCCAAATGCAGCAGATTCACCAAAATCTTCAAATCAGAATTAGTCAACTCGATTCAGAATTACGAGCCATGCTTGCCCAGAGATACTATGGCCCCGAATTTGATCAAAAAGAAAGGGAAATCAGGCGCTTAAAAGCTGAACTTGCTCAGATTGAATCTGAAAAACAAAAACCTACCCTTTTTACCACATCACCTCATATCCATTCCATCGGCCCCACTTATCATCCTTTTACCTCTATGCTATCTCCTATTAAACAGTATGACCCTTCCAAGTTATTTGGCATGACTCATACTCTTTTTAGAAACAATCCTTTACCACCACATCCTACACCTAAACCAAAGTCTAAACCTCAACCACGACCTGTCATTATTTCCTCAATCCTCTATTCCTATTCCTGGTCATCAATCCTCTGATTCTACACCAGCTTCACCTTCCGTACCACCTCCAACTATCTCCTAACCTCCTACTCAATCCAAGGATATAGAACCCATGCACTAGTTTACTGCTCACACAGTTACCCATTCATCTACTATAGATGATCAAACTTCTGATTCAAATCTAGCTGTTTTAAATAGCCATACCGAGACTAAAACTGAATCTTCAGCATCCACCAGTGACTCTGAAAAGTCCTATGCTGATATTACCAAAATCTTGATGGCTCAACCTGATCAACCTTCCCAAGGCCACACCTCTCATACAGAACCATATGTTGATATTCCCTCTGAAGTTGACGAAGAAATACCTGAATCTTCTGCCACAAACCAACCTTCTCCAGCTTAGGCCCAGACCAATCCACCTAGTCAAAAATTGTCAAATGGTCCATGGTTCACATTTGATGATCTTCCATCTCATAAATGGCGTGATAGACTTACTGAAATGTCTACCTGGATTGACCTCCAAATGCTAAGACCAGGAGCCACAACTCAATCAGTCCTTAGAGAATTTGCTACTCGTTTTACGGGTGCTCTAAGAGATTGGTTTGATTCATTAGGACAATATCGCCAGTTACAGTTTGTTGATCTCCCAGAAGTTTCAAGTGCTCTTGCTGTTCTCCATGATCAATTCCTTGGCGATCCTTCTGTAGTTTTTGAAGCTGCAAGACGAGATTATCTCAACATGAAATGTTGCTCCCTCAATGCTAAGGATCTTGATTTCCATTACAAACGCATGTCTTTGCTGTTTTACAAGCTTAATGGATTCAATGAACCGACATTAAAGCATGTCTTTCTGGCTTCCCTTCTAGAAGAACTCCAACCAGACATACAGCGACAACTCACAGCCTCTAATCTTGCCCTTGACAACATCTCTCTTGGCAAAATCGTCCAGCTTGCCAAAACCTGTCTCGACAAACTTTGCGAGCAGAAACAGTTTTTCAAAGAATTGTTGAAAGATAAAGAACCATTCCGGAGTGCCTGCAAAAAGCCTTACTTACAAATCAAATGCAAGAAGAAAAAAGATTGTGATTGCAGTTCTAAGAAGAAAAGGCATTTTCAAAAATTTAAAACCCCCGAATTTTCGTCCAAACCTCGCAGAACCAGAAAGCCTTACAGATTCTTCCGAAAGAAATCATCCTCTTCACGAGACCTTCAACGGAGAAAATCAAGCAGATGTTTTATCTGTAAGAAAAAAGGCCATTATGCTAAAGATTGTCCCAACAAAAGAGAAAAATCCATCTGGCTAGTCGAGCATCTTCAAGTCACTACCGACTACTCTCCACACAAGGATGAACTGGAATTCTATTTCTCTGAACAAGATGAACCCAATGATGAAACAATGTTCGCACTACAAAACTCCTTTGATGACTCAGACAGTGACCAGTCCCAAGTTATTTTCCATCAACAGTTATTGTCCCTGGACACTACTGTTCCTATTCCCTCCATCAAACTCCACATCCTACCTTCCAAATTCCAAAGGCCCATTCCAGCCATTGGCCTTATCGACACTGGAGCCCAACGAAGTATGTTAAACCCCAACATTCTTCCTCCTGAATATTGGACTCAGTATGAAGAAAATTTCAAAGCCGTTAATGGCAAACTCTTTACCACCTCTTTGATTACCAAAAAACCCATTGGTATTCCAATCTTCCCAAATTGTGTCATTTGGACCAAGGTTATTGGTTCTACTCTTCCTAATAAGGATATCTTGTTAGGATTTGATATTTTTCACCAAATTAAACACCTCCAAATCATTCCCACTGGAATCCGAGTCAAGTCCATGTTCAAACCCTTCACAGATATTTTGAAACTCCCCAGTCTTACCAGGATATTTCAACCAAACTTTTGAATTTTTGTCCAGAGTCCCATTCTGAGTTCACCCATCCAAACCCATTGTGGAAAAATCTAGCTTTCTTCATTAAGTTACCTTTCAAACTAAATGAAGACATTAACCCAACCAAACCTACCCATCCAGGAATGAGTCCTTCTGACTTCCTCCTAGCCCAACAAGAATGTTCCCAACTCTTAGTCCAAGGTCTAATTAAGCCCACAAGTTCTCAATGGGCTTGTCAAGCCTTTTATGTTGAAAAGCATTATGAAATTGTCCGAGGAAAGAAACGCCTAGTCATTGTTTGCCTCGCCGACAAAGCATGTTTACTTTTCTAAAAAATGCCCAGATCTTTCAAAATTTGATCTAAAATCTGGTTTTTGGCAATTAGGCATTGAACCCTCCGAACATTACAAAATCGCTTTTTGTATTCCCAATGCCCATTTCCAATGGACAGTCCTACCCTTTGGTCTCAAAACTGCCCCTTCCATTTTTTAAAAGTCCATGGTCCAAATCTTTCAACCCATTTTGCATCATGCATTGATTTACATTGATGACATCTTGCTTTTTTCAAGATCACATGATGAACATCGCCAGCTATTAACTCAATTCTATGATCTTATCCAAAGTCATGGAATCATGTTTTCGGCCAAGAAAAGCACCATTGCTACTGACAACATTGAATTCCTTGGTATGATCATAAAAGATGGACACTATCAGCCAGGAAAGCACATTGCCCAAGAATTGCTTCACTTTCCAGATCAGCACCTTTCCAAAAAGTAAATTCAACAGTTTCTCGGCATCATCAATTATATCAGAGACTTTATCCCACATGTGGACCACTAAAGTAAGTGGCTTGTTAGCCATCAGTGCGGACCAGACTAATGCCCATTCGGGATCACCTCTGGAACTTACGTCGATGGATTCCCGCCGATATACCTTTGGCTAGATTAAAACTCAAAACAGTTTTTCTAGGTTCTATAACCCAAAACAGACTTTCCTTTTGTCTAAAACAGGGTACCAAACCAGATAAAATGGTCAAAAGTTTTTTGATGCACAGGATCCTTACTGGAAGGCAAGTGCAGAGCATACTTCCTTAGGTTTTCAAAATGAACAAATTTAATCCTTTATTCTTTTTCTTTCTTAGAACTTCATTTGCAGAGAGAGAAGTGAGAGTTTAGAATGACATAACTTTTGAGAACACACGAGTTTATTTATGAAAATTTCTATATCTTACAAAGGACGGGAGAATTTTTTATATAGGAGAATTCTCGGGGAAGATAAGACATGACCCCTTTCTTTTACAAAAGCAAAAGCAAAAGATACATCATGACACAACTTTAATTATTACAAAGGACAAAAGATGCTTTAATAATTAAAGCATGACTTTGACAAAAGCAAAAGCTTCAAGTAAAAGCAAACTACAATAATTATACAAGACAAAAGCATAAAGCATAATTATTACAACAAGACAAACTACTCTGTGGAGAGCGAATATTCATGTAGTCGTCCTCGGATGAGCTTTCTGTCTCATCAGGGTCAGTGTCACGAGAGACTGGAGGGAAAAAGGTTTCATAGAGCTTTGGATTCTTCCAAGTGGGGCCATGGTAGCGTGAGTATGGAGAATCGCGTTTGGGTCCTGGCTTGGGTCTAGGTGTTTGAGAAGCTTTGTCTGCTGTTGTGGGTTTGTGGGGTTGTGGAGGTGGTTGAGATGAGGATCCTAGATCATGCATGGTTGGCTGTGGGAACTGTTGGAGATGTTGGCTGAGAGGAAGGAATTCTTCCCATGGGTCTTGTGAGTCCTCGAAAAGGAAGTCAGTGTAAGAGAGGTTGCTTTGTCTGATAACCATTCAAGCAACATTTCTGATAACTGTTGTAGCTTCTTTCTCCACCATGGGATTGGGGAAAACCATTCAAGCAATGTCCAGGTAAGAGAGGTTGCTTTGTCTAGATTAAGGAGATGATCCAAAGTAGGAGCAATGGGGAGGACTAACTTGGTTGCATAAAGGACAGTTAGGCACCAAATGTACCATAACACGTCTTCAGTGGTTTCTTTGGTTGGATCAAGGGTTAAACCTGTAAGAAACAGATTTTCATGGTGGAAGGTAGAAAATGGAAAGGGTTCTGTGACAAGGTAGGCTTTCATGAAGAAGCGAAAGAGAGCCTTTTTGAAAAATTCTTGGATGGCAAAGACAGAAGAGAAGTTTTTGTTGAAAGGAAAAGTTTTCTTCGTAAAGGCTTTAGGTGGGAGTGAAGTAGCCATGGAGATGATGGGAAAGTGGTATGTGGTGGAAAACAGAGTGAGAGGGTTTTCTGGTTTGGAGAGTCTGGAGAGCATATCAGGGATGAGGTTCTAGGACCCCTTTATATGCTTAACTAAAAAATCATATTTAGAAAACCAATCTTTTAATCTGAGTAATATTTTTTCGGGAACATTTTTACCTTTGAAATTAAAGATATTGGGGAAGCTTGAACTGTCCATTCGGATGAGAAAATGGTGTCCAATCAGATGATACTCAAACTTTTTGATGCCATTCTTTACCGCTAAAATTTCTTTGAACACGCTATGGTAGTGCTTCTGTGTGTTAGAAAATTGTCCACTAGCGTAAGCGATAAAGTATTCTTGTCCGCTGATTTCTTCAAGGAGGATGGCACCCCATGATTGATCACTTGCATCTGTCTGCAATATACATCGTCCATCATTAATCAGCTTTAAAAGAGGCGAATTTTGCACAATCTGCTTTAGGGTAGTGACAGCAATTGTGTGGTCAGCATTCCACTATGGGGGCTTCTTTTTCAATAAAGCCGAAAGAGGATGAGTGTAGTGGTCCACATGTGGGATAAAGTCTCTGATATAATTGATGATGCCGAGAAACTGTTGAATTTGCTTTTTGGAAAGGTGCTGATCTGGAAAGTGAAGCAATTCTTGGGCAATGTGCTTTCCTGGCTGATAGTGTCCATCTTTTATGATCATACCAAGGAATTCAATGTTGTCTGTAGCAATGGTGCTTTTCTTGGCCGATAACATGATTCCATGACTTTGGATAAGATCATAGAATTGAGTTAACAGCTGGCGATGTTCATCATGTGATCCTAAAAAAAGCAAGATGTCATCAATGTAAATCAATGCATGATGCAAAATGGGTTGAAAGATTTGGACCATGGACTTTTAAAAAATGGAAGGGGCAATTTTGAGACCAAAGGGTAGGACTGTCCATTGGAAATGGGTTTTGGGAATACAAAAAGTGGTTTTGTAACGTTCGGAGGGTTCAATGCCTAATTGCCAAAAACCATATTTTAGATCAAATTTTGAAAAGATCTGGGCATTTTTTAGAAAAGTAAACATGCTTTGTTGGCGAGGCAAAGGGAATTTGTCATCTTGTAAAAACATGTTTAATGGCTGGTAGTCAATGAGTAGGCATTTCTTTCCTCGGTCAATTTCAGAATGCTTTTCATAAAAGCATTCTGAAATTTCATAAAAGGCTTGACAAGCCCATTGAGAACTTGTGAGCTCAATTAGACCTTGGGCTAAGAGTTGGGAACATTCTTGTTGGGCTAGGACGAAGTCAAAAGGACTCATTCCTGGATGGGTAGCTTTGGTTGGGTTAATGTCTTCATTTAGTTTGAAAGGTAACTTAATGAAGAAAGCTGGATTTTTCCACAATGGGTTTGGATGGGTGAACTCATAATGGGACTCTGGATAGAAACTCAAAAGTTTGGTTGAAATATCCTGGTAAGACTGGGGAGTTTCAGACAAATTGTAGAGTTTTAGAATATCTGTGAAGGGTTTGAACATGGACTTGACTCGGATTCCAGTGGGAATGATTTGGAGGTGTTTAATTTGGTGAAGAATATCAAATCCTAACAAGATATCCTTGGTCCAATAACCTTGGTCCAAATGACACAATTTGGGAAGATTTAAATACCAATGGGTTTTTTGTTAATCAAAGAGGTGGTGAAGAGTTTGCCATTAACGGCTCTGAAATTTTCTTCATATTGAGTCCAATATTTAGGAGGAAGAATATTGAGGTTTAACATACTTCGTTGGGCTCCAGTGTCGATAAGGCCAATAGCTGGAATGGGCCTTTGGAATTTAGAAGGTAGGATGTGGAGTTTGATGGAGGGAATAAGAACAGTAGTGTCCAGGGACAATAACTGTTGATGGAAAATAACTTGGAACTGGTCACTGTCTGAGTCATCAGAGGAGTTTTGTAGTGCGAACATTGTTTCATCATTGGGTTCATCTTGTTTAGAGAAATAGAATTCTAGTTCATCCTTGTGTGGAGAGTAGTCGATAGTGGCTTGAAGATGCTCGACTAGCCGGGTGGATTTTTCTCTTTTGTTGGGACAATCTTTAGCATAGTGGCCTTTTTTCTTATTGATAAAACATCTGCTTGATTTTCTCCATTGAAGGTCTCGTGAAGAGGATGATTTCTTACGGAAGAATCTGTAAGGCTTTCTGGTTCTGCGGGGTTTGGACGAAAATTCGAGGGTTTTGAATTTCTGAAAATGCCTTTTCTTCTTAGAACTGCAATCACAATTTTTTTTCTTCTTGCATTTGATTTGTAAGTAAGGCTTTTTGCAGGCACTCCGGAATGGTTCTTTATCTTTCAACAGTTCTTTGAAAAACTATTTCTGCTCGCAAAGTTTTTCGAGACAGGTTTTGGCAAGCTGGAAGATTTTGCCAAGAGAGATGTTTTCAAGGGCAAGATAAGAGGTTGTGAGTTGTCGCTGTATGTCTGGTTGGAGTTCTTCTGGAAGGGAAGCCAGAAAGACATGCTTTAATGTCGATTCATTGAATCCATTAAGCTTGTAAAACAGCAAAGACATGCATTTGTAATGGAAATCAAGATCCTTAGCATTGAGGAAGCAGCATTTCCTGTTGAGATAATCTTGTCTTGCAGCTTCAAAAACTGCAGAAGGATCGCCAAGGAATTGATCATGGGGAACAGCAAGAGCACTTGAAACTTCTGGGAGATCAACAAACTATAACTGGCGATATTGTCCTAATGAATCAAACCAATCTCTTAGAGCACCCGTAAAATGAGTAGCAAATTCTCTAAGGGCTGATTGAGTTGTGGCTCCTAGTCTTAGCATTTGGAAGTCAATCCAGGCAGACATTTCAGTAAGTCTATCACGCCATTTATGAGATGGAAGATCATCAATTGTGAACCATGGACCATTTGACAATTTTTGACTGGGTGGATTGGTCTGGGCCTAAGCTGGAGAAGGTTGGTTTGTGGCAGAAGATTCATGTATTTCTTCGTCAACTTCAGAGGGAATATCAACATATGGTTCTATATGAGAGGTGTGGCCTTGGGTAGGTTGATCAGGTTGAGCTATCAAGATTTTGGTGATATCAACATAGGACTTTTCAGAGTCACTGGTGGATGCTGAAGATTCAATTTCGGTCTCGGTATGGCTATCTGAAACAGCTAGATTTGAATCAGAAGCTTGATCATCTATAGTAGATGAATGGGTGATTGTGTGAGCAGTAAACTGGTGCATGGGTTCTGTATCCTTGGATTGGGTAGGAGGTTGGGAGATAGTTGGAGGTGGTACGGAAAGTGATGCTAGTGTAGAATCAGAGGATTGATGACCAGGAATAGGAATATAGGATTGAGGAAATATGACAGGTCGTGGTTGAGGTTTAGACTTTGGTTTAGGTGTAAGAGGTGGTGGTAAAGGATTGTTTCTAAAAAGAGTATGAGTCATGCCAAATAACTTGGAAGGGTCATACTGTTTAATAGGAGATAGCATAGAGGCAAAAGGATGATAAGTGGGGCCGATGGAAGGGATAGGAGGTGATATGGTAAAAAGGGTAGGTTTCTGTTTTTCAGATTCAATCTGAGCAAGTTCAGCTTTTAAGAGCCTAATTTCCCTTTCTTTTTTATCAAATTCTAGGCCATAGTATCTCTGGGCAAGCATGGCTCGTAATTCTGAATCGAGTTGACCAATTTTGATTTGAAGATTTTGGTGAATCTGCTACATCTGGGCAGCAATAGAGTCAACTTTTGTCTCAATTTGTTCAATTCGCAAACTGATTTTCTCAACTTTTGAATTGAGATGCAACAAAGTATCATTTTGTGCCCTGGCATTTTGAGTTTGCTAGTTGAGGATGGATTCAAAAGGCTTGGGTGGCTCAAGGTGGCCAGTGGAGGTAATAGGTGAAGGGATAAAGGGTTTGGACACAACATTGCGGTGAGAATCTGTGTGAGGCTCTAAAGGAGGAAAGGAAGAAGAGTAATCTGAAGAGGTAGAGGAAAACATCATACAAGTCAGTGGTTGGACGATAGGTGTTGGGTTTGGGAGTGGTGACGGAATTTCAGATTTGCAATGTTTTGCAATCCATTGAAGTTCTTTATGGTAAATGGGTAATGGAGCGGGTGGAGAAGGGGGATCTTTTGGTGGATGCGGGTCATAGTGGTGACATCAGACTGGAGGGTTTTTCTTTTTGGGTTTCCTTTTTCTTCTGGTAGAATAATCATCATCTTCTTCCCAGTCATCCTAGCAGGGACAATCTGGGTCACACATGCCTGATCCGGGGACATCCTATAGGAAATGGCCATTGTGTTTGGCTGGATAAACAGGGTAGCCTTCAGAATTAAACCCTGTAATGGGCAGATCTTCTTGACCTGTCTTAACAGTTGTGATCATGGAAGAATAAGTAAAGGAGAGCCGAGGAGGCTCTTGTGGGGCACTTGGAGGTGGTTTAAAAGTCATTCGGACTGTGCCATCTTATCGTCTTTCAAACATACTTTCAGATGTCTGAATGGGATCGGTATTGTTATGGAACTGCTCATAGTTGGAGATCCATTCAAGAGGCATAAGCTTTATGACGGGGAATTTGTCTAGGGATCTGGATGATGGTTGGGATCTGGTCAGATTCTGCTAACACCATGAGAGCGTCAAAGTGGTGTTCTGGAGTGGGTAGATCTAAGGCATGATTTTGAAGCCTATAGACGAGCTGATGGTGAAGGGTAGCAATTTTGGCTGAGGAGATTTGTTTTGCACCTTGAATTTGAACTTGAACTTTCAAGGGTGTGGGCAAATTGGTGTCTTGGAGAGAAAGGTTAAAGTTTGGGTAAAAGGTAAGTAGATGTGTATAAGAGACAGGTACCGATAACAGCATCTTGGTACTGTTTGAATCGGGTATCAAGCATAGCAATCCGAGCGGTAACTGGTAATCCTTTTCTCCCATGAAGGGTATGGATTATTCCGATGCCTCCAAGATGGAGATGGGTAAAACCTTCTCGTTTCCAGTTGGAAATCAATTCTGAAGGGATTTCAAGAGTGACATATTGCTCAGCAGGGGGTGCTTGGGGAGAACATTGATCCAGGCGAGAAGACTGGATATATTCTTTAGGGTGAGGTCTGCGGGTGGATATGAGAGTACGGATACTGCGGGTAAAAGAACTGGGGCGTTTGTAGAGCTGGTAAGGGCTAATGAGAGGGTATGAAGATTCACTGATTTGGGCGGATTCAAGGATGTAGGAGTATTCTACAAGATTTTCAATTTTAGTGCAAGATTTCGGTAAGGAGAGAGTAGAGGAAAGAGTAACAGGAGTGGAAGGAGTTGAAGAGGAAGTGGAAGCCATGAATGAAGAGTTCTCACTGCGCTTGAAGACTAAAGATCAAAATAGAATAAAGACTCAAATTATACCATTTTGCATGTGGAAAACAAGATTTAGAAAACCAAAATTTTCAAGAGTACCATTTTGCATCATGCATTGATTTACATTGATGACATCTTGCTTTTTTCAGGATCACATAATGAACATCGCCAGCTGTTAACTCAATTCTATGATCTTATCCAAAGTCATGGAATCATGTTATCGGCCAAGAAAAGCACCATTGCTACAGACAACATTGAATTCCTTGGTATGATCATAAAAGATGGACACTATCAGCCAGGAAAGCACATTGCCCAAGAATTGCTTCACTTTCCAGATCAGCACCTTTCCAAAAAGTAAATTCAACAGTTTCTCGGCATTATCAATTATATCAGAGACTTTATCCCACATGTGGACCACTACACTCATCCTCTTTCGGTTTTATTGAAAAAGAAGCCCCCAGAGTGGAATGCTAACCACACAATTGATGTCACTACCCTAAAGCAGATTATGCAAAATCCGCCTCCTTTAAAGTTGATTACTGATGGACGACGTATATTGCAGACAGATGCAAGTGATGAATCATGGGGTGCCATCCTCCTCGAAGAGCTCAATGGACAAGAACACTTTATCGCTTACGCTAGTGGACAATTTTCTGACACACAGAAGCACTACCATAGCGTGTTCAAAGAAATTTTAGCGGTAAAGAATGGCATCAAAAAGTTTGAGTATCATCTGATTGGACACCATTTTCTCATCCGAATGGACAGTTCAGCCTTCCCCAATATCTTTAATTTCAAAGGTAAAATTGTTCCCAAAAAAATGTTACTCAGATTAAAAGATTGGTTTTCTAAATATGATTTTTCAGTTAAGCATATAAAGGGGTCCCAGAACCTCATCCATGATATGCTCTCCAGACTCTCCAAACCAGAAAACCCTCTCACTCTGTTTTCCACCACATACCACTTTCCCATCATCTCCATGGCTACTTCACTCCCACCTGAAGCCTTTACGAAGAAAACTTTTCCTTTCGACAAAAACTTCTCTTCTGTCTTTGCCATCTAAGAATTTGCCAAAAAGGCTCTCTTTCGCATCTTCATGAAAGCCTACCTTGTCACAGAATCCTTTCCCTTTTCTACCTTCCACCCTGAAAATATGTTTCCTACAGGTTTAACCCTTGATCCAACCAAAGAAACCACTAAAGACGTGTTATGGTACATTTGGTCCCTAACTGTCCTTTATGCAACCAAGTTAGTCCTCCCCATTGCTCCCACTTTGGCTCATCTCCTTAATCTAGAAAAAGCAACCTCTCTTACCTGGACATTGCTTGAATGGTTTTCCTCAATCCCATGGTGGAGAAAGAAGCTACAACAGTTATCAGAAATTCACAACCTTCACTGTATGCCTGCCTCTGAAGCACAAATGTTCACATCAGTCTTTATTATTCAGAGGCCATACTTCCAGTATCCAGATACCAACATTTTTTGGACTCAAGACCAGGTATATGAATGGTTCATTGCACCACATATAGCTGTAATTGAAAATAAAATACAGTCCACCCTGCACAACTACCTTTACTAATTAAACCACCAAACTCCGCCACACAAGGTCATCTCTCACACCTCCTTAGGTCCTCAACATGACCTCATCATGATACCTACTCCATCTGTCATATCTAAACCTAAGTCCACTGGCATCATCATTAAAGAAGAATGACCAGACTACACTGACTTCCTTTTCCAGGACTCACAAGACCCATGGGAAGAATTCCTTCCTCTCAACCAACATCTACAACAATTCCCACAGCCAACCATGCATGATCCAGGATCCTCATCTCAACCAGCTCCACAACCCCCCAAACCCACAACAGCAGACAAAGCCACTCAAACATCTGGTCCCCAAGCCAGGACCCAAACGCGATTCTCCATACTCACGCTACCATGGCCCCACTTGAAATAATCCAAAGCTCTCTGAAACCTTTTTCCCTCCAGTCTCTCGTGACACTGACCCCGATGAGACAGAAAGCTCATCCGAAGACGACTACATGAATATCCGCTCTCCATAAAGTAGTTTGTCTTGTTGTAATAATTATGCTTTATGCTTTTGTCTTGTATAATTATTGCAGTTTGCTTTTACTTTAAGTTTTTGCTTTTGTCAAAGTCATGCTTTAATTATTAAATCATCTTTTGTCCTTTGTAATAATTAAAGTTGTGTCATAATGTATCTTTTGCTTTTACTTTTGTAAAAGATAGGGGTCCTGTCCTATCTTCCCCGATAATTCTCCTATATAAAGAATTCTCCCCTCCTTTATAAGATATAGAAATTTTCAGAAATAAACTCGTGTTCTCAAAAGCTATGTCTTTTTAAACTCTCTCTTCTCTCTCTGCAAATGAAGTTCTAAGAAAGAAAAAGAATAAAGGATTAAATTTGTTCATTTTGAAAACTAAAGAAGTATGCTCTGCACTTGCCTTCCAGTAAGGATCTTGTGCATCAGAAAACTTTTGACCGTTTTATCTGGTTTGGTACCCTGTTTTACACAAAAGGAAAGTCTGTTTTGGGTTATATAACCTAAAACAGACTTTCCTTTTGTCTAAAACAGGGTACGAAACCAAATACCCCGTAAGTGAAATTTTTGCCCAAAATTTTGGTAATTTGTGCTTTCAAAACCCAATCGTACATATGCATTGTATTCTTGCTTTCGAAATTCGAGTCTCCTTGGTATAAGCTTGTGAATAGCTAGTGAAATCTTTATATTGGTTTGATAGTTTGATAAAAACCGAGTGATAACTATTACGAGTGGAAAAAGGCAAGAGAGTGTGAGCATATTAGAGGGTAAAAGCCAATAAATTTGAGTGAAACATGAGTGGAATCAAGTGAGGTGAGGTCCTTTCCATATTATTTCTAACTTTCTTTGCAGATGTTAGCCATGTCTCACAACCCAAAATGAAACACGAATGAAGAGGATCAATCCGTAGCCACTCAGAATTCGCAAATTCAAGCATTGATGAGAGAGATAAGAAGGATGATGAGGGCTGAATTAGAGCACATACACTAGCGTTTGGATCAAGTAGAGAACACACGTATGGGGCAACTAAAACCCGTTCCCAAAGCACGAATAAGGAAGAGAGCTCGGGCTAGAGGAGAGATTGATGACTATTATAGGGATGAGTATGATGAAGGGGAGGACTCAATGGGTAGTTATAGGAGAGATGGACAGGGTAGGAAAGCTAAGAATAGGGATGATGGGCATAAAGATGAAGATCCTTTCTTTCCAAGGTAAATCTGACCCGGAAGTATACCTTGAATGAGAGAAGAAAATGGACCTCTAATTGAGTTTTCTGACAATGCTGTTACTTGGTGGAATTTGCTTGTTATAAGTAGGAGGTGGAATAAGGAACGTCTAGTTGAGATATAGGATGAAATAAAATCGTTGATGAGAAGGCATTTTGTACCTAACCACTACTATCGAGGCTTGTACAAAAAATTACAAAGTCTTACACAGGATAGCCGAAGCGTAGAGGATTATTATAAAGAAATGGAGGTTGCCATGATTAGAGCAAATGTTGAGGAAGATAGAGAAACTATACCATGGCACAATTCTTTAATGGCCTTAATTGGGAGATTGTAAATATGGTTGAGTTGCAACATTACGTGGAGATGGAGGAGATGGTCTATAAAGATATCAAGATTCAGCAGCAACTCAAGAGGAGCAGTAACACCGTGCAGCCCCAAGCTTGAGTTCTACTCCTTGGAAGCCGAGCTATATGAAGTGAGATGAGAGGGCACAAGCATCAACTGCACTTAAGCCGAGATCCGAGCCCTCCAAGCATAATTTACAAGGTAACATCATGACTCCCACTATTAGGAATTGTGACATTAAGTGTTCTAAATGTCAAGGCAGGGGAAACATAGCAAGTGAATGTGTGAATGAAAGAGTTATTGTGTTGCGGAATAATGGTGAGATTTTGAAGATGAAACAAAAAAATGAGAGGCCACCATTGGAGGACATCGAAGATGAAGAGTATACATCCCCTAGGGAATTGACTTTAGTACACAAGAAAACATTTTTGATACTAGGTGCTATGTTCAAGACAAAGTATGTAGTATGACTATTAATGGATGAAGTTTGTATTAATATTGCTAGTACTATCATGGTGGAGAAGTTAGGGCTTCCGACACTTAAGCATCCACGACCACGCAAACTACAATAGTTGAATAACAGTGGTGAGGTAAAAGTGAACAAGTAAGTACTTGTGACTTTTCAAATTGCAAGTATGAAGATAAGGTCTTATATAATGTAGTACCAATGCAGGTTAGACACTTGTTACTTGGGCAGTCTTGGCAATTCAACAGTCGTGTAAAGTATTGTGGCTTCACCAATAAATATTTGTTTGTGTTTAATAAATGCAACATTACTCTTGTTCCATTAACGCCAAAGTAGGTTTATGGAGACCAAGTGAGCCTACAAAAGAGAAGTTATCAAAAGAAAGAGAGTGAGCAAAAGAAAAAGAGAGAAAAAGAGAATGAAAATCAAAACGACGTCGACAAAAATGAGAGAGAAAAAGCCAAGAAAAATGCGGCTATTGAGAAAAAATCAGAAAGAAAATAAAAGAATTTCTATGCAAGACCAAGTGAAATAAATAAAAAAGCATTATTCTCCCATCAGCCAATGATTGTACTTTTGTACAAAGAGACGTTTTTAAGCACTAACGAACTGAACCCTACTTTGCCTAGTTCTACTATTTCTCTCTTGCTGAAATATAAGGCTGTCTTTCCTAAGGAAACACCACATGCTTTACCTCCAATCCGAGGGATTAAGCATTATATTGATTTTCTATCCAGTGCAACCATTCCAAATCAACCAGCCTATAAAAGTAACCTAGAGGAGACATAGGAACTTCAAAGACAGGTTAATGAATTGATCGAAAAAGCGTATGTGAGAGAAAGCATGTGCAATTCCCATGTTATTAGTTCCTAAGAAAGATGGAATATGGAGGAGTGTGTTGACTGTACAACCATCAACAACATAATGGTAAAGTATTGACATCCCATTCTTAGGCTAGATTATATGCTTGATAAATTGCATTAGACGTGTGCATTTTCTAAATTGACCTAAAAAGTGGATATCATTAGATTTGAATGAAAGAAGGAGATGAATGGAAAAACTACCTTTAAAATAAAATATGGTTGTATGAATGGTTAGTCATGCCTTTTGGTTTGACTAATGCCCCGAGAACTTTTATGAGACTTATGAATCATGTTTTACGAACTTTTATTGGCAAGTTTATTGTTGTTTATTTTGATGATATCCTCATATATAGCAAAATATTGGACGAACATGTAGTACATTTGAAATATGTTTTACATGTGCTTAGGAAGGAAAAATTGTTTGCTAATATGAAGAAATGTACCTTTTGTACTTAGGGTATATAGGTTGATGAGGAGAAGGTACGTGCATTTCAAGAGTGGTCGAGTCCCAAAAGCGTAAGTAATGTGAGAAGCTTTCACAGGCTCGCAAGTTTCAACCAGTGATTTGTGAAAGACTGCACATTAGCCGCACTGCTTACTAAAGCAATAAAAAAGACATTGTATTCAAGTGCGAAGAAGAACAAGAGAAAACGTTTCAGATAATTAAGTAAAAGCTAACCAATGCTCCCTTATTGTCCTTGCCTACATTTATTAAAACATTTGAATTTGAATGTAATGCCACATGCATTGGTATAGGCACAATCCTAATGCAGGAGGGACAACTAATTGCTTACTTTACTGAGAAACTAAGTGGGGCAGCCTTAAACTACCCCACTTACAACAAGGAGTTGTATGCATTAGTTCAAGCATTAGAACACCTTATAGGGTAACACAAGCTGAATAAGAGGCATGCTCAGTAGGTAGAATTCATAGAGACGTTTCCATATGTCATTCGTTACAAGCAAAGTAAGGAAAATTTTGTTGTAGATGCGCTTTCCTACAGGTGTGTCTTAATCTCGACACTTAATGCTAAACTGCTTGGTTATGCTGATGACCATGATTTTAGTGTTGAATACCAAGCTTGTGAAAAGACTGTAGTTGATAAGTACTTTAGGCATAATGGTTACTTATTTCAGGGGAATAAATTATGTGCCTAATTATAGTGAGAGAATCCCATTAAGGAGGGTTGATGGTATTTTAGAGTTGTAAAGATTTTAGCAATCTTGCCGGAACACCTCTATTGGCCACATATGAAATGAGATGTTGAGAGCCTTTGTGATAGATGTGTCACTTACAGGCAAGGAAAATTGAAAGTGCAGCCCTACAGCTTATACACCCTATTGCCAATACCTAGTGCACCTTGGACTATTGTTTCGATGTATTTTGTATTTGGGTTACCTAGGTCTAAACGAGAGAGAGACTCAATTATTGTGGTTATGGATAGATTTTCAACATTTTGTTCCATGCCACAAAACGGATAGCGCTTCTAATGTCGCTGACCTGTTCATAGGGAGATTATGAGATTGCATGGTATGCCTAGGACAATTGTTTTTTATAGGGATGCTAAGTGTTTAAGTTAGTTCTGGAAAACATTATAGGCTAAGTTAGGAACTAAGTTGTTGTTTTCAACTACTTGTCATCCTCAAACTGATGGTTAAGCATAAGTTGTGAGTAGAACTTTATCTTATAATCGTTATGTTCATTTTGCTACTATGTATTTACCGTTTGAAATTGTTGATGGTTTTATCCTTTAACCCTATTCGATTTAACTTTACTACCTGTTTTTTAGTGTGTTAACTTAGATGGCAAGAAAAAGATTGAAATTGTTAGATAGATACACAAAATGACGAAGTTCAACATCAAGTGGAGAACTAAGCTGTGAGGTACAATTTTCTCATAAAGTTTATAATATTTAATTTTAAGGAATGACAACATAAGAAATTACATAAGAAATAATGGCATAAGTGATGATGGAAGTAGAAGTATGTAGAGAAAGTTAAGAATTCTAGAATTTAGTAAGTTATTTATGAAGGTTAATCTCAACCATTAATCAAGAGTTAGGGTGGCAAAATCCTAACCATCTATTAGCCTTAAGAAATCCTATAAATACCCCCTACCCCTATCATTTTCAATGCAACCTAGAAATTTCATTCTGTTATATTCTAAGTCATAATATCAAGAGTAGAGAAATCTTCAATTTAGAAAGGTCTAGAGAAGTCAAGGTCAAGAGGTAAGTAACACTTCAACTGCAATGTAAGGACAAAATTCTTTTCATACTTAGCTTCAGTTTTAACCATTTTTTTATCTGTGATGACTATTATGATGTGATTAGTTACAATCTAAATTCTTATATGGTCGGCTATGCCGCCTAATCTACCATGCTTAGTGATGGTTGGCTTTGCCGCCTAATCTATGATGCTTAGTTATGTTATGGTCGGCTCTGCCGCCTAATCTACAATGCTAAGTTATGTTATGGTCTACCTTACTGCCTAATCTGTGATACTTATACATGATTATACTATGGTCGGCTATGCCACCTGTATTAAAGAACCTTGTTCTTAAATAATGTTGTGTATTGATTCTGTTATGCATCTAGGAACTTCAAATGTTATGACATAAGTTGCATTGAATGCATGCATATCATGGATTACATTATGAAGAAGACGTTTCAGAAAAAGAATTTATGAAAAATAGGTTGTTGTACTACTTGGTGGCAAAGTTTCCAAGGAGGGCAAGCCCTCAAAGCCAAGTGAAAGAAAATCTTTTGGGGACGGCGATACGTAACACCCAAAGGATCAACTAATGAGGCCCAAGGGCATATTGTTTAAAGAGTAAAAGTGCCAGCCTTGTAGTGCAACATACCTTGGGCCCTAATAAAGTTGTTTTGTATTTTGTAAGTTTCTTTTAATAACTTAATATGGTCATCCATATGCATCATAATTTATAAATGCATCAAAGTGTTATCTTACTAGGCTTTAGCTCACAAAGCCCTTACTTTGCAGGTAATGATGAGTAGAGCAAGCTGGCGCCAAGTCCTAACTAAGACGAAGTGCATATGGGCATAACAGACCTTGGGCTCAGCTTTGTTTCAATAAAATAAACATCTTAGTTTCATGTAAAATAAAGTTTTTATACTAAAGAGTTTTTGTATAACTATTTGTTTTTGTAAGAAAGTTTTGTTTGTTAAAAGCAACCGTGTTTTTAAGACTTTTTTTAATAAATATGTTAGTGGCGTGTTACAAATTGGTATTAGAGCCCAAAGTTTAAAGCGATTTTGAAGACCGTCCACATGCACAAGTCAAGGGAAAGGACAAGGCTCGGCTTTTAAGTAAAAACTTGGAATTAGGTTAGTTAAAAAACTTACATTTGATTTGTTTGACATGTAGAAATTAGATTAAAAACTCGTTCAGATGTCAAGCGCTAGGGGTAACAGAAGCATAAGGGCAAAATGAACTGCAGGGGAGCAATCTGCAATTGATCGGCTTACAAACATTGTGGCACGACTCTTGGAGAGAGAAGTTAGAAGGGATGAACATGATAAGGCAATGAACAACGTCGGAAGCAAATTTAGAAGATTAAATCCACCCACATTCGAAGGCGGTGTAGATCCTATCGCAGGAGACTAATGGTCACGGACCATGGAAAGAATGATAGAAGTAGCCAAAGTGCCAGAAAGAGAAAAAGTCACCTGTGTCTCCTTTATACTATGAGGAACTGCGGAATACTGGTGGGACTCTATTAAATGAATTCAAAATGAAGCAACAATGAAATAGGGGGAATTTAAAGAACAGTTTTATAGCAAATACTTTTTAGAGACTATTCGCTCGGCCAAAAGAAGAGAGTTTGTTTATTTACAACAGGGAAGGATGTCTGTACTAGAGTACATCCGAAAATTTGATGAGCTCTCTCGATATGCCCTACATATGAGTGCAACAGAAGACTTGAAAAATGACCACTTTATGCAAAGGTGGCTGGAGTTCGAGATGTTTCCTTCAACGAACTCATCGATCGAGCCTTAATGATTGAGCAAGCAAATGAAGAAAAGAAGGAAGAAAAAGGAAGAAACAAAGGAAGTGTGGACCAAAGGAACTTTGTAGAAAGACAACGCTCAAATAATAATAAGAGAAAGGGAACTCCAATGGTCCAAGATCAGAGTAAAAGCAAACGCCCAAAAAATCATCAAAATGAAGTCCCATAAAAGCCAAAGTGCAATAAATGCGGCAAAACTCACCTTAGGGAATGTCGAGCAAATACCAGAACATGTTTCAAACGTGGAAAATGACACTTCATCAAGGACTGCCTAGAAAATGGTATGCAATAAGAAAAGGCTAATTCTCGAGTATTCACATTACTGGGTGAGATACAGGTACGTGGTGTTGTTACACTTGAACTATGATAGTGCTAGACTATCCTTTGGGCTAGTAGTTCGTAAGTTCTAGTTTCCAAGCGATATACCTATAGTCCCTGAGATACAAAACCTAAAAAAGCAAAAACCATTGATCACGATACCACCCAAAAACAGTTTCATTTAAATCGGTTTTATAAATAAATCAGGACTTTTCTGATACACAGGATCCTTGTAGCAAGGCAAGTGTAGAGCATACTCAGTATATAAAATAGAGATGAACGCTCTTAGTTTAATAACTCAAGTATTTTCTTCGTTACCTAGAAGAAGAAGAGAAACTTAGTAAGCCATAGAAGTTTAAGAAAAACTTAGAAATATTATTGATGGCAATCTGAATTTTACAAGGATGGAAGAGCTCTTAAATAGAGCTGGAAAGCGAAGATAAAGATAAAGATAAAGATAGGACAAGACCCCTTATCTTTTCTTTAAGCATAAATCAAAAGCAAACCATAATGACTACTTTTAAAAAGCATAAAGCTAAAACACACTTTAGACAGGGTAGGACCCATGTCCTTTATTGAAAACAGGAAAAGCTGAGATTCCCGAATGACTTTGTAGCCATGTGAGGCAATTATGGAGTTGAGGGAAATCTGGATGGGGACACGTCACTGATGTCATTTTCATAATCTTCTTTTCCTTTTTGGATCTCTTGGTAGATGAGATAGTCTTCATCTAATTCTGGGCTTTGTGGTCTTCGTGCTGGGGCTAAAGTGGATGAAGAACCTGGTTCAGTAACAGTGTACTGAGTCTCTTGGGTTTCTAATAAGGATTGAAAGTCTGCCCAGGGGTCTTGGGCGTCCTGGAAGAGAACATTGGTGTAATCAGGTCTTTGTTTACGATCAAGAATTCCATGAGGACTGGAACTAGATCCTAGAGTACATATCTGGGTGCCTGGTATAATTTCAAGAGTGTGGGAAGGACCAATAGATGTGTGGTGAATGTCTGTTGGGACCGGTTGGACATTATTCAGTTCTAACAAGTAAGCTTTGAGAGTGGAGATGATAGTAGGATCATGGTTAAGAGGGAAAGTGATACGAAATTCCCACAATGAAACTTTGAAACTCATACTTAAATTGTAGTTTCAACTTTCCAAGAAAGTTCTAAACATACTTATGACAAACAAAACCTTGACCCAATGGTTAAGAAAAGCATGAACCAAAGGTATAGAGAATGATATTGACGCCACACTCAAGAAATAGATAAGAAGGTGAGTGATAAGTCTAAATTTAGAACGCCACAAGAATGCAAATTCTTGATAAGTTCACTAGTTCTCAAAAGAACCAAAGAAAGAATAATCTTTCAAATTCAAATAATATTAATCTCTTAATTATTATACATAGCAAGGTTGCTGAGTTTAAATAGGTTAAAAGAAACCCAAGATCCTACAAATACAAATGGAAATATTAGAAGTTGCCCCCTTTGTAGATTGACTATGACAATGTCTTGCCTCTCCAATTTGTCATGGATCTCTCCAAACATCATATTTATGCACTCAAATTTTTGTTGCATGGCCTTGAGCATAATTGATTCGTCTATAGCTTCTTTGATCTTTTGACATATTTGTGATCAGAAAAGAATGTTAGCAAAAAGACCTCACAACACTCCCTCACGTGTTTCACTCAATTTGATGTCACTTAACTCTCGTGTTTAACACACAAATTGGCTTTTTCCCTCTAATGATCTCACAAACTTTTGCCTTTTATTGAACTAAATAAACACAATAAAAAAAAACCCAAGTGGCACACCAAATATGACAATCCAGCACACTAACAAAGAAAAGAAATTAAGAAGACACAAAGAATGAAAAGGAAATTGAAGAAAGGAAAGCAAGCAAGCGAAGCAACACAATTGATATTGTGTGTAAACAATGTCAAGGAA
The DNA here is from genome assembly GCA_002013955.2 of Citrus medica. Lineage (NCBI taxonomy): Eukaryota > Viridiplantae > Streptophyta > Magnoliopsida > Sapindales > Rutaceae > Citrus > Citrus medica. The sequence goes on from MKYO02003784.1 coordinate 84,616, forward strand.
AATGAATAACTAAAATTCAATTTGATGAAAGTAGAAATACTTGAATCCTTTTGTAATCTATTTTTTTGTACCTTTTTTTTCTCTTCTTTTTTTTTTGATAATCAAAATAAATAAGACATTCAAACCTGATTAGAAACTAGCTCTGATACCAAATGATGCGAATCCCACAATGAAACTTTGAATCCCACACTTAATTTGTAGTTTCAACTTCCCAAGAAAGTTCTAAACAGATTTAAGACAAACAAAACCTTGACCCAATGCTTAAGAAAACATGAACCAAAGGTATAGAGAATGGTATTGACGCCACACTCAAGAAATAGATGAGAGGGTACTAGTTCTCAAAAGAACCAAAGAAAGAATAATCTTTCAAATTCAAATAATATTAATCTCTTAATTATTATACATAGCAAGGTTGCTGAGTTTAAGTAGGCTAAAAGAAACCCAAGATTCTAAAAATACAAATGGAAACATTGGAACAACCCTCCAATTATAGGTTTGTCAAAGGGTGCTTTAAAAGCCTTCACCAACCCACTATTATTAATGATAGACTTAACTAACACGTTGATAAACTTGACACAAAACAAATAAATGAAGTTGAATAATCAAATGAGTCGTTCGAATTCCCAAGCCTGAACAAGCCATAATAAATTGATCATAACTCCTTCTAGAGGACTCCAAATCCAGCTCTGTAAAATGTATTAGAAAGCTAACTTAATTAGCTTTCCAACGGTATATAGCTTGCACATTAATTCTAGCTCAATCAATACCAGGTATTTTCCAAATATTCCCTTTCTGCATTTGATCCAAATTGTATATTTGGCTGCCCAATAGCTTGAATAATGTGCACAATGCCTTGTCTTCTCTCCAAGCCCAATTCATGATGTCTTGCATCTTGAATTGCATTTTCAATCCATATTTTCTCAATTAATCTATTTAATGCAGCTTGCATCGTTTTGGCTCTAGCTCTTGTAATTGAGTCTCCATGAATGTGCAAATGATCACTTGAAGCTTTAATGGTATTCCCTAGATGGTTCTTATCATTCCCCCTCTCTTCAAAAGGATTCGTCCTCGAATCTTCACCTACATCGAAAAGAGAAAGATCATAAACATTAAAAGTAGCACTTACATTATACTCACCAGGAAGATCCAATTTGTAGGCATTATCATTGATCTGTGCAACCACTTGAAATGGACCATCTCCCCTTGGAAGCAACTTGGAATGCCTTTGTGCTGGGAACCTCTCCTTTCTCATATGCACCCACACTCAATCTCTAGGCTGAAAAACCACTTTCTTACGTCCTTTGTTGGCTTGAGTAGCATATTATTCAGTTCTCTTTTCTATGTGTTGTCGCGTTCTCTCATGCAATTGCTTGCCAAATTCAGCTTTCTTTTTACCATCCATACTAGCACGCTCATCAATAGGTAAAGGTAATAAATCCAAAGGAGTTAATGGATTAAAACCATATACAATCTCAAATGGTGAAAATTTAGTAGCTGAATGGACAGTTCTATTGTAAGCAAATTCAACATGTGGCAAACATTCTTCCCAAGTTTTTAAGTTCTTTTGAATAATGGCTCGCAACAAAGTAGACAGAGCTCTATTTACAACCTCAGTTTGTCCATCAGTTTGTGGATGACAAGTAGTAGAAAACATAAGTTTAGTACTCAACTTACCCCACAAAGTTTTCCAAAAGTGGCTCAAGAACTTAGCATCTCGATCTGAAACTATGCTCCTTGGTACTCCATGCAATCTGACTATTTCCTTGAAAAATAAATTAGCTATGTTTGTTGCATCATCAGTTTTGTGACATGGAATGAAATGTGCCATCTTTGAAAATCTATCAACAACAACAAAAACAGAAACCTTTCCCCTTTTTGACCTAGGTAAACCAAAAACAAAGTCCATAGAAATATCAACCCAAGGTTCACTAGGTATGGGTAGAGGGTTATACAATCCATGGGGTAAAACTCTACACTTAGCATGTTTACAAGTGAAACACTAGATCGAACTCTTAGAGGAGGGTTAGAGTTGGTTCCTTCAAGTTCTTCTTCAACATCACGTTTCATATGTGGCCAAAAGAAGTTTTCTTTTAAAACATCTAAAGTCTTTGCCTGTGGCCAAAATGTCCCATTAAACCTCCCCCATGAGCTTTACGCACAAGCAATTCACGTAAAGAACTATTAGGTACACACAATTTATTTTCTCCAAATAAGAACCCATCATATCTATAGAACTTACCGAATGAAACTTTCTCACAACCATTAAACACATTAGCAAAATCAGGATCATTAACATATAATTCTTTAATGTACTTAAATCCTAACAACTTTGCATTTAATGTAGAGATAAGTGCATATCTTCTAGATAATGCATCAGCCACCACATTCTCCTTACCTTGTTTGTATTTGATCACATAAGGAAATGGCTCAATAAATTCAACCCATTTAGCATGTCTCTTATGCAACTTACCTTGCCCTTTCAAATGCTTCAAGGACTCGTGATTAGTGTGTATAACAAACTCTTTAGGTAGAAGATAGTGTTGCCAAGTTTCTAATACTCTCACCAATGCATACATCTCCTTGTAATATGTAGGATAGTTTAGGGCTGCTCCACTCAATTTCTCACTAAAATAAGCAATTGGACACCCTTCTTGCATCAAAACAGCTCCAATACCTATACCTGAAGCATCACACTCAATTTCAAAAGTTTTAGCAAAATCAGGTAAAGCGAGTAATGGTGTAGAAACCAATTTCTCCTTAATTAGATTAAATGCCCTTTGTTGTTCATTACCCCACTTAAATCCCACATGTTTCTTCACAATTTTAGTCAATGGTGCAGCAAGGGTGCTAAAATCTTTCACAAATCTTCTATAAAAACTAGCCAAACCATGAAAACTTCTTACCTCACTTACACTTTTAGGTGTAGGCCACTCTTTAATAGCCTTTACCTTCTCTTCATCAACCTCAATTCCTTTAGCACTTACAACATAACTAAGAAAAACAATAGTGATTTTATTAATTGCACGCTAGTCAACGCACATCCTCCATGTGCCATCCTTTTTGGGCACTAGTAAAACTGGTACCGCACAAGGACTCATGCTCTCCCTCACATATCCCTTTGCCAAGAGTTCTTCAACTTGCCTTTGAAGCTCCTTTGTCTCCTCAAGGTTATGCGGATCTATTAGGAATGGTAGCTCCAGGGACTAAGTCTATTTGATGCTCAATTCCCCTAATAGGTGGCAAACCATTAGGGACTTCTTTTGGAAACAATAGCACTAGGCAAAGAAAAGTTAAGCTCATTTGTATGTGAAAAAGCCTCTTTGCACAAAAGTACAACGATAGGCTTTTTTGAAAAGAAAGCCCTCTTAACCTCACTCTCTTTTGCAAACAAGTTCACTTGCTGCCTCTCTTTTCTCTCAACAATATTTTTTTCAATCTTTTCACTTGTTTTTCTCTTAATCTCTCTTTCTTTTGTACTCTCAGTTTCTTTTTTTTTGTATCACTCTCTTTTTGTATTGACATTTGATCTAGTCTGGTCCGCACTGATGGTTAACAAGCCACGTACTTTTATGGTATCAGAGCCTACTCGTCCTTGAAATTCTGTTTTTCTAAATCTTGTTTTTCCATAACCAAAATGGTATAATTTGAGTCGTTATTCTATTTTGTTTTCTAGATTTCACGAGCAGAGAGAACTTTTCATTCATGGCTTCCACTTCCTCTTCAACTCCTTCCAATCCTGTTACTCTTTTCTCTACTCTCTCTTTACCTAAATCTTGTACCTCCCATACCGCTAATAAGATTGAAAACCTTGTCGAATACTCCTACATCCCTAAATCCGCCCAGATTAATGAATCCTCCTACCCTCTCATAAGCCCTTATCAGCTGTATAAAAGACCTAGTTCCTTTACCCGCAGTATCTGTACTCTCATTTCTACTCGACGCCCTCAACCTAAAGAATATATCCAGTCCTCTCGTCTAGATCAATATGCTCTTCAAGCAACCTCCGCTGAGCAATATGTCACTCTCGAAATCCCCTCAGAATTGATTTCCAACTGGAAACGAGAAGGTTATACCCATCTCCATCTTGGAGGAATCCGATTAATCCTTACCCTTCATGGGAGAAAAGGGTTACCGGTCACAGCTTGCCTTGTTATGCTTGATACCTGGTTTAAATAGTACCAAGATGCTGTTATAGGCACTGTCCTTACCACCCTTCATGCAGAAAGTGTTTTACTCACTTTCTATCCCAATTTCAACCTTTCTCTCCAAGATACCAACCTGCCGACCACTTTGAAAGTTCAAATTCAAATCCAAGGAGCAAAACAAATCTCCTCATCCAAAATTGCTACCCTTCACCATCAACTGGTCTATAGGCTTCAAAATCATGCCTTAGATCTACCCACTCCTGAACACCACTCTGACACCCTCATGGTGTTAGCGGAATCTGACCAGATCCCAACCATCATTCAGATCCCTAGACAAATTCTCCGTCATGAGCTCATCCGTCATGAGTTCCATAACAATACGGCTCCTATTCAGACATCTGAAAGCATGTTTGACAGACGCCCCGATGGCACAGTCCGAATGACTTTTAAACCCCCTCCAAGTGCTCCACAAGAGCCCCCTCGGCTCTCCTTTACCTATTCCTCAATGCTTACAGTTGTTCAGACAGCTCAGGAAGATCTACCCATTACCGGGTTCAATTCTGAAGGATACCATGTTTATCCGGCCAAATAAAATGGACATTTCCTCTGGGATGTCCCCGGCTCCGGCATGTGTAACCCAAATTGTCCCTGCTGGGATGATTGGGAAGAGGATGCTGATTATTCTACCAGAAGAAAAAGGAAACCCAAAAAGAAAAACCCTCCAGTCTCATGTCACCACCGTGACCCACATCCACCAAAAGCTCCTCCTCCTCCACCCGCTCCTTTACCCATCTACCACAAAGAACTTAAATGGATCGCAAAGAATTGCAAATCTGAGATTCCATCACCAATTCCACTTCCTCCAACACCACTAGCTTGTATGATGTTTTCATCTACCTCTTCAGAACATTCTTCCTCTTTTCCTCCTTTAGAAACTCAGACAGATTCCCACCGAAATGTGGTATCCAAACCTTTTGTTCCTTCGGCCATTACTTCTACCGGCCACCTTGAACCACCCAAACCTTTTGAAGCAGTCCTCAACTGGCAAACCCAAAATGCCAGTGCACAGAATGATACTTTGTTGCATATCAATTCCAAAGTGGAAAATATCAGTTTACAAACTGAACAAATCGAGACAAAAGTTGATTCCATCACTGCACAGATGCAGCAGATCTACCAAAACCTCCAGTCCATAATTTCTCAACTCGACTCTGAGTTACGAGCCATGCTTGCCCATCGTTACTCAGGCACAGAATTTGACCAAAAAGAAAGGGAAATACGACGCTTGAAAATTGAGCTTGCTCAGATTGAATCTGACAGACAGAGACCTACCTTTTTTACCTCATCCCCTCCTATCCATTCTATAAGTTCACTTTATCATCCATTCGCCTCTATGCTTTCCCCTATCCGCCAGTATGATCCTTCCAAGCTCTTTGGCATGACCTATACTCTTTTTCGGGATAATCCACTCCCACTGCCTAAACCTACACCCAGACCTATCCCACTCCATCAGTCATCCATTTCCATCCCCGGCCAGCAATCTCCTGGTTTTACGCCAGCATCACCAACCGCACCTCTATCATCATCTTTATCCCAACCTCCTACTCAATCCAAGGATAAAGAACCCATGCACCAGTTTAGTGCCTATACAGTTAACCACTCATCTTCCCAAGATGCCCAAACTTCTGATTCAAATCTAGCTATTTCTGATAACCATACCGAGACTGACACAGACTCATCAGCATCTACCAGTGACTCTGAAAAGTCTTATGCTGATATCACCAGAATCTTGATGGCCCAACCTGATCAACCTGGCCAAACCTCTTATACAGAACCATATGTTGATATCCCTTCCGAAGTTGAAGAAAAAATGCATGAATCCTCGACAACAAATCAACCTCCTCCATCCCAGGCCCAGACCAATCCATCTAGTCAAAAATCGTCAAATGGTCTATGGTTCACATTTGATGATCTTTCATCTCATAAATGGCGTGACAGACTCAATGAAATGTCTGCCTGGATTGACCTCCAAATGCTCAGACCAGGAGCCACCACCGAATCAGTCCTTCGAGAATTTGCTACTCGTTTTACAGGTGCACTCCGAGATTGGTTTGATTCTTTAGGCCAATACAGACAATTACAGTTCGTTCAATTACCAGAAGTCTCAAGTGCTCTTGCGGTTATCCATGATCAATTCCTTGGAGACCCTTCTGCAGTTTTTGAAGGTGCACACCAAGACTATCTCAACATGAAATGCTGTTCACTCAATGCTAAGGATCTTGACTTCCATTATAAGCGCATGTCCCTGTTATACTATAAGCTTAATGGATTCAATGAACCAACATTAAGGCATGTCTTTCTAGCTTCCCTTCCAGACGAGCTCCAACTAGACAATACAGAGACAACTCACAGCATCCAACCTTTCCCTTGACACATATCTCTTGGCAAAATCTTTTAGCTTGCCAAAACTTGTCTTGGCAAACTTTATGAGCAGAAACAGTTCTTCAAAGAACTACTGAAGGATAAAGAGCCATTCCGCAGTGCTTGCAAAAAGCCTTATTTACAGATTAAATGCCTGAAGAAAAAAGATTGTGATTGCAGTTCTAAGAAGAGAAGGCATTTTTGAAAATTCAAAACCCCAGAATTTTCGTCCAGACCTCGCAAAACCAGAAAGCCTTACAGATTCTTCCGAAAGACGTCATCCTCTTCACGAGACCTTAGACGGAGACAATCAAGCAAATGTTTTATCTGCAAGAAAAAAGGCCATTTTGCTAAAGATTGTCCCAATAAACGAGAAAAATCTATTCGGCTAGTTGAGCATCTTCAGGCCACTACAGATTACTCTCCCGAGAAGGATGAACTAGAGTTCTATTTCTCTGAACAAGATGAACCCAATGATGAAACTGTGTTCGTACTACAACCTTCTTCTGATGACTCAGACAGTGATCAGTCCCAAGTGATTTTCCACCAACAGTTGTTGTCCCTCGACACTACTGTTCCTATTCCTTCTATTAAACTCCAGATCTTGCCTTCAAAATTCCAAAGGCCCATTCCAGCAATTGGTCTCATCGACACAGGTGCCCAATGAAACATGTTAAACCCTCATATCCTTTCCCCAGAATATTGGACCGAGTCTGAAGAACATTGTAAAGCTGTCAATGGCAAATTATTCACCACCTCTTTGATTACCAAAAAACCCATTGGTATTCAAATTTTCCCAAATTGTGTCATTTGGACCAAAGTTATCGGTTCAACCCTTCCTAATAAGGATATCTTGTTAGGATTTGACATCCTCCACCAAATCAAACACCTACAAATCATTCCCACTGGAATTCGAGTCAGGTCTATGTTCAAACCTTTCGCAGACATTCTAAAACTCTACAATCTGTCTGAAACCCCCCAGTCTTACCAGGATATTTCAACCAAACTCTTGAGTTTCTGTCCAGAGTCCCATATTGAGTTCACCCATCTAAATCCCTTGTGGAAAAAAAAGTCTTTCTTCATTAAGTTACCTTTCAAACTAAATGAAGACATTAACCCAATGAAAGCTACCCGTCTAGGAATGAGTCCTTCCGACTTACTCCTAGCCCAACAAGAATGTTCCCAACTCTTAGCCCAAGCTCTAATTGAGCCCACAAGTTCTCAATGGGCTTGTCAAGCCTTTTGTGTTGAAAAGAATTCTGAAATTGTTCGAGGAAAGAAACGTCTAGTCATTGACTATCAGCCATTAAACATGGTTTTACAAGATGACAAGTTCCCCTTGCCTCGCCGATAAAGCATGTTTACTTTTCTAAAAAATGCCCAGATCTTTTCAAAATTTAATTTGAAATTAGGTTTTTGGCAATTAGGCATTGAACCCTCTGAACGTTATAAAACCGCCTTTTGTATTCCAAATGCCCATTTCCAATGGACAACCCTGCCCTTTGGCCTCAAAACTGCCCACTCCATTTTCCAAAAATCCATGATCCACATCTTCCAACCTATTCTGCATCATGCATTGATTTACATTGATGATATCTTGCTTTTTTCAGGATCACATGATGAACATCGCCAGCTGTTAACACAGTTCTATGATATTGTCCAAAGTCATGGAATTATGCTCTCCGCCAAGAAAACCACCATCGCCACAGATTCCATTGAATTTCTTGGTATGATCATAAAAGATGACCACTACCAGCCAGGAAAGCACATTGCCCAAGAACTACTTCACTTTCCAGATGAACAACTTTCCAAAAAGTAAGTCCAGCAGTTCCTCGAGATTATCAATTACATCCGTGATTTCCTTCCACGTGTGGACCATTACACTGGCCACCTTTCGACTTTATTGAAAAAGAAGCCCCCAGAGTGGAACACTGACCACACAAATGCTGTCACTACTCTAAAGCAGATTGCGCAAAATACGCCTCCTTTAAAGTTGATCGCTGATGGAAAGCGCATACTACAGACAGACGCTAGTGATGAATCATGGGGTGCCATCCTCCTCGAAGAGCTCAATGGAAAAGAACACTTTATCGCTTATGCTAGTGGACAATTTTCTGACACACAGAAGCACTATCATAGTGTCTTTAAAGAAATCTTAGCGGTAAAGAATGGCATCAAAAAGTTTGAGTATCATTTGATTGGACACCATTTTCTCATCAGAATGGACAGTTCAGCCTTCCCCAATATTTTCAATTTCAAGGCTAAAACTGTTCCCGAAAAAATGTTACTCAGATTAAAAGATTGGTTTTCCAAATATGATTTTTCGGTTAAGCATAAAAAGGGGTCCCAGAACCTCATCCATGATATGCTATCCAGACTCTCAAAACCAGAACACCCTCCTACCGTGTTTTCTACCACATACCACTTTCCCATCATATCCATGGCTACATCTCTACCCTCAGAAGCCCTCACCAAGAAAACTTTTCCCTTTAACAAAAACTTTTCTTCTGTTTTTGCCATCCAGGAGTTTGCAAAGAAAGCTCTCTTTCGCTTCTTCATGAAAGCCTACCTTGTCACAGAACCCTTCCCCTTTTCAAGCTTTCACCCCGACAATCTGTTTCTTACAGGTTTAACACTTGATCCGATCAAAGAAACCACTGAAGATGTGTTATGGTACATTTGGTGCCTAACTGTCCTTTATGCAACCAAGTTAGGCCTCCCCATTGCTCCCACTTTAGACCATCTCCTTAATCCAGACAAAGCAACCTCTCTTACCTGGACATTGCTTGAATGGTTCTCCCAAATACCATGGCGGAGAAAAAAGCTACAACAACTGTCAGAGATTTACAATCTTGAACGTATGCCTACTTCTGAAGCACAATTGTTCACATCCGTCTTCATCGTTCACAGGTCATACTTCTAGCATCCAGATACAAACCTCTTTTGGACTCAAGACCAGGTATATGAATGGTTCACTGCCCCACATATAGCTGTCATTGAAAATGAAATACAGTCTGCCCTGCACAACTATCTCTGTCAATTAAATCACCAAACTCCACCACACAAAGATATCTTTCATACCTCCTTAGGACCACAACATGACCTCATCATGATCTATACTCCATCCACCATATCCAAACCAAAGTCCACAGGAATCCTCATCAAAGAAGAAAAACCGGACTACACTGACTTCTTTTACCAAGACTCCCAAGACCCATGGGAAGAATTCCTTCCCCTCGGTCAGCATCTCAAACAGTTCCCTCAACCAACCACATATGAACCCGAATCATCATCTCAACCCTCCACAGTTGACAAAGCCACCCAAATGCCAAGTTCTAAGCCCCAGTCACCACCTTTCCAACCCAGATACCGCAGAGAATGTCCTTATCCACCTTGTCGTGGTCTCCACTATAAGCATCCAAAGCTCTCCAAAACTTTTTTTCCAACAACCTCTCGTGACAACCCATATGAAACTGAAAGCTCATCCGAAGACGAGTACATGAATCTCAACTCTCCATAAAGTTGTTTGTCCTGATGCAATGATGTTTTACTTTATGTCTTGTCTTGTATAATTATTAATGCTTGCTTTTGCTTTACGCTTTGCTTTTGTCAAAGTCATGCTTTAATTATTAAAGCACACTTTGTCCCCTTATAATAATTAAAGTTGTCATGATGTATCTTTTACTTTTACTTTTGAAAAAAGATAGGGTCCTGTCCTATCTCCTTGAGAATTCTTAACTATAAAGAGTGCTCCTCTTCATTGTAAGATATACCTCAAGAAGAAATAAACTCGTGTGTTCTCAAAAACTATGTCTTTCTAAACTCTCTCTCCTCTCTCTGTAAATGAAATTCTAGAGAAAGAAACCGGAATAACGAATTAAATTTGTTCATTTTGAAAACTTAAGGAAGTATGCTCTGCACTTACCTTCTAGTAAGGATCCTGTGCATCAGAAAACTTTTGACCATTTCTTATCTGGTTTGGTACCCTGTTTTAGACTAAAGGAAAGTCTGTTTTGGGTTATATAACCTAGAAGAAACTATTTTAAGTTTTGATCTATCTAAAAGTATATCGGCGGGAATCCATCGACGTAAGTTCCAGAGGTGATCCCGAGTGGGCACTAGTCTGGTCCGCACTGATGGTTAACAAGCCACGTACTTTTTGGTATCAGAGCTTACAAGTGCGGACTAGCCTAGGTGTTAATGGTGCAAGAGTGATTTGCTTTTTATTCATTACAAAAGAATATCTATTTAGGTAACCATCATGTGTCACAAACCTATCATATTGCCAAGGTCGCCCCAAAAGAATGTGTCCAGCATGCATGGGTACTACATCACATAGAACTTCATCCTTGTATCTCCCAATAGAGAATGAAACCAGCACTTGTTTATTTACTTTGACTTCCTCACAATCATTCAGCCATTGTAGCTTATATGGCCTAGGATGTTTCAAAGTTTTCAAATTTAATTTTTCAACTAAACTAGTGCTAGCCACATTAGTACAACTTCCACCATCAATTATCATACTACATACTTTATCTTTGATGTGGCATCTAGTATGAAAGATGTTATCACGTTGTACCTCTGCATCTTCTTTTACTTGCACGTTGAGAGCACGCCTAACAACTATTAATTTACCATCAACATGATACTCTACACCATCATTAGCATCCTCCAAAGGTGGCATAGGTTCATCATCTGATTCACTCTCGGTTTCAACATTTTCATCATCCCTCAAGATCATTACTCTCTTATTTGGACATTGAGATGCAATATGACCTTGATCATTGGTAAATTCTATTTATGGTATCAGAGCCTATACTCGTCCTTGAAATTCTGTTTTCTAAATCTTGTTTTCGACATCCAAAATGGTATAATTTGAGTCTTTATTCTCTTTTGATCACTAGAATTTCACGCCCAGAGAGAACTCTTCATTCATGGCTTCCACTTCCTTTTCAACTCCTTCCAATCCTGTTACTCTTTCTTCTCCTCTTTCTTTACCAAAATCTTGCACTTCTCATACTGCCCACAAAATTGAAAATCTTGTAGAATATTCCTACATCCCTGAATCCGCCCAGATAAGAGAATCTTCGTACCCTCTCATAAGCCCTTACCAGCTCTACAAACGCCCTAGTTCTTTTACCCGTAGTATCCGTACTCTCATATCCACCAGCAGACCTCACCCTAAAAAATATATCCAGTCTTCTCGACTGGATCAATGTTCTCTCCAAGCAACCCCTGCTGAGCAATATGTTACTCTTGAAATCCCCTCAGACTTGATTTCCAACTGGAAACGAGAAGGTTTTACCCATCTCCATCTTGGAGGCATCAGATTAATCCTTACCGTTCATGGGAGAAAAGGATTACCAGTTACCGCTTGAATTGCTATGCTTGATACCCGATTCAAACAGTACCTCACAACCCTTCATACCGGAAGTGTTCTACTCACCTTTTACCCCAACTTTAACCTTTCTCTCCAAGACACCAATTTGCCCACAGCCTTGAAAGTTCAAGTTCAAATTCAAGGTACAAAACAAATTTCTTCCGCTAAAATTGCTACTCTTCACCATCAACTGGTCTATAGGCTTCAAAATCATGCCTTAGATCTACCCACTCCAGAACATCATTCTGACACCCTCATGGTGTTAGCAGAATCTGACCAAATCCCCACAATCATCCAGATCCCGAGACAAATTCCCCGTCATGAGCTCATAAAGCTTATGCCTCTTGAATGGATCTCCAACTATGAGCAGTTTCATAACAATACCGCTCCCATCCAGACATCTGAAAGTCTGTTTGAAAGACCACAAGATGGCACAATCTGAATGACTTTTAAACCACCTCCAAGTGCTCCACAAGAGCCTCCACGGCTCTCCTTTACTTATTCTTCCATGATCAAAGCTGTTTAGACAGCTCAGGAAAATCTGCCTATTACCGAGTTTAATTCTGAAGGCTTCCCTGTTTATCCAGCCAAACACAATGGCCATTTCTTATGGGATGTCCCCGGCTCAGGCATGTGTGACCCAGATTGTCCTTGATGGGATGATTGGGAAGATGATGATGATTATACCCCACAATGGAAAAAGAAACCCACAAAGAAAAAACTTCAAGTCTCCTGTCACCACCATGACCCACATCCACCAAAAGATCCTCCTCCTCCACCGGTTCCATTACCCATTTACCGAAAAGAGCTTAAATGGATTGCAAAACATTGCAAATCTGAACTTCCATCACCACTCCTAAACCTAACACCTATCGTCTAACCGCTAACCTGTATGATGTTTTCATCTACCTCTTCAGATTACTCTTCTTCTTTTCCTCCTTTAGAACCTCACACAGATCCCCATCGCAATGTTGTGTCCAAACCCTTTATCCCTTCACCTATTACCTCCACTGGCCACCTTGAGCCACCCAAGCCTTTTGAATCTGTCCTCAACTGGCAAACTCAAAATGCCAGGGCATAAAATGATACTTTGTTGCATCTCAATTCAAAAGTTGAGAAAATTAGTTTGCGAACTGAACAGATTGAGACAAAAGTTGACTCTATTGCTACCCAGATGCAGCAGATTCACCAAAATCTTCAAACCAGAATTGGTCAACTCGATTCAGAGTTATGCTTGCCCAGAGATACTATGGTCCAGAATTTGATAAAAAAGAAAAGGGAATCAGGCGCTTAAAAGCTGAACTTGCTCAGATTGAATCTGAAAAATAGAAACCTACCCTTTTTACCACATCACCTCCTATCCCTTCCATCGGCCCCACTTATAATCCTTTTACCTCTATGCTCTCTCCTATTAAACAGGCATGACTCATACTCTTTTTAGAAACAATCCGTTACCACCACCCCCTATACCGAAACCAAAGTCTAAACCTCAACCACGACCTGTCACATTTCCTCAATCCTCTATTTCTATTCCCGGTCATCAATCCTATGTTTCTACACCAGCATCACCATCCGTTCCACCACCAACTATCTCCCAACCTCTTACCCACTCTAAGGATAAAGAACCCATGCACCAGTTTACTGCTCACACAGTCACTATAGATGATCAAACTTCTGATTCAAATCTAGCTGTTTCAGATAGCCATACCGAGACCGACACTGAATCTTCAGCATCCACCAGTGACTCTAAAAAGTCCTATGCTGATATCACCAAAATCTTAATGGCTCAACCTGATCAGCCTACCCAAGGCCATACCTCTCATACAGAACCATATGTTGATATTCCCTCTGAAGTTGACGAAGAAATACCTGAATCTTCTGCCACAAACCAACCTTCTCCAGCTCAGGCCCAGCCCAATCCACCCAGTCAAAAATCGTCAAATGGTCCATGGTTCACATTTGATGATCTTCCATCTCATAAATGGCGTGACAGACTTACTGAAATGTCTGCCTGGATTGACCTCCAAATGCTAAGACCAGGAGCCACAACTCAATCAGTCCTTAGAGAATTTGCTACTCGTTTTACGGGTGCTCTAAGAGATTGGTTTGATTCATTAGGACAATATCGCCAGTTACAGTTTGTTGATCTCCCAGAAGTTTCAAGTGCTCTTGCTGTTCTCCATGATCAATTTCTTGGTGATCCTTCTGCAGTTTTTGAAGCTGCAAGACGAGATTATCTCAACATGAAATACTGCTCCCTCAATGCTAAGGATCTTGATTTCCATTATAAACGCATGTCTTTGCTGCTTTACAAGCTTAATGGATTCAATGAACCAACATTAAAGCATTTCTTTCTGGCTTCCCTTCCAGAAGAACTCCAACCAGACATACAGCGACAACTCACAGCATCCAACCTTTCCCTTGACAACATCTCTCTTGGAAAAATCTTCCAGCTTGCCAAAACCTGTCTCGACAAACTTTGCGAGCAGAAAAATTTTTTCAAAGAACTGTTGCAAGATAAAGAACCATTCCGGAGTGCCTGCAAAAAGCCTTACTTACATATCAAATGCAAAAAGAAAAAGGATTGTGATTGCAGTCCTAAGAAGAAAAGGCATATTCGAAAATTCAAAACTCCAGACTTTTCGTCCAAACATCGCAGATCCAGAAAGCCCTATAGATTTTTCAGAAAGAAATTATCCTCCTCCAGGGAATTCCAATGGAAAAAAATTAAGTAGATGTTTTATCTGTAAGAAAAAAGGCCACTATGCTAAAGATTGTCCCAACAAAAGAGAAAAATCCATCCAGCTAGTCGAGCATCTTCAAGCCACTACGGACTACTCTCCAGACAAGGATGAACTAGAATTCTATTTCTCTGAATAAGATGAACCCAATGCTGAAATAGTGTTCGCACTACAAAACTCCTCTGATGACTCAGACAGTGACCAGTCCCAAGTTATTTTCCATCAACAGTTATTGTCCCTGGACACTACTGTTCCTATTTCCTCCATTAAACTCCACATCCTACCTTCTAAATTCCAAAGGCCCATTCCAGCTATTGGCCTTATCGACACCGGTGCCAAAAGAAGCATGTTAAACCCCAATATTCTTCCATTTGAATACTGGACAAAATTTAGAGATAATTTCAAAGCCGTTAATGGCAAACTCTTCACCACCTCTTTGATTACCAAAAAACCCATTGGTATTCAAGTCTTCCCAAATTGTGTCATTTGGACCAAGGTTATTGGTTCTACTCTTCCTAATAAGGATATCTTGTTAGGATTTGACATCCTTCACCAAATCAAACACCTCCAAATCATTCCCACTGGAATCCGAGTCAAGTCCATGTTCAAACCATTCACAGACATTCTGAAACTCTACAATCTGTCTGAAACTCCCCAGTCTTACCAGGATATTTCAACCAAACTTTTGAGTTTCTGTCCAGAGTCCCATTCTGAGTTCACCCATCCAAACCCATTGTGGAAAAATAAGTCTTTCTTCATTAAGTTACCTTTCAAACTAAATGAAGACATTAACCCAACCAAAGCTACCCATCCAGGAATGAGTCCTTCTGACTTACTCCTAGCCCAACAAGAATGTTCCCAACTCTTAGCCCAAGGTCTAATTGAGCCCACAAGTTCTCAATGGGCTTGTCAAGCCTTTTATGTTGAAAAACATTCTGAAATTGTCCGAGGAAAGAAATGGCTAGTCATTGACTACCAGCCATTAAACATGTTTTTACAAGATGACAAATTCCCTTTGCCTCGCCGACAAAGCATGTTTACTTTTCTAAAAAATGCCCAGATCTTTTCAAAATTTGATTTGAAATCAGGTTTTTGGCAATTAGGTATTGAGCCCTCTGAAAGTTACAAAACCGCTTTTTGTATTCCAAATGTCCATTTCCAATGGATAGTCCTACCTTTTGGTATTAAAACTGCCCCTTCCATTTTTCAAAAGTCCATGGTCCAAATCTTCCAACCCATTTTGCATCATGCATTAATTTACATTGATGACATCTTACTTTTTTCAGGATCACATGATGAACATCGTCAGCTGTTAACTTAATTCTATGATCTTATCCAAAGTCATGGAATCATGTTATCGGCCAAGAAAAGCACCATTGCTACAGACAACATTGAATTCCTTAGTATGATCATAAAAGATGGACACTATCAGCCAGGAAAGCACATTGCCCAAGAATTGCTTCACTTTACAGATCAACAACTTTCCAAAAAGTAAATTCAATAGTTTCTCGGCATCATCAATTATATCAGAGACTTCATCCCACATGTGGATCATTACACTCGCCACCTTTCGGCTTTATTGAAAAAGAAGCCCCTAGAATGGAATGCTGACCACACAAATGTTTTCATTACCCTAAAGCAGATTGCACAAAATCTGCCTCCTTTAAAGCTGATTACTGATGGACGACGTATATTGCAGACAAATGTAAGTGATGAATCATGGGGTGCCATCCTCCTTGAAGATATCAACGTACAAGAACACTTTATCGCTTACGCTAGTGGACAATTTTTTGACACACAGAAGCACTACCATAGCGTATTCAAAGAAATTTTAGCGGTAAAGAATGGCATCAAAAAGTTTGAGTATCATCTGATTGGACACCATTTTCTCATCCGAATGGACAGTTCAGCCTTCCCCAATATCTTTAATTTCAAAGGTAAAATTGTTCCCGAAAAAATGTTACTCAGATTAAAAGATTGGTTTTCTAAAATGACTTTTCAGTTAAGCATATAAAGGGATCCCAGAACCTTATCCCTGATATGCTCTCCAGACTTTCCAAACCAGAAAACCCTTTCACTCTGTTTTCCACCACCTACCATTTTCCTATCATCTCCATGGCTACTTCACTCCCACCTGAAGCCCTTACGAAGAAAACTTTTCCTTTCGACAAAAACTTCTCTTCCATCTTTGCCATCCAAGAATTTGCCAAAAAAGCTCTTTTTCGCTTCTTCATGAAAGCCTATCTTGTCACAGAACCCTTTCTCTTTTCTACCTTCCACCCTGAAAATCTGATTCTTACAGGTTTAACACTTGATCCATCCAAAGAAACCACTGAAGATGTGTTATGTTATGTTTGGTGCCTAACTGTTCTTTATGCCACCAAATTGGTTCTACCCATTGCTCCCACTTTGGAACATCTCCTTAATCCGGACCAAGCCACCTCTCTTACCTGGACATTGATTGAATGGTTTTCCCCAATCCCATGGTGGAAGAAAAAGCTACAACAATTATCAGAAATTCACAACCTTGACCGTATGCCTGCCTCTGAAGCACAAATCTTCACATCAGTCTTTATTATTCATAGGCTTTACTTCCAACATCCAGATACCAACCTCTTTTGGACTCAAGACCAGGTATATGAATGGTTTTCACTGCACCACATATAGCTGTAATTGAAAATGAAATACAGTCCACCCTGCACAACTACCTTTACCAATTAAACCACCAAACTCCGCCACACAAGGACATCTTTCACACCTCCTTAGGTCCTCAACATGACCTCATCATGATACCCACTCCATCTGCCATATCTAAACCTAAGTCCACTGGCATCATCATTAAAGAAGAACTACCAGACTACACTGACTTCCTTTTCCAGGACTCACAAGACCCATGGGAAGAATTCCTTCCTCTCAGCCAACATCTCCAACAGTTCCCACAGCCAACCATGCATGATCCAGGATCCTCATCTCAACCACCTCCACAACCCCACAAACCCACAACAGCAGACAAAGCTTCTCAAACACCTAGACCCAAGCCAGGACCCAAACGCGATTCTCCATACTCACGCTACCATGGCCCCACTTGGAAGAATCTAAAGCTCTCTGAAACCTTTTTTTCCTCCAGTCTCTCGTGACACTGACCCCGATGAGACAGAAAGACGACTACATGAATATCTGCTCTCCATAAAGTAGTTTGTCTTGTTGTAATAATTATGCTTTGCTTTATGCTTTTGTCTTGTATAATTATTGCAGTTTGCTTTTACTTTAAGCTTTTTTTTTATCAAAGTCATGCTTTAATTATTAAAGCATCTTTTGTCCTTTGTACTTAAAGTTGTGTCATGATGTATCTTTTGCTTTTGCTTTTGTAAAAGATAGGGGTTCTGTCCTATCATCCCCGAGAATTCTCCTATATAAAGAATTCTCCCCTCGTTTGTAAGATATAGAAAATTTTCAGAAATAAACGAGTGTGCTTACCCGAAACCATGAGTTTCAAAACCCTCTTCTCTCTCTGCAAATGAAGTTCTAAGAAAGAAAAAGAATAAACAATTAAATTTGTTCATTTTGAAAACCTAAGGAAGTATGCTCTACACTTGCCTTCCAGTAAGGATCTTGTGCATCAGAAAACTTTTGACCATTTCTTATCTGGTTTGGAACCCTGCTTTAGACTAAAGGAAAGTCTGTTTTGGGTTATATAACCCGAGAAGAAAATATTTTAAAAGGTTTTTTGATCGCTATACCTAGGGGCCACAATGCCACGGACTCTATGGTACCATAAAGTACGTGGAGTTGTGGCCCCTAGCTATAGTGCTCAAAAACCTTTTAAAACATTTTTTTCTCGGGTTATATAACCCAAAACAGACTTTCTTTTAGTCTAAAACAGGGTACCAAACCAGATAAGAAATAATCAAAAGTTTTCTGATGCACAGGATCCTTACTGGAAGGCAAGTGTAGAGCATACTCCCTTAGGTTTTCAAAATGAACAAATTTAATTCTTTATTCTTTTTCTTTCTTAGAACTTCATTTGCAGAGAGAGAAGAGAGTTTGAAACTCATGGTTTCGGGTAAGCACACGCGTTTATTTCTGAAAATTTTCTATATCTTACAAAGGAGGGGAGAATTCTTTATATAGGAAAATTCTCAGGGAAGATAGGACATGACCCGTATCTTTTACAAAAGCAAAAGCAAAATATACATCATGACACAACTTTAATTATTACAAAGAACAAAAGATGCTTTAATAATTAAAGCATGACTTTGACAAAAGCAAAAGCTTAAAGTAAAAGCAAACTGCAATAATTATACAAGACAAAAGCATACAGCAAAGCATAATTATTACAACAAGACAAACTACTTTATGGAGAGCGGATATTCATGTAGTCGTCTTCGGATGAGCTTTCTGTCTCATCGGGGTCAGTGTCACGAGAGATTGGAGTAAAAAAGGTTTCAGAGAGCTTTGGATTCTTCCAAGTGGGGCCATGGTAGCGTGAGTATGGAGAATCGCGTTTGGGTCCTGGCTTGGGTCCAGGTGTGTTAGTGGCTTTGTCTATTGTGGTGGCTTTGTGGGGTTGTAGAGGTGGTTGAGATGAGGATCCTGGATCATGCATGGTTGGCTGTGGGAACTGTTGGAGATGTTGGCTGAGAGGAAGGAATTCTTCCCATGGGTCTTGTGAGTCCTGGAAAAGGAAGTCAGTGTAGTCTGGTCGTTCTTCTTTAATGATGATGCCAGTGGACTTAGGTTTAGATATGGCAGATGGAGTGGGTATCATGATGAGGTCATGTTGAGGACCTAAGGAGGTGTGAAAGATGTCCTTGTGTGGCGGAGTTTGGTGGTTTAATTGGTAAAGGTAGTTGTGCAGGGTGGACTGTATTTCATTTTCAATTACAGCTATATGTGGTGCAATGAACCATTCATATACCTGGTCTTGAGTCCAAAAGAGGTTGGTATCTGGATGCTGGAAGTAAGGCCTGTGAATAATAAAGACTGATGTGAATATTTGTGCTTCAAAGGCAGGCATACGGTCAAGGTTTTGAATTTCGGATAGTTGTTGTAGCTTCTTTCTCCACCATGGGATTGGGGAAAACCATTCAAGCAATGTCCAGGTAAGAGAGGTGGCTTGGTCTGGATTAAGGAGATGTTCTAAAGTGGGAGCAATGGGTAGAACCAATTTAGTGGCATAAAGAACAGTTAGGCACCAAACATACCGTAACACATCTTCAGTGGTTTCTTTGGATGGATCAAGGGTTAAACCTGTAAGGAACAGATTTTCAAGGTGGAAGATAGAAAAGGGAAAAGGTTCAGTGACAAGGTAGGTTTTCATTAAGAAGCGAAAGAGAGTTTTTTTGGCAAATTCTTGGATGGCAAAGACGGAACAGAAGTTTTTGTCGAAAGGAAAAGTTTTCTTCATAAGGGCTTCAGGTGGGAGTGAAGTAGCCATGGAGATGATAGGAAAATGGTAGGTGGTGGAAAACAGAGTGAGAGGGTTTTCTGGTTTGGAAAGTCTAGAGAGCATATCAGGGATGAGGTTCTGGGATCCCTTTATATGCTTAACTGAAAAGTCATATTTAGAAAACCAATCTTTTAATCTGAGTAACATTTTTTTTAGAACAGTTTTACCTTTGAAATTAAAGATATTGGGGAAGGCTGAACTATCCATTCGGATGAGAAAATGGTGTCCAATCAGATGATACTCAAACTTTTTTATGCCATTCTTTACCGCTAAAATTTCTTTGAACATGCTATGGTAGTGATTCTGTGTGTCAAAAAATTGTCCACTAGCGTACGCGATAAAGTGTTCTTGTCCGTTGATTTCTTCAAGGAGGATGGCACCCCATGATTCATCACTTGCATCTGTCTGCAATATACGCCGTCCATCAGTAATCAGCTTTAAAGGAGACGGATTTTGTGCAATCTGCTTTAGGGTAGTGACAGTAATTGTGTGGTCAGCATTCCACTATAGGGGCTTCTTTTTCAATAAAGCCGAAAGGTGATGAGTGTAGTAGTCCACATGTGGGATAAAGTCTCTGATATAATTGATGATGCCGAGAAACTGTTGAATTTGCTTTTTGGAAAGGTGTTGATCTGGAAAGTGAAGCAATTCTTAGGCAAAGTGCTTTCATGGCTGATAATGTCCATCTTTTACGATCATACCAAGGAATTCAATGTTGTCTGTAGCAATGGTGCTTTTCTTGGCCGATAACATGATTCCATGACTTTGGATAAGATCATAGAATTGAGTTAACAAATGGCAATGTTCATCATGTGATCCTGAAAAAAGCAAGATGTCATCAATATAAATCAATGCATGATGCAAAATGGATTGAAAGATTTGGACCATGGACTTTTGAAAAATAGAAGGGGCAGTTTTGAGACCAAAGGGTAGGACTGTCCATTGGAAATGGGCATTGGGAATACAAAAAGCGATTTTGTAACGTTCGAAGGGTTCAATGCCTAGTTGCCAAAAACCAGATTTTAGATCAAATTTTAAAAAGATCTGGGCATTTTTGAGAAAATTAAACATGCTTTGTCGGTGAGGCAAATGGAATTTGTCATCTTGTAAAAACATGTTTAATGGCTGATAGTCAATGACTAGGCGTTTCTTTCCTCGAACAATTTCAGAATGTTTTTCAACATAAAAGGCTTGACAAGCCCATTGAGAACTTGTGGGCTCAATTAGACCTTCGGCTAAGAGTTGGGAACATTCTTGTTGGGCTAGGAGTAAGTTAGAAGGACTCATTCCTGGATGGGTAGCTTTGGTTGGGTTAATATCTTCATTTAGTTTGAAAGGTAACTTAACGAAGAAAGCTGAATTTTTCCACAATGGGTTTGGATGGGTGAACTCAGAATGAGACTTTGGACAGAAAATCAAAAGTTTGGATGAAATATTCTGGTAAGACTGGGGAGTTTCTGACAAATTGTAGAGTTTTAGAATGTCTGTGAAGGGTTTGAACATGGACTTGACTCGGATTCCAATGGGAATGATTTGGAGGTGTTTGATTTGGTGAAGGATGTCAAATCCTAACAAGATATCCTTATTAGGAAGAGTAGAACCAATAACCTTGGTCCAAATAACACAATTTGGGAAGATTTGAATACCAATGGGTTTTTTGGTAATCAAGGAGGTGGTGAAGAGTTTGCCATTGACAGCTTTGAAATGTTCTTCAGACTTGGTCCAACATTCTGAGGAAAGGATATGGGGGTTTAACATGCTTTGTTGGGCACCAGTGTCGATGAGACCAATTGCTGGAATGGGCCTTTGAAATTTTGAAGGCAAGATCTGAGGTTTAATAAAAGGAATAGGAACAGTAGTGTCGAGGGATAGCAACTGTTGGTGGAAAATCACTTGGGACTGGTCACTGTCTGAGTCATCAGAGGAGTTTTGTAGTGCGAACATTGTTTCATCATTGGGTTCATCTTGTTCAGAGAAATAGAATTCCAGTTCATCCTTGTCTGGAGAGTAGTCGGTTGTGGCTTGAAGATGCTCGACTAGCCGGATGAATTTTTCTCTTTTGTTGGGACAATCTTTAGCATAGTGGCCTTTTTTCTTACAGATAAAACATCTGCTTGATTTTTTCCGTTGGAATTCCCTAGAGGAGGATAATTTCTTTCTGAAAAATTTGTAGGGCTTTCTAGATCTGCGATGTTTGGATGAAAAGTCTAGAGTTTTGAATTCTCGAATATGCCTTTTCTTCTTAGGACTGCAATCAAAATCCTTTTTCTTTTTGCATTTGATCTGTAAGTAAGGCTTTTTGCGGGTACTTCGAAATGGTTCTTTATCTTTCAACAGTTCTTTGAAAAACTGTTTCTGCTCGCAAAGTTTATCAAGACAAGTTTTGGCAAGCTGGAAGATTTTCCCAAGAAAGATGTTGTCAAGGGCAAGATTAGAGGCTGTGAGTTGTCGCTGTATGTCTGGTTGGAGTTCTTCTGGAAGGGAAGCCAGAAAGACATGCTCTAATGTCAGTTCATTGAATCCATTAAGCTTGTAAAACAGCAGAGACATGCGTTTGTAATGGAAATCAAGATCCTTAGCATTGAGGAAACATCATTTCATGTTGAGATAATCTCGTCTTGCAGCTTCAAAAACTGCAGAAGGATCGCTAAGGAATTGATCATGGAGAACAGCAAGAGCACTTGAAACTTCTGGGAGATCAAGAAACTGTAACTGGCGATATTGTCCTAATGAATCAAACCAATCTCTTAGAGCACCCGTAAATTCTCTAAGGACTGATTGAGTTGTGGCTCCTGGTCTTACCATTTGGAGGTCAATCCAGGCAGACATTTCAGTAAGTCTGTCACGCCATTTATGAGATGGGAGATCATCAAATGTGAACCATGGACCATTTGACGATTTTTGACTGGATGAATTGGGCTGGGCCTGAGTTGGAGAGGGTTGGTTTGTGGCAGAAGATTCAGGTATTTCTTCGTCAACTTCAGAGGGAATATCAACATATGGTTCTGTATGAGAGGTATGGCCTTGGGTAGG
>MKYO02003784.1:112256-207332 GCA_002013955.2 Citrus medica
GCACTAGTATTATCACACTTAATAGGAATTTGTTCAAGATTAATGCCATAATCTCTAAGTGTTTGTTTCATCCAAAGTGCTTGTGCACAACAACTTCCGACAGCTATTTATTCAGCCTCGGTAGTTGAAAGTGCGACAGAATTTTGTTTCTTGCTAAACCATGAAACAAGAGAGTGTCCTAGAATATAGCAAGTATCACTAGTGCTTTTCCTATCCACTTTATAACCAGCAAAGTCCGCATCCAAATAACATGTTAAATCTATATGAGTTCCCTTAGGATACCAAAGGCCAATATCTATGGTTCCACTCAAATAACGGAAAATTCTTTTAACAGCGAGCAAATGAGATTCCTTGGGACATGACTGAAATCTTGCACACAAACATACACTAAACATGATATCGGGTCTACTTGCAGTCAAATAAAGTAGGGATCCGATCATACCTCGATACATTTTGATATCCACTTCTTTACCTTTTTCATCTTTGTCCAGCTTGGTTGTTGTACTCATTGGTGTATTCTTGGTCTTTGAATCATCAATGCCGAATCGTTTGAGTAGATCCTTTACGTACTTGGCTTGATTTATGAAAATTCCTTCCTCGTTTTGTTTGATTTGAAGTCCAAGGAAGTATTTCAACTCTCCCATCATACTCATCTCAAATTCTTTGCTCATACACGATGAAAATTCTTTACACAACAACTCATTAGTAGAGCCAAAAATAATATCATCAACATAAATTTGAACAATAAGTATGTCTTGGTTCTTATGCTTAACAAATAGAGTAGTATCCGCTTTACCCATTGAGAAGTCATTTTCCAACAGAAAATTCTTAAGTCTATCATACCATGCTCTAGGTGCTTGTTTTAAACCATACAAGGCTTTAAGCAACTTATAAACATGATTTGGAAATTTTTCATTTTCAAAACCAGGGGGTTGTTTTACATACACTTCTTCCATAATATATCCATTTAGGAAAGCACTTTTCACATCCATTTGAAATAAAATAAAATCTTTATGACATGCATATGCTAACAACATTCTAATGGATTCTAACCTTGCTACAGGTGCAAAGGTTTCATCAAAATCAATTCCTTCTTCTTGGTTGTAACCTTGAGCCACTAATCTAGCTTTGTTTCTTACAACCACGCCGGATTCATCCATCTTATTTCTAAACACCCATTTAGTACCTATTACAGATTGATGTTCAGGTTTAGGAACTAATTCCCACACATTGTTTCTTTCAAATTGATTTAACTCCTCTTGCATTGCCATAATCCAAGATTCATCATTTTCTGCATCCTCAAAGGATTTTGGTTCAATTTGAGAGATGAATGCATTATGCTCACAAGTATTTCTAAGTGATGATCTAGTTGTAATACCTCGTGAGGGATCTCCTAAAATTACGTCTTTAGGGTGAGAAGAGACATACCTCCACTCCTTGGGGAGTGTTTGAGAAGTACCTTCATTTTGCTCCACATTTGGTTCTTCATGATGTTCCTCTTGAATCCCATGTGGTGCATCTTCTTGATTGTCATTTGATGCTTCTTCTTCTTGTTCTTCTTCTCCTGCATCATCATCAACAACGACTTTCTCCGTAGAGGAGGGGTTAGACTCATCAAATGTGACATGCATAGATTCCTCCACAACTAAAGTTCTTTTGTTATAGACTCTATAAGCTTTGCTTGAATTTGAATAACCAAGAAAAATACCAACATCAGATTTTGGATCAAATTTACCAAGATTATCTTTTGTGTTCAAAACAAAACATTTGCATCCAAAAACTTTAAAATAGCCAATGTTGGGTTTTCTATCTTTCCAAAGCTCATATGGAGTTTTATTAAGATTAGGTCTAATCAACACCCGATTTAAAACATAACAAGCGGTGTTGACGGCTTCGGCCCAAAAATATTTTGGTAATGCATTTTCATTTAACATGGTCCTAGCCATTTCTTGAATAGATCTATTCTTTCTCTCAACAACTCCATTTTGTTGTGGAGTTCTAGGTGATGAAAATTGATGCTCAATGCCTAGATTATTGCAAAAACTCTCAAATGCATGATTTTCAAATTCTCCTCCATGATCACTCCTAATGCATACAATACCATGCCCTTTTTCATTTTGTAATTTCTTACAAAGCACTTTAAAAGCATCAAGAGCATCATCCTTATTGGCTAAGAATAATACCCATGTATATCTAGAATAATCATCCACTATCACAAATGCATAATATTTGCCATTTAGACTTGCATATCTAGATGGCCCAAAAAGATCTATGTGAAGAAGTTCAAGTGGTTTTGAAGTAGAAATATGGTTTTTATTCTTGAAAGAAGTTTTAATTTGTTTTCCAAATTGACAAGCTTCACAAATCTTATCCTTTTGAAAACCAATTTTCGGAAGACCTTTAACTAAATCATCTTTCGAAATTTTTGAAATCAAATCCATACTTGCATGTCCTAACCTTCTATGCCATAACCAACAATCATCATGTAATGCCGAAAAACATTTATCAATAGTAGATGAACATTCTATGTCAATGATATAAACATTACCGCATTTATTTCCAACAAATAAGGTTTTGCCATCACATGAGTTCTCAATAACACAACTAAGTTTATCAAAGATAACTTTATAACCTTTGTCACATAATTGACTAATGCTAATTAAGTCATGTTTCAAGTTTTCAACCAAACTTACATTCTCAATTAGAGTTGAAGAGACTTTACCAACATTTCCAATTCCAAGAATTTTTCCTTTTGAATTGTCTCCAAAAGATACGTCTCCACCATTTTCAATTTTGGTGAAGCTTGAGAACCATGCATAGTTTCCGGTCATGTGCCTTGAACAACCGCTGTCCAAGTACCATTTATTTTTCTTCTTCTTCAAGCCCTACAAGAAAAAATCTCAAGTTTTAGGTACCCAAAGCTTTTTGGGTCCTTGAGGGTTAGCAACGGTTCCTTTTGGAACCCAAATGCATTTGACACCATAATATGCATTCCTTTTCACGGGACATCTAAATTTCATGTGACCATTTTGATTACAATAATGACATACAATCTTATGATCATTTGTGGAGGTAGCTTTAACAAAATAATTCTTATAATACTTTTGCTTCAAGTTAGGCTTATATCCAAGTCCTCCTTTATCAAAAACACATTTTTGTGAGTTAAGCATATTATCCAACATCTTTTGCCCATTTGTAAATTTCAGAACAATTTCATTCAATTCATTATTCTTTTTCTTGAGTAATTCGTTCTCATTTTTCAGCTCATCCATGTGTGATTTCAAATGCTCATGTGAGATGCTAGGTTTCTCATTTGATAATGCAATTTCATCATGCAATGTTTTGTTTCCTACTTCTAGGCATACAATTCTTGCATTTAGAGATTCATTTTCATTTTTGAGCTTTGCCATTTCCTTTTTAAGACATACATTCTTTTTACCAATTTTCATCAACTCATTATGCAAATCTTGAAAAGCATCATACAATTCATCATAGGTAGGATCACTTACCTCATTGAGATCATCATCCCCTCCTATTGCCATGAGTGCTAAGTTTGATACTTCTTGCGATCCTTCTTCATCATTTGACTCTTCCTCACTATCATCCCAAGTTGCAACCATTGCTTTCTTCTTGAGTTTGTTGATAAGTGGGCACTCCGATCTTATATGTCCAGGCTTCTTGCATTCATAGCAAGTGATTGCCTCCTTCTTCTCCCTATAGTTCTTGAAGTTTCTGAAATTTCTTCGCTCTCCGGTTTTCTTGAAGAATTTTCTGAACCTCCTTGCTAGCATGGCTAGTTCTTCATCATCCGGTTCACTCTCCCCATCACTCTCATATTTTGAAGCTTTGAGAGCAATGCTTTTCTTCTTCTCCTCATGTCCTTTTTCTGCAGCTAAATCCTCTTCATACGAAATAAGAGAACCAATTAAATCATCAAGAGGTAAAGTATTTAAATCTTTGGCCTCTTCAATAGCGGTTCTTTTAGGTCTCCATTCTTTTGGAAGTGACCTAATGATTTTCTTAACTTTCTCACTATTTGAGAAGGTTTTCCCTAAGGCACCTAGGGTGTTCACTATGTCCGTGAATCTAGTGTACATAGAATACACATTTTCATTTTGTTCCATTTGGAACAACTCATATTGACGAGTGTATCTACTGATTTTAGACTCTTTCACTTGATTTGTCCCTTCATAGACAACTTCAAGTTTGTTCCATATCTCTTGTGCACTTTCACAACTAGATACTCTATGGAATTCTTTCTTATCAAGGGCACAAAACAAAGCATTCATAGCCTTGGAGTTTAGAGACATCTTTCTCTTTTCTAACTCACTCCATTGACTCGATGGTTTAGGAATATCATCTCCTACTTCATCTTTGAACGTAGGCATGAATGGACCATCACAAACAACTTCCCAAATTTCATAATCTAAGGCTTGCAAATAGATTCTCATTCTAGTTTTCCAATAAGCATAGTCATTACCATCAAAGAATGGTGGTCTAGTTGTGGATTGCCCTTCTCTAAAGGTTGAGTCATTTAGGGTTGCCATGGATCTTTTACTCTAGACGATTAAGTCTTAACAAGAGAACGAGGCTCTGATACCAATTGAAATACAAGTATGCAACCCAAGAGGGGGGGTGAATTGGGATTCTAAAAAATTATTCAATTTATTAAAGAAAATCTTAATGCAATTATAAATCAAATTCAAAGCAATAACAATTAAGATGATCACAATATAAAAAGATAAGGAAAGAGGGATTCAAACACCGAGATTTTTACGTGGTTCGGCCAACCTCGCCTACGTCCACGCCTCCAAGCTTTCCGGGCTTGAGGATTCCACTAAGCAAGCCTCCAAGGCTTCAAATGCTTACACTTGACTTCCAAGGTGTCAATGGACCTTTACAACAAGAGATTATCCCCAATCTCTTAACCCAAGTGTATCCCAACACTTACAATCACTCAAAGTAAAAGATTACAAATTGTTTTTCTCTCACACAATATTTAAGATTACAAATCAATGCCCAATGTGTGAATAGATGAAGAGAAAATGTGTTTAAAGCTCTATGAAGATTGTATTCTCGAATATTAGCTCAAATGGTCGTGTTGTGATCAACCTTTGTTTGGATTAGAATGAGCTTATTTATAGTAGCAGCTGAAAACTAGCCGTTATAGACTGTCTGCACACTGTCGGATCGCCGTTAACTAGATATCGGATCGCCGTTTGACTGGTCAATATGACCGTTGAGCTAATTTTTCAAATTGTCGGATCGCCGTTTTCTAGATGTCGGATCGCCGTTTTTGTCCAGAGGCTATACTTCAGTTCTGGTTAATATCGGCGAGCCGTTTATCAAAATTGTCGGATCACCGTTTTTATCCAGAGGCTACTGGATGATATCGGTGAGCCGCTTCTCGATCATGTCGGTTCGACGTTTATGTACAGAGGCTGCCCTTCAGTTCTGGTTGATATCGGTGAGCCGTTTAGTAACATATCGGTTCGCCGTTTAGGTCCAGAGGCTACTGGTTAATATCGGCGAGCCGTTTATCACACATGTCGGTGTGCCGTTTACATCCAGAGACTAATCTCCATTTCTGCTTGAAATCGGCGAGCCATTTATTACAAATATCGGCGAGCCGTTTTCCATAAAAACTGCTGCAGTGAGCTATTTTTGCAAGAAGACTCCAAATCTTTACTATTATTTATGATGCTTGTTTAAAGATAGAGAAAATCATGTTGAACTCTTAAAAGATTAACTAAAACTTAATCCTGTTTGTTATCATCAAAATCAATGAAGAATTATTTAGGTTAACATATTCTACAAGATTTTCAATTTTATTGGCAGTATGAGAAATGCAAGATTTAGGTAAAGAGAGAGTAGAGGAAAGAGTAACAGGAGGGGAATAAGTTGAAGAGGAAGCCATGAATGAAGAATTCTCTCTGCTCTTGAAGACTAAAGATAAAAATAGAATAAAGACTCAAATTATACCATTTTGGGAATGACAAGCAAGATTTAGAAAACCGAATTTCAAGGACGAGTATAGGATGTCCCCGGCTCAGGCATGTGTGACCCGGATTGTCCCTGCTGGGATGATTGGGAAGACGATGATGATTATACCACCAAAAGGAAAAAGAAACCCACAAAGAAAAAACTTCCAGTCTCCTGTCACCACCATGACCCATATCCACCGGCTCCATTACCCATTTACCGAAAAGAGCTTAAATGGATTGCAAAACATTGCAAATCTGAACTTCCATCACCACTCCCAAACCCAACACCTATCGTCCAACCACTAACCTGTATGATGTTTTCATCTACCTCTTCAGATTACTCTTCTTCTTTTCCTCCTTTAGAACCTCACACAGATCCCCATCGCAATGTCGTGTCCAAACCCTTTATCCCTTCACCTATTACCTCCACTAGCCACCTTGAGCCACCCAAGCCTTTTGAATCCGTCCTCAACTGGCAAACTCAAAATGCCAGGGCACAAAATGATACTTTGTTGCATCTCAATTCAAAAGTTTAGAAAATCAGTTTGCGAACTGAACAGATTGAGACAAAAGTTGACTCTATTGCTGCCCAGGTGCAGCAGATTCACCAAAATCTTCAAACTAGAATTGGTTAACTCGATTCAGAGTTACGAGCCATGCTTGCCCAGAGATACTATGGTCCAGAATTTGATCAAAAAAGAAAGGGAAATCAGGCGCTTAAAAGCTGAACTTGCTCAGACTGAATCTAAAAAACAGAAACCTACCCTTTTTACCACATCACCTCCTATCCCTTCCATCGGCCCCACTTATCATCCTTTTGCCTCTATGCTCTCTCCTATTAAATAATATGACCCTTCCAAGTTATTTGGCATGACTCATACTCTTTTTAGAAATAATCCGTTACCACCACCTCCTACACCTAAACCAAAGTCTAAACCTCAACCACGACCTGTCACATTTCCTCAATCCTCTATTTCTATTCCTGGTCATCAATCCTCTGATTCTACACCAGCATCACCATCCGTACCACCACCAACTATTTCCCAACCTCCTACCCAATCCAAGGACAAAGAACACATGCACCAGTTTACTGCTCACACAGTCATTATAGATGATCAAACTTCTTATTCAAATCTAGCTGTTTCAGATAGCCATACCGAGACCGACACTGAATCTTCAGCATCCACCAGTGACTCTGAAAAGTCCTATGCTGATATCACCAAAATCTTGATGGCTCAACCTGATCAGCCTACCCAAGGCCATACCTCTCACACAGAACCATATGTTGATATTCCCTCTAAAGTTGATGAAGAAATACCTGAATCTTCTACCACAAACCAACCCTCTCCAGCTCAGGCCCAGCCTAATTCATCCAGTCCAAAATCATCAAATGGTCCATGGTTCACATTTGATGATCTTCCATCTCATAAATGGTGTGACAGATTTACTTAAATGTCTGCCTGGATTGACCTCCAAATGCTAAGACCAGGAGTCACAACTCAATCAGTCCTTAGAGAATTTGCTACTCGTTTTATGGGTGCTCTAAGAGATTAGTTTGATTCATTAGGACAATATCGACAGTTACAGTTTGTTGATCTCCCAGAAGTTTCAAGTGCTCTTGCTGTTCTCCATGATCAATTCCTTGGCGATCCTTCTGCAGTTTTTGAAGCTGCAAGACGAGATTATCTCAACATGAAATGTTGTTCCCTCAATGCTAAGGATCTTGATTTCCATTACAAATGCATGTCTCTGTTGTTTTACAAGCTTAATGGATTCAATGAACCGACATTAAAGCAAGTCTTTCTGGCTTCCCTTCCAGAAGAACTCCAACCAGACATACAGCGACAACTCACAGCCTCTAATCTTGCCCTTGAAAATATCTCTCTTGCCAAAATCTTCCAGCTTGCCAAAACCTGTCTCGACAAACTTTGCGAGCAGAAACAGTTTTTCAAAGAACTGTTGAAACATAAAGAACCATTCCGGAGTGCCTGCAAAAAGCCTTACTTACAGATCAAATGCAAGAAGAAAAAAGATTGTGATTGCAGTTCTAAGAAGAGAAGGCATATTCGAAAATTCAAAACTCCAGACTTTTCGTCCAAACATCGCAAATCCAGAAAGCCCTACAGATTTTTCAGAAAGAAATTATCCTCCTCCAGGGAATTCCAACGGAAAAAATCAAGCAGATGTTTTATCTGTAAGAAAAAAGGCCATTATGCTAAAGATTGTCCCAATAAAAGAGAAAAATACATCCGGCTAGTCGAGCATCTTCAAGCCACTACAGACTACTCTCCAGACAAGGATGAACTGGAATTCTATTTCTCTGAACAAGATGAACCCAATACTGAAACAATGTTCGCACTACAAAACTCCTCTGATGACTCAGACAGTGACCAGTCCCAAGTGATTTTCCATGAACAGTTGCTGTCCCTCGACACTATTGTTCCTATCCCTTCTATTAAACTTCATATCTTGCCTTCAAAATTCCAAAGGCCCATTCCAGCAATTGGTCTCATCGACATTGGTGCCCAACGAAGCATGTTAAACCCTCATATTCTTTCCCCATAATGTTGGACCAAGTCTGAACAAAATTTCAAAGCTGTCAATGGCAAACTCTCCACCACCTCTTTGATTTTCAAAAAACCCATTGGTATTCAAATCTTCCCAAATTGTGCTATTTGGACCAAGGTTATTGGTTCTACTCTTCCTAATAAGGATATCTTGTTAGGATTTGACATCCTTCACCAAATCAAACACCTCCAAATCATTCCTACTGGAATCCGAGTCAAGTCCATGTTCAAACCCTTCACAGACATTCTGAAACTCTACAATTTGTCTGAAACTCCCCAGTCTTCCCAGAATATTTCATCCAAACTTTTGAGTTTCTGTCCAGAGTCTAATTATAAGTTCACCCATCTAAACCCATTGTGGAAAAATCCAGCTTCCTTCATTAAGTTACCTTTCAAACTAAATGAAGACATTAACCCAACCAAAGCTACCCATCCAGGAATGAGTCCTTCTGACTTACTCCTAGCCCAACAAGAATGTTCCCAACTCTTAGCCCAAGGTCTAATTGAGCCCACAAGTTCTCAATGGGCTTGCCAAGCCTTTTATGTTGAAAAGCATTCTGAAATTGTCCGAGGAAAGAAACGCCTAGTCATTGACTACCAGCCATTAAACATGTTTTTACAAGATGACAAATTCCCTTTGCCTCGCCGACAAAGCATGTTTACTTTTCTCAAAAGTGCCCAGATCTTTTCAAAATTTGATCTAAAATCTGGTTTTTGGTAACTAGGCATTGAACCCTCCGAACGTTACAAAACCGCTTTTTGTATTCCAAATGCCCATTTCCAATAGATAGTCCTACCCTTTGGTCTCAAAACTGCCCTTTCCATTTTTCAAAAGTCCATGGTCCAAACTTCCAACCCATTTTGCATCATGCATTAATTTACATTGATGACATCTTACTTTTTTCAGGATCACATGATGAACATCGCCAGCTATTAACTCAATTCTATGATCTTATCCAAAGTCATGGAATCATGTTATTGGCCAAGAAAAGCACCATTGCTATAGACAACATTGAATTCCTTGGTATGATCATAAAAGATGGACACTATCAGCTAGGAAAGCATATTGCCCAAGAATTGCTTCACTTTCCAGATCATCATTAAAGAAGTCCACTGGCATCATCATTAAAGAAGAAAATTGTCCACTAGGTTTAGATATGGCAGATGGAGTGGGTATCATGATGAGGTCATGTTGAGGACCTATGGAGGTGTGAAAGATGTCCTTGTATGGCGGAGTTTGGTGGTTTAATTGGTAAAGGTAGTTGTACAGGGTGGACTGTATTTCATTTTCAATTACAGCTATATGTGGTGCAGTGAACCATTCATATACTTGGTCTTGAGTCCAAAAGAGGTTGGTATCTGGATACTGGAAGTAAGGCCTGTGAATAATAAAGACTGATGTGAACATTTGTGCTTCAGAGGTAGGCATACGGTCAAGGTTGTGAATTTCTGATAGTTGTTATAGCTTCTTTCTCCACCATGGGATTGGGGAAAATCATTCAAGCAATGTCCAAGTAAGAGAGGTAGCTTGGTCCGGATTAAAGAGATGTTCTAAAGTGGGAGCAATGGGTAGAACCAATTTGGTGGCATAAAGAACAGTTAGGCACCAAACATACCATAACACATCTTCAGTGGTTTCTTTGGATGGATCAAGGGTTAAACTTGTAAGGAACAGATTTTCAGGGTGGAAGGTATAAAAGGGAAAGGGTTCTGTGACAAGGTAGGCTTTCATGAAGAAGTGAAAGAGAGCCTTTTTGGCAAATTCTTGGATGGCAAAGACAGAAAGATGTGTATAAGAGACAGGGTGGGAGTGAAGTAGCCATGGAGATGATAGGAAAATGGTAGGTGGTGGAAAACAGAGTGAGAGGGTTTTTTGGTTTGGAGAGTCTAGAGAGCATATCAGGGATGAGGTTCTGGGATCCCTTTATATGCTTAACTGAAAAGTCATATTTAGAAAACTAATCTTTTCATATGAGTAACATTTTTTTGGGAACAGTTTTACCTTTGAAATTAAAGATATTGGGGAAGGCTGAACTGTCCATTCGGATGAGAAAATAGTGTCCAATCAGATGATACTCAAACTTTTTGATGCCATTCTTTACCGTTAAAATTTCTTTGAACACGCTATGGTAGTGCTTCTGTGTGTCAGAAAATTGTCCACTAGCGTAAGCGATAAAGTGTTCTTGTCCGTTGATTTCTTCAAGGAGGATGGCACCCCATGATTCATCACTTGCATTTGTCTGCAATATACGTCGTCCATCAGTAATCAGCTTTAGAGGAGGCGGATTTTGTGCAATCTGCTTTAGGGTAGTGACAGTAATTGTGTGGTCAGCATTCCACTATGGGGGCTTCTTTTTCAATAAAGCTAAAAGGTGATGAGTGTAGTGGTCCACATGTGGGATAAAGTCTCTGATGTAATTGATGATGCCGAGAAACTGTTGAATTTGCTTTTTGGAAAGGTACTGATTTGGAAAGTGAAGCAATTCTTGGGAAATGTGCTTTCCTAGCTGATAGTGTCCATCTTTTATGATCATACCAAGGAATTCAATGTTGTCTATAGCAATGGTGCTTTTCTTGGCCGATAACATGATTCCATGACTTTGGATAAGACCATAGAATTGAGTTAACAGCTGGCGATGTTCATCATGTGATCTTGAAAAAAGTAAGATGTCATCAATGTAAATTAATGCATGATGCAAAATGGGTTGGAAGATTTGGACCATGGACTTTTGAAAAATGGAAGGGGCAGTTTTGAGACCAAAGGGTAGGACTATCCATTAGAAATGGGCATTTGGAATACAAAAAGCGGTTTTGTAACGTTCAGAGGGCTCAATGCCTAATTGCCAAAAACCTGATTTCAAATCAAATTTTGAAAAGATCTGGGCATTTTTTAGAAAAGTAAACATGCTTTGTCGGGGAGGCAAAGGGAATTTGTCATCTTGTAAAAACATGTATAATGGCTGGTAGTCAATGACTAGGCGTTTCTTTCCTCGGACAATTTCAGAATGCTTTTCAACATAAAAGGCTTGGCAAGCCTATTGAGAAGTTGTGGGCTCAATTAGACCTTGGGCTAAGAGTTGGGGAACATTCTTGTTGGGCTAGGAGTAAGTAAGAGGGACTCATTCCTGGATGGGTAGCTTTGGTTGGGTTAATGTCTTCATTTAGTTTGAAGGGTAACTTAATGAAGAAAGACTTATTTTTCCACAATGGGTTTGGATGGGTGAACTCAGAATGGGAATCGGGACAAAAACTCAAAAGTTTGGTTGAAATATCCTGGTAAGACTGGGGAGTTTCAGACAAATTGTAGAGTTTCAGAATGTCTGTAAATGGTTTGAACGTGGACTTGACTCGGATTCTAGTGGAAATGATTTGGAGGTGTTTGATTTGGTGAAGGATGTCAAATCTTAACAAGATATCCTTATTAGGAAGAGTAGAACCAATAACCTTGGTCTAAATGACACAATTTGGGAAGATTTGAATACCAATGGGTTTTTTGGTGATCAAAGAGGTGGTGAAGAGTTTGCATTGACAACTTTGAAATGTTCTTCAGACTTGGTCCAATATTCTGGGGAAATGATATAAGGGTTTAACATGCTTCGTTGGGCACCAATGTCGATGAGACCAATTGCTGGAATGGGCCTTTGGAATTTGGAAGGTAGGATATGGAGTTTGATGGAGGGAATAGGAACAGTAGTGCCTAGGGACAATAACTGTTGATGGAAAATAACTTGGGACTGGTCACTGTCTGAATCATCAGAGGAATTTTGTAGTGCGAACACTGTTTCATCATTGGGTTCATGTTGTTCAGAGAAATAGAATTCTAGTTCATCCTTGTCTGGAGAGTAGTCCGTAGTGGCTTGAAGATGCTCGACTAGCCGGATGGATTTTTCTCTTTTGTTGGGACAATCTTTAGCATAGTGGCCTTTTTTCTTACAGATAAAACATCTGCTTGATTTTCTCTGTTGAAGGTCTTGTGAAGAGGATGATTTCTTTCTGAAAAAACTGTAGGGCTTTCTGGATCTGCAATGTTTGGATGAAAATTCTAGAGTTTTGAATTTTTGAATATGCCTTTTCTTCTTAGAACTGCAATCACAATCTTTTTTCTTCTTGCATTTGATCTGTAAGTAAGGCTTTTGCAGGCACTCCGGAATGGTTCTTTATCTTGCAACAGTTCTTTGAAAATTTGTTTCTGCTCGCAAAGTTTGTCGAGATAGGTTTTGGCAAGCTGGAAGATATTGCCAAGAGAGATGTTGTCAAGGGAAATGTTGGATGCTGTGAGTTGTCGTTGTATGTCTGGTTGGATTTCTTCTGGGAGGGAAGCCAGAAAGACATGCTTTAATGTTGGTTCATTGAATCCATTAAGCTTGTAAAACAGCAAAGACATGCATTTGTAATGGAAATCTAGATCCTTAGCATTGAGGGGGCAGCATTTCATGTTGAGATAATCTCGTCTTGCAGCTTCAAAAACTGTAGAAGGATTGCCAAGGAATTGATCATGGAGAACAGCAAGAGCACTTGAAACTTCTGGGAGATCAACAAACTGTAAATGGCGATATTGTCCTAATGAATCAAACCAATCTCTTAGAGCACCCGTAAAACGAGTAGCAAATTCTCTAAGGACTGATTGAGTTGTGGCTCTTGGTCTTAGCATTTGGAGGTCAATCCAGGCAGACATTTCAGTAAGTTTGTCACGCCATTTATGAGATGGAAGATCATCAGATGTGAACCGTGGACCATTTGACGATTTTTTACTGGATGAATTAGGCTGGGCCTGAGCTGGAGAGGGTTGGTTTGTGGCAGAAGATTCAGGTATTTCTTCGTCAACTTCAGAGGGAATATCAACATATGGTTCTGTATGAGAGGTATGGCCTTGGGTAGGCTGATCAAGTTGAGCCATCAAGATTTTGGTGATATCAGCATAGGAATTTTCAGAGTCACTGGTGGATGCTGAAGATTCAGTGTCGGTCTCGGTATGGCTATATGAAACAGCTAGATTTGAATCAGAAGTTTGATCATCTATAGTGACTGTGTGAGCAGTAAACTGGTGCATGGGTTCTTTATCCTTGGAGTGGGTAGGAGGTTGGGAGATAGTTGGTGGTGGAACGGATGGTGATGCTGGTGTAGAATCATAGGATTGATAACCGGGAATAGAAATAGAGGATTGAGGAAATGTGACAGGTCGTGGTTGAGGTATAGGGGGTAGTGGTAACAGATTGTTTCTAAAAAGAGTATGAGTCATGCCAAATAACTTGGAGGGGTCATACTGTTTAATAGGAGAGAGAGCATAGAGGCAAAATGATGATAAGTGGGGCCGATGGAAGGGATAGGAGGTGATGTGGTAAAAAGGGTAGGTTTCTGTTTTTCAGATTCAATCTGAGCAAGTTCAGCTTTTAAGCGCCTGATTTCCCTTTCTTTTTTATCAAATTCTGGGCCATAGTATCTCTGGGCAAGCATTGATCGTAACTCTGAATCGAGTTGACCAATTCCGGTTTGAAGATTTTGGTGAATCTGCTGCATCTGGGTAGCAATAGAGTCAACTTTTGTTTCAATCTGTTCAGTTCGCAAACTGATTTTCTCAATTTTTGAATTGAGATGCAACAAAGTATCATTTTGTGCCCTGGCATTTTGAGTTTGCCAGTTGAGGACGGATTCAAAAGGCTTGGGTGGCTCAAGGTGGCCAGTGGAGGTAATAGGTGAAGGGATAAAGGGTTTGGACACAACATTGCGATTGGGATCTATGTGAGGTTCTAAAGGAGGAAAAGAAGAAGAAGAATAATCTGAAGAGGTAGATGAAAACATCATACAAATTAGTGGTTGGACGATAGGTGTTGGGTTTGGGAGTGATGATGGAAGTTCATATTTGCAATGTTTTGCAATCCATTTAAGCTCTTTTCGGTAAATGGGTAATAGAACCGGTGGAGGAGGAGGATCTTTTGGTGGATGTGGGTCATGGTGGTGACAGGAGACTGGAAGTTTTTTCTTTGTGGGTTTCTTTTTCCTTTTGGGGGCATAATCATCATCGTCTTCCCAATCATCCCAGCAAGGACAATCTGGGTCACACATGCCTGAGCCGGGGACATCCCATAGGAAATGGCCATTGTGTTTGGCCGGATAAACAGGGCATCCTTCAGAGTTGAACCCTGTAATGGGTAGATCTTCCTGAGCTGTCTGAACAGCTGTAAGCAGAGCCGAGATGGCTCTTGTGGAGCACTTGGAGGTGGTTTAAAAGTCATTCAGACTGTGCCATCGGGGCCTCTTTCAAACATACTTTCAGATGTCTGAATGGGAGCGGTATTGGTATGGAACTGCTCATAGTTGGAGATCCATTCAAGAGGCATAAGCTTAATGAGCTCATGACGGGGAATTTGTCTCGGGATCTGGATGATTATGGGGATTTGGTCAGATTCTACTAACACCATGAGGGTGTCAGAATGGTGTTCTGGGGTGGGTAGATCTAAGGCATGATTTTGAAGCCTATAGACCAGTTGATGGTGAAGAGTAGCAATTTTAGCGGAGGAAATTTATTCTGCACCTTGAATTTGAACTTGAACTTTTAAGGCTGTGGGCAAATTGGTGTCTTAAAGAGAAAGGTTAAAGTTGGGGTAAAAGGTAAGTAGAACACTTTCGGCATGAAGGCTTGTGAGGACAGTGCCTATAATAGCATCTTGGTATTGTTTGAATCGGGTATCAAGCATAGCAATTCGAACGGTAACTGGTAATCCTTTTCTCCCATGAAGGGTAAGGATTAATCTGATGCCTCCAAGATGGAGATGGGTAAAACCTTCTCGTTTCCAGTTGGAAATCAAGTCTGAAGGGATTTCAAGAGTAACATATTGCTCAGCAGGGGTTGCTTGGAGAGAACATTGATCCAGGCGAGAAGACTAGATATATTCTTTAGGGTGAGGTCTGCGGGTGGATATGAGAGTACGGAGACTGCGAGTAAAAGAATTGGGGCGTTTGTAGAGCTAGTAAGGGCTGATGAGAGGGTACGAAGATTCACTGATCTGGGCGGATTCAAGGATGTAGGAGTATTCTACAAGATTTTCAATTTTATTGGCAGTATGAGAAGTGCAAGATTTAGGTAAAGAGAGAGTAGAGGAAAGAGTAACAGGAGGGGAAGGAGTTGAAAAGGAAGCCATGAATGAAGAATTATCTCTGCTCTTGAAGACTAAAGATCAAAACAGAATAAAGACTCAAATTATACCATTTTGGGAATGAAAAGCAAGATTTAGAAAACTGAATTTCAAGGACGAGTATGGCTCTGATACCATAAAGATATAATGAGTGTATAGTTTATGGTATCATAAACTTACTAAACTCAAGTTTAGTGAGTTTTTCATTAATCATACCGTGAATCCATACTCTCATATTCCCAAATGTACAAAGATATAATAAGCTCTGATACCATAAAGTACGTGGCGTTGTGGCCCCTAGGTATAGTGATCAAAACCTTTTAAAACATTTTTTTCTCAGGTTATATAACCTAAAACAGACTTTCCTTTAGTCTAAAACAGGGTACCAAACCAGATAAGAAATGATCAAAAGTTTTCTGATGCACAGGATCCTTATTGGAAGGCAAGTGCAGAGCATACTTCCTTAGGTTTTCAAAATGAACAAATTTAATTCTTTATTCTTTTTCTTTCTTAGAACTTCATTTGCAGAGAGAGAAGAGGGTTTAGAAACTCATGGTTTTGGGTAAGCACACGCGTTTATTTCTGAAAATTTTCTATATCTTACAAAGGAGGGGAGAATTCTCGGGGAAGATAGGACGGGACCCCTATCTTTTACAAAAGCAAAAGCAAAAGATACATCATGACACAGATTCAATTTTGTAAAACACATTGTATTTGGACTCTGCAACCACCAGAGTTAGTATCCTATGTTGAGGGTTTAGAAAGCCAACTCAGAGACATTGAGAGAAGTGTTTACGACATCCAGTTGAAGCTTGGGGTAAATTCAATAAGAGGACGATTTTAATTTTCTTTGTGCGTTTTAATTTGTTTTTCTGTTTGTGTGCTTTAGTTAGTTACCCCGGTGAAGTGGCGGATAATGGTACTCCGTGACAATCAAGTCGGTTACTTCAGTTTCCCATAATAACTGATATTAGAAAAACAAATCCAAAGTTGTAGTTGCATTCCTTACATCAAAAGCTTTAAAGGGCTATATTGTGGGCTCAAATCTAACATCTTATGCCCAAGTTACGACTCGTTTTAAATCAGTGGCTCTACAGACTAGAGCCCATGCGACTCTTTTATGATCTTTTGAATGAATTTTGACAATCTTGAGTTTAATATCATTGAGAGCATTTTCTTAACTTGTTCTTGAAAGAAATTTTGTCTTATATTATTGGATAAAAATCAGTTTTGGAGGATAAAACAGGACCTTTCTGATGCACATGATCCTCAGGCTTGAGGCAAGTGCAGAGCATACTCAGTTTAGAAGTTTTTGAGGTGAGCATATCATTTGCAACTCAAATAGTGTCCAGACGGTCCTTTTGGAATTCTTTCACATTGTGCAAGCACATGGCATCATGCTTTCCGAAAAGAAAAGCAGCATAGGAAAGGAATCAATCGACTTTCTTGGAATGGTAATTAAAGACGGCCAATAGCCATGAATCGTCAACTTCCCTTCAAAGCTCTCAACCAAAGAAATTTCCCCATGAACATCTCTTTCCAATCTGCTTACCAATTGAGACTTATTTAGCAGTCTAGGTTCTTGAGACTTAGCTTCTCAAGGGTTTGGATCTTTTATCTAAATTCTGATCATATTTCCTTTCTTGGGTTCTTATGAAAAAGACATGTCACCATCTCGTTATCCATCCACTCCATGATAACGACTTATGAACAAACTTTTGATACACCTATCCATGTGACTCCCGTTTGTCTTTTGTTAAAGTCCTCGTCGGTGTGCTTTACTTTTGTTAAAGTCCTTGTCGGCGTGCTTTACTTTTGTAAATGTCTTTATTGGTGTGCTTTGCTTTAGAATCATTCGAGAGGTCCTGTTCTTGATGATTTTCTATAAATAGCACCTTCGACTTCAGTTGAGGGGATCATCAAGAAATAAAAAATCCAGTTCTATACATTATGTTTCCCTAAACCTCTCTCTCTCTTCTAGGATTCAAAGCAATTATTTAGATTAATAATGATACGCTCACCTCCAAATTTTCTAAACTGAGTATGCTCTGCACTTGCCTTAAGCCTAAGGATCCTATGCATCAGAAAGGTCCTGTTTTTATCCTCCAAAACCGATTTTATAAAATGACGGTATTTTCTCACAACGTTCACCCTCTTTGAAGGCCCTGAGTGCCGAGTTTTCGGGTGTCTCATTAGTTGGTATCAAAGCTTAGGCATCAATGTCAGATTAATCTATCTTTACTGTTTTTCATTATTGTTCCAGTATTCTAAAAAAAAAAACTCGTGAACAGTGTTGTGGTGCCACATCAGCAGTGCCACATGAACAATAGGGTTTTCTTTTTATCGTTTTGCATCCTTGTGGTTTATTTCCTTAAATTTGAAAATTTTACCTATTTCTTTCCCTAAATTCATTCAAATTTCAGTTATTTAGGGTTTACAAAAAAAATATATAAAACAAAAAAATAAGACAATAGTACTAATAATAATAATCGTATTCGGTGATCTCCTTTGTTTGTTAGGGAGCAACTTATTTTTGAAGTCAAAGATTCTAAGAAAAGAGGAGTTGTCCATTTTCTTCAAAGAAAACTTACAGCCACTAATCTCAGCATAGCTGATATCTCTCTAGGACTGTGATTGTTAAAGGGATTATACTTTGGTGCTTTCCCTTGATTGAGTTATTAATTCATAACAAACTTGAATAAGAAAATTTAAAGGTGGTAAAAGACAAGTGTGTGAACACAGCTTCGTATAAATGCCTATTTGAGTGTAAACATGAGAGGAGTCATTAATTCATAACGAACTTGAATAAGAAAATTTAAAGGTGGTAAAAGGCAAGTGTGTGAACACAGCTTCGTATAAATGCCTATTTGAGTGTAAACATGTGAGGCTTGTGAGGTTTATTACTTTTTTTTCCTCTATTTTTGCTAACATCCCTTTGTAACGTACTTCAAATAGCTTATATGAATGATCAAAGTGAGGCGCAACCTTCCACGATAGACCTTACTTTAACTTTGAAAGCAATACTCCAAGCATTTGAGAATATGAATATGAGTTTTGAAGAGAAAGAAAGCCAATTGAGGCAACATGGGGCCACCATTGAGAGTGTTCAAAAGGAGCAAACTAGTAAAGAGTGTAACAAGGCTAGAAATGATGAAGCAATACATAACGAGGGAAGTAAATGGCGTAGATTCCTATGCGTGAGTATGAGGCAGAGAATAAATTTTGGGAAGATTATGGTAATGATCGAGCATCGGAAGTAGATAGGGATAAAGTGAGATGTAGAAGAGGTAAGCAAGGGATGGGGTATTAGAGAGATGATGAGGATAGGGATTTAGGTAAAATCAAAATGACCATTCCTTCATTTCAAGGAAAGAGTGACCTAAGGCTTGGAGTGGGAAAAGAAAGTTGATTTG
The DNA here is from genome assembly GCA_002013955.2 of Citrus medica. Classification (NCBI taxonomy): domain Eukaryota; kingdom Viridiplantae; phylum Streptophyta; class Magnoliopsida; order Sapindales; family Rutaceae; genus Citrus; species Citrus medica. Next base: position 131,354 of record MKYO02003784.1, read on the forward strand.
ATATTTGATTGTCACAATTGTTTGGAGGAGAAAAAGGTAAAGCTAGCAGTTATTGAATTCACTGACTATGCTATTATTTGGTGGGATTAGTTGGTGAATAATATGAGTAATTGTGAGAGGCCTATAACTAATTAGGAAGAGTTGATTAGGAAACAGTGCATTCCTAGTCATTACCACAAGGATCTTTATCTTAAGCTACAGAGCCTTACCCAAGGAGATGGAGATTGCTATGACCAGGGCTAATGTGGAGGAAGATAAATAAGCTACAATACAATTTTTGACCTGGTTAAACAAAGAGATTGCCAATGTAGTTGAGCTATAGTATTATGTAGGGTTGGAGGATATGGTCCATATGGCTATGAAAGTGGAGAGGCAATTGATAAGGAAGGGTACAACTAGATATACTTCGGCTTCTTCAAACCCATGGAAACCAAAGTGGAGTAGTAATGAGAGACGAAATGAAGCTATCATGATTGAACCACCTAAGGCAAGAGAATATTTTAGTAGCAAAAACATGTCCAAGGCTGAGTCCCAACCACAGAAGAATTGGGACATCAAGTGCTTCAAGTGTTCGGGTTCTGGACACATTGTTTCGTAGTGCCCAAATAAGTGAGTTATGGTGATGAAAGATTGTGGGGAAGTAGTGATGAGAGTGAGAGTGATGGTGTAGAGATGCCAGAGTTGATTGATGCTACTAATGATGACAATGTAGAATACCTAGTGAAAGGTGAATCCCTAGTTGCTAGGCGTGCTTTGAGTACAAAAATGAGTGTTGATGACATGGAGCAACACAGAGAGAACATCTTTCATAGTAAATGCATTGTGAATAACAAGGTGTGTAGTATGATAATAGATGGTTGAGATTGCGCCAATATAGCTAGTACTATTCTTGTAGACAAGTTAGGGTTGCCTTTGCTACCACATCTCAGACCATGTAGATTACAATGGTTAAATGATTTTGGAGGGGTTAAGGTTAACAAGCAAGTATTGGTAAAATTTACTATTGGGAAGTATAATGATGAAGTGCTTAGTAATGTAGTTCCTATGCATGCTCGACATTTATTATTGGAGAGGCTGTGGCAGTATGATAGAAAAGTGACACATGATGGGTTTAGGAATAGATATAGCTTTGTCAACACCAAAAGAGGTCTAGAAAGGCTAAATGAAGATGAGAGAAAAGGACGGACAACACAAAAAAGAGTGAGGCTGAGGGTTTTGAGAAGAAAAAGAAAGAGAGTAAGGCCAAAAGTGACAGAAAGAGGAAAGAGTGAAAAGGAGCTTTGCAGGAGTGGGGGAGATTAGGAAAGCATATAAAGCAAGCCATTTCGTGGTTTTGCTCGTGATCAAAGAATCATATCTAGCATTTGATGACACTAAACCTTCTCTTTCTAGTATTGCTACTTCTTTGTTATAGGAGTTTGAAGATGTGTTTCCTGAGGAAATGCCTATTGGCTTACCACCCATTTGAGGCTTTGAGCATCAGATCAAATTCATACTAGAAGCAATCATTGCCAATAGACCAGCCTATAGAAGTAATCTCAAGAGACCAAAGAGCTACCAACGCAATTTATGGAGCTAATGAGTAAGGGATACATGAGAGAGAGCATGAGCCTATGTGAAGTACTAGTACTATTAGTACTAAAGAAGGATGGAAATTGGAGAATGCGTGTTGATTGCCAAGCTGTCCTAATATTATGGTAAAGTATCGCCGATGAGAATCATCAAGGGAATACCATTAAAACTTCAAGTGATCCTTTGCACATCCATGGAGGCCAAATACAAGAGCTAGAGCCAAAAAGATGCAAGCTGCTTTAAATGGATTAATTGAGAAAATGTGGACTAAAAATGCAATGCAAGATGCAAGACATCATGAATTGGGCTTGGAGAAAAGACAGGGCATTGTTGGCATTATTCAAGCTATTGGGCAGCTAAATACACAATTTGAATCCAATGTAGAAGGGGCAAATTTAAAATAAAACTGGTATTGATTGAGTCCAAATACACCGTTGTAAAGATAATTAAGTTAACTTTCTAATGCATTTTACAGAGCTAGATTTGGAGTTCTCTAAAAGGAGTTATGACCAATTTATTACAGCTTGTTCAGGCTTTGGAATTCCAACGACTCCTTTGTTTATTCAACTTCATTTATTTGTTTTATTTCAAGTGTGTCAATGTGTTAGGTAAGTCTACCATCAATGATGGTGGGTTAGCATTAAGTTTGTTAATGATAGCATTAATTATGGTAGGGTAGCATTAAGTTTGTCAATGACTAGCATTAATAATGGTGGGTTGGTGAAGACTTTTGAAGCACCCTTTCACAAACCTATGCTTGGGGGGTTGGGTTTCTTTTAGCTTGCTATGTAAGATAATTAGAGATTAATGTTATTTGAATTTGAAATATTATTCTTTTTTTGGTTCTTTTGAGAACTAGTGAACTTATCAAGAATTTGCATTCTTGTGGTGTTCCTACATCTTGAGTGTGGTGTCATTCTCTATACCTCTGGTTCATGTTTTTCTTAAGCATTGGGTCAAGGCTCATGTTTAGAACTTTCTTAGGAAGTTGAAACTACAAATTAAGTGTGGGTTTCAAAGTTTCATTGTAGGGTTCGCATCAATCGCCATCCCATTCCTAGGTTAGATTATATGCTAGATGAATTGCTCCAACGTGTGGCTATCACCAAATTCGCATGAAAGAAGGTGATGAATGGAAAACTGTCTTTGAGACCAAGTATGGATTGCATGAATGGTTAGTTTTGCCTTTTATGAGATTAATGAATCATGTGTTGCATGCATTTATAAGTCAAATTGTTGTTGTTTACTTTGATAATCTTCTAGTGCACAGTAGGACTTTAGATGTGGTTGTTGAGCATTTACGATATGTGCTAGATGGTTTGAAGAAAGAAATGTTTTATGCTAATTATAAGAAATGTGCTTTTTGCTTGGAGAAAGTTGTTTGTGCAAATGGTATAGAGATGGATCAGGAGAAGGTTAAGGCTATTAGAGAGTGGCTGATGCCTAAGAGCATCATTAAGGAAGGAGCTTTTTGGTTTAGCTAGTTTTATTGGTGATTTGTTAAGGATTTTAGCACTATTACTGTACCTTTTACTAATGTTGTCAAAAAGAATGTAGCATTTACTTGGAGTGTTGAACGGGATAAAGTATTCATTGATCTTAACCGCACTTTTGATATTAGGTATTGGAGTTGTTTTGATGTAAGGTTGAAGACCCATTACTTATTTTAGTGAAAAGTTGACTAGAGCAGCCTTGCGATACCCTACCTATGATAAGAATAACCTTTGGCCTAAAGAGTTGGTGATACATACTGATCATGAATCCTTAAAGCATCCAAAGGCCAAAATAAGTTGAATTGAAGGTATGCTACTTAGATGGAGTACATTAAGACATTTCTCAGTGTCATTCGGTATAAATAAAGTAAAGAGAACATAGTTGCCAATGCATTATTTCAAAGGTATGTGCCTTTTAATTTTTGAGTGCCAAAATGCTTGGATTGAGTATGTTAAAGAGTTATATGCCAATGATTCTGATTTTGTTGATATGTTTGCTAATGTGATAAAGGATCATTCGGTAAAATTTATAAGCATGATGGTTATTTGTTAAGAAAAACAAGCTTTGTGTGCCTAATAGTTCTATGTGCGAGTTGCTAATGAGAGACGCACATAGTGGTGGCTTGATGGGTCATTTTAGGGTTAAGAAAACCTTAGAGACAATGCATGAGCATTTTTATTGGTCTAAGATGAAAAAGGATGTTATTCGAATATGTAATAGATGCATTGCGTGTAGAAAGGCCAAGTCTACGGTTTTACCGTATGGTTAGTATACACCTTTGCCAGTTTCTAGTGAGCCTTGGGTAGATATTTCGACTGCCTTGGACTCGAAAGGGAAGAGATTCCATTTTCGTGATCATAGATAGATTTAGCAAGATGGCACATTTCATTCCATGTCATAAGTCAAATGATGCCACCAATATAGTTGATTTGTTCTATAGGGAGGTAGTGTGACTCTATGATGTTCCTAGGAGTATCGTTTCAGACAAAGACGCTAATTTCTTTAGTCGCTTTTGGAAGGTATTATGGGATAAGTTAAGTACTAAACTTTTGTTTTCTACTACTTATCACCCTCAGACTGACGACCAAACTAAAGTGGTCAATAGAACTTTATCTAAGCTTTTGCACACTCTCATTAATAAGAATTTAAAGTCTTAGGAAGACTGTTTGCTATTTATGGAGTTTGTGTATAATAGAAGCATTCACTCTTTTACTTCTTATTCTCCATTTGAGATTGTTTATGGTTTTAATCTGTTGACTCCAATTGATTTAATTCCTTTGCCATTGATGCAAGAGGCAGCTTAGATGGCCAAAAGAAAGCGGAGTTGGTGAAGTCCATTTATGAGAAAGCGTGGCTTCACATTGAGACCAAGAATTAGCAGTACGCTACTCAAGTTACTAAGGGTAGGAAACATTTAATTTTTGAACCCAGTGATTGGGTTTGGGTTCACATGTGAAAGGAGAGGTTTCCAGTTCAGAAGAAATCTAAGTTGCATCCTCGAGGAGATGGCACCCAAAAAAGGGAAGCCACTCCTTGGCTACTGGACAAGATGAACTGTGGTTAGAACGTCAGGATTCACAACCTAAAACTTTCTGATGCATAAGATCCTCAAAAGAGGTGAGTGCAGAGCATACTCATTATAGGATTGAAATGAACTATTATGAGAGTCTATTGTTTGAAGGAAAATAAAGGAAATAGAGGAAATGGAAGAAGCTTTAGAATGCCATGTTATCAAAACACGATTTTATTTTATTCTCCAAATGAGTTCTGAGTACAAACTGAGATAAGTTCTTCTTATATAGAAGAACTCCTGGAAAGAGGATAAGGCAGGACCCTTAACCTTTTGCAAAAGTAAAAATATAATTATGAAAGGGATAGGACAGGACCCCTATCTTCCTTTTCTTAAAGCAAAAGCAAACTGGAAATGATTATAGACAACATGCCTTTTGTAAAAGCAAAAGCAATTATTACAAACAAACAAAAACTTAAAAAAGGCAGCAACCACGGGACTTGCATTATTAAAAGCTATGGGAAGGTGACAAGTTGTCAACATCACTATCAACATCTGTGAATAGTTCTTTCCACCAAGGAAAATTGGCATAGTACTGTCGAGTTGGTGAATCTGTCTGTGGGGTTGCACTGGTTGAAGGTGTAGCATCCATTGCACTCAAGAGAGGTGCACTAGATGTTCCTATAGTATGCAGGATTGAAGTAAATTCTTCCCAAGGATCCATTGAATCTTTGAACAAAATGTTGGTATAATATGGCCTTTCTTCCTTAATCAATATTCCAGTGGATGGAGAATTACTGGGTGGGGGAATTTTAGTTGTGGGAATGACCATATGTTCATGGTGTGGACCAAGGGAGGTATATTGGATGTCAGTTGGTGTGGGTTGGACATGGTTTAGTTCAAAGAGGTAGTTTTTCAGGGTAGAGACAAGGTTAGGGTCACGTGTCAGGGGAAAACTATGAGGGATGGTTTTCCACTCATAGGCTTGATCCTATGTCCATAAGAGTTTAGTGACAGGATGTTGAAAGTATGGATGGTGGACAATGAAGATTGAGGTGAATTGTTCACCTTCCTGATCAGGGAGAAGATTGAGGTGATGGTTATTTATGATAAGGCTGAGTTGCTTTCTCCACCAGGAGAGAGGAAAGAACCATTCAAAGAGAGTCCATAGTAGGGAATGGGCTTTGGTTGAGTCGGTGAGATGTATGAATATTGCCTGTGAGGCACCATAGGTACCATAGTTCATCTTCTATGATATCTCTGGAGGGATCAATGGTGAGTCCTATGAGTATTTATCGATAAACACTTTGCCGTTATCTGAGATTTGCTCTCTGGAAAGCAATCGGTTCACCATTATCTGTTAACGGTTTGCCGTTATCTGAGATTTTCTCTCTGGAATGCAATTGGTATGCCGTTGTCCATAAACGGTTCGCCGTTATCTAGAAACTTACTCTCTGGAATGCAATCGGTTTGCCATTTTCTATAAACGAGGGAAAGGATGAGGGAAAGTTTTCCATTCATACGCCATGTCATGTGTCCAGTAGTCTCTTGTTTGAGGATGTTGGAAATATGGTCTGTGGACTATGAATACCGAAGTAAACATATCTGCTTCTTGATATGGAATTCTATCTAACTGATGAAAGTTAGATATATTCTGTAATTGTTTACGCCACCAAGTGAGTGAGGAAAACCATTCAAGGAGTGTTCAGAGAAGTGTGGGTGCATGATCTGGTGTGGAGATATACCGAAGAGTTGGTAGGACGGGAAGAACAAGTTTTGTAGCAAACAAGACTATGAGACACCACATGTACCATAACTCATCTTCAGAGATGGTGAGGCTTGGAATAATGGTGAAGCCAATGAGGAACATGTGTTCTAAGCATAAAGAGGGAAACCTTTCTAGTTTGGTTCTGTGAACATTCATGAAATACCTATAAAGGAATTTCTTTGCAAAGGATTGGATTTGGAAAACTGTTCGGAAACTGAAGTTTAGAGGAAAAGCTTTTTGGGTAAGAGCTTTGAAGGGGAGTGATTGATACATGGCTATAATTGGGATGGTGTGAATTGAAGAGATGAGAACAGGACTTTTTATAGATGGACGGGTGAGGAAATCAAGGATAAGATTTTTATCACCTTTGATGTGTTGGACTGTGTAGTCATACTTTGCAAACCATGTCTTTAAATTGAGTAATTGCTTGTCAGGAAGCAATTTGTTCTTGAAGTTCAAGAACTGTTGTCCATTCTGACGAGGAAATTGTGGCTGATGAGATGAAATTAAAATTTCTTGATTCCATATTTTACTGCAAGAATTTCCTTGTAAATCACATGGTAATTCTTTTCTGAGTCTTTGAATTGTCCACTGGCATGAGCACAATAAGACTCTGAGTTACCGATCTTTTCCAGGAGTATAGCACTCCAAAAGTCATCACTAGCATCTGTCTGGAGAATGCATTGGCCAATACTGGGAATTTTGAGTGGAGGAGGTGACTGGACTATCTTTTTAAGCTGCTTTACAGCTTCTGTTTGATCTGGACCCCGTGGTGGAGCCGTCTTTTTGAGCATACATGATAGCTGACTAGTGTGGACCGCAACCTTGGGAATAAAGTCTCTGACATAATTAACAATTACAAGGAACTGTTGAATTAGTTTTTTGGTGAAATCAGTGTCTGGAAACTTTAATAATTATGCCGCAATGTGTGGTCCTGGATGGTAATGGCCATCTTTTAAGACCATGCCAAGAAAGTCAATAGATTCCTTTCCTATGTTGCTTTTCTTTTCAAAAAGCATGATGCCATGTGTCTACACAATTTCTAGGAAATCTGAAAGGAGTTGTTGATGTGTCTGGTGATCATGGGAGCTATACTCATCCTTGAAATTCGGTTTTCTAAATCTTGCTTTTCATTCCCAAAATGGTATAATTTGAGTCTTTATTCTGTTTTGATCTTTAGTCTTCAAGAGCAGAGAGAATTCTTCATTAATGGCTTCCTCTTCAACTCCTTCCCCTCCTGTTACTATTTCCTCTACTCTCTCTTTACCTAAATCTTGCACTTCTCATACTGCCAATAAAATTGAAAATCTTGTAGAATACTCCTACATCCTTGAATCCGCCCAGATCAGTGAATCTTCGTACCCTCTCATTAGCCCTTACCAGCTCTACAAACACCCCAGTTCTTTACCCGCAGTATCCGTACTCTCATGTCCACCCACAGACCTCACCCTAAAGAATATATCCAGTCTTCTCACCTGGATCAATGTTCTCTCCAAGCAACCCCTGCTGAGCAATATGTTACTCTTGAAATCCCCTCTGAATTGATTTCCAATTGGAAACGAGAAGGTTTTACCCATCTCCATCTTGGAGGCATCAGATTAATCCTTACCCTTCATGGGAGAAAAGGATTACCAGTTACCGTTCGAATTGCTATGCTTGATACCCTTCACCATCAACTGGTCTATAGGCTTCAAAATCATGCCTTAGATCTACCTACCCCAAAACATCACTCTGACACCCTCATGGTGTTAGCAGAATTTGACCAAATCCCCACAATCATCCAGATCCCGACACAAATTCCCCGTCATGAGCTCATAAAGCTTATACCTCTTGAATGGATCTCCAACTATGAGCAGTTCCATACCAATACTGCTCCCATTCAAACCTCTGAAAGTATGTTTGAAAGACGACAAGATGGCACAGTCCGACTGACCTTTAAACCATCTCCAAGTGCTCCACAAGAGCCTCCTCGGCTCTCCTTTACTTATTCTTCCATGATCACAGCTGTTCAGACAGCTCAGGAAGATCTGCCCATTACAGGATTTAATTATGAAGGCTACCCTGTTTATCCAGCCAAACACAATGGTCATTTCCTATGGGATGTCCCCGGTTCAGGCATGTGTGACCCAGATTGTCCCTGTTGGGATGACTGAGAAAAAGATGATGACTATGTCCCCAAAAGGAAAAAGAAACCCACAAAGAAAAAACTTCCAGTCTCATGTCACCACCATGACCCACATCCACCAAAAGATTCTCCTCCTCCACCGGCTCCTTTACCCATTTACCGCAAAGAGCTTCAATGGATTACAAAACATTGCAGATCTAAAATCCCATCACCACTCCCAAACCCAACACCTATCGTCCAACCACTGACCTGTATGATGTTTTCCTCTACCTCTACAGATTACTCTTCTTCCGTTCCTCCTTTAGAACCTCACACAGATCCCTACCGCAATGTTGTGTCAAAACCCTTTATCTCTTCACCTATTACCTCCACTGGCCACCTCGAGCCCCCCAAGCCTTTTGAATCTATCCTCAACTGGCAAACTCAAAACGCCAGAGCATAAAATGATACTTTGTTGCATCTCAATTCAAAAATTGAGAAAATCAGTTTGCGAACTGAACAGATTGAAACAAAAGTTGACTCTGTTGCTGCCCAGATGCAGCAGATTCACCAAAATCTTCAAACCATAATTAGTCAACTTGATTCAGAGTTACGAGCCATGCTTGCCCAGAGATACTTTGGCCCCGAATTTGATCAAAAAGAAAGGGAAATCAGGCGCTTAAAAGCTGAACTTGCTCAGATTGAATCTGAAAATTAGAAACCTACTCTCTTTACCACATCACCTCTTATCCCTTTCATCGGCCCTACTTATCATCATTTTGCCGCTATGCTATCTCCTGTTAAATAGTATGACCCTTCCAAGTTATTTGGCATGACTCACACTCTTTTTAGAAACAATCTTTTACCACCACCGCCTACACCTAAACCAAAGTCTAAACCTCACCCACGACCTGTCACATTTCCTCAATCCTCTATTTCTATTCTTGGTCATCAATCCTTTGATTCTACACCAGCATCACCATCCGTACCACCACCAACTATCTCCGAACCTCCTACCCAATCCAAGGATAAAGAACCCATGCACCAGTTTACTGCTCACACCGTCACTATAGATGATCAAACTTCTGATTCAAATCTAGCTGTTTCAGATAGCCATACCGATACCGACACTGACTCTTCAGCATCCACTAGTGACTCTGAAAAGTCCTATGCTGATATCACCAAAATCCTGATGGCTCAACCTAATTAATCCACCCAATGCCACACCTCTCATATAGAACCATATGTTGATATTCTCTCTGAAGTTGACGAAGAAATACCTGAATCTTCTGCCAAAAACCAACCCTCTCCAGCACAGGCCCAGACCAATCCACCCAGTCAAAAATCATCAAATAGTCCATGGTTCACATTTGATGATCTTTCATCTCGTAAATGGCGTGACAGACTTACTGAAATGTCTGCCTGGATTGACCTCCAAATGCTAAGACCAGGAGCCACAACTCAATCAGTCCTTAGAGAATTTGCTACTCATTTTACGAGTGCTCTAAGAGATTGGTTTGATTCATTAGGACAATATCGCCAATTACAATTTGTTGATCTCCTAGAAGTTTCAAGCGCTCTTGTTGTTCTCCATGATCAAGTCCTTGGCGATCCTTCTGCAGTTTTTGAAGCTGCAAGACGAGATTATCTTAACATGAAATACTGCTCCCTCAATGCTAAGGATCATGATTTCCATTACAAACGCATGTCTTTGCTGTTTTACAAGCTTAATGGATTCAATGAACCGACATTAAAGCATGTCTTTCTGGCTTCCATTCCCAAAGAACTCCAACCAGACATACAACGACAACTCACAGCATCCAACCTTTCCCTTGACAACATCTCTCTTGGCAAAATCTTCCAGCTTGCCAAAACCTGTCTTGATAAACTTTGCGAGCAGAAACAATTTTTCAAAGAACTCTTGAAAGAGAAAGAGCCATCCCGAAGTGCTTGCAAAAAACCTTATTTACAGATCAAATGTAAAAAGAAAAAAGATTGTGATTGCAGTTCTAAGAAGACAAGGCATTTTCGAAAATTCAAAACCCCAGAATTTTCGTCCAAACCTCGTAGAACCAGAAAGCCTTACAGATTCTTCCGAAAGAAATCATCCTCTTCACGAGACTTTCAACGGAGAAAATCAAGCAGATGTTTTATCTGTAAGAAAAAAGGCCACTATGCTAAATATTGTCCCAACAAAAGAGAAAAATTCATCCGGCTAGTCGAGCATCTTCAAGCCACTACCGACTACTCTCCAGACAAGGATGAATTGGAATTCTATTTCTCTGAACAAGATGAACCCAATGATGAAACAATGTTCACACTACAAAACTCCTCTGATGACTCAGACAGTGCCCAGTCCCAAGTGATTTTCCACCAACAGTTGTTGTCCCTCGACACTACTATTCCTATTCCTTCCATCGAACTCCACATCCTACCTTCCAAATTCCAACGGCCCATTCCGGCTACTGGCCTTATCGACACCGATGCCCAACGAAGCATGTTAAACCCTCATATCTTTTCCCCATAATATTGGACCAAGTCTGAAGAACATTTCAAAGCTGTCAATGGCAAACTCTTTACCACCTCTTTGATTACCAAAAAACCCATTGGTATTCAAATTTTTCCATATTGTGTCATTTGGACCAAAGTTATCGGTTCAATCCTTCTTAATAAGGATATCTTGTTAGGATTTGTCATCCTTCACCAAATCAAACACCTCCAAATTATTCCCACTGGAATCCGAGTCAAGTCCATGTTCAAACCCTTCATCGACATTTTGAAATTCTTCAATTTGTCTGAAACTCCCCAGTCTTACCAGGATATTTCATCCAAACTTTTGAGTTCCTGTCCAGAGTCTCATTCTTAGTTCACCCATCCAAACCCATTGTGGAAAAATCCAGCTTTCTTCATTAAGTTACCTTTCAAACTAAATAAAGATATTAACCCAACCAAAGCCACCCATCCAGGAATGAGTCCTTCTGACTTACTCCTAGCCCAACAAGAATGTTCCCAACTCTTAGCCCAAGGTCTAATTGAGCCCACAAGTTCTCAATGGGCTTGCCAAGCCTTTTATGTTGAAAAGCATTCTGAAATTGTTCGAGGAAAGAAACGCCTAGTCATTGACTACTAGCCATTAAATATGTTTTTACAAGATGACAAATTCTCTTTGCCTCGCTGACAAAGCATGTTTACTTTTCTCAAAAATGCCCAGATCTTTTCAAAATTTGATCTAAAATCTGGTTTTTGGCAATTAGCCATTGAACCCTCCGAACGTTACAAAATCGCTTTTTGTATTCCCAATGCCCATTTCCAATGGACAGTCCTACCATTTGGTCTCAAAACTGCCCTTCCATTTTTCAAAAGTCCATGGTCCAAATCTTCCAACCCATTTTGCATCATGCATTGATTTACATTGACGACATCTTACTTTTTTCAAGATCACATGATGAACATCGCCAGCTGTTAACTCAATTCTTTAATCTTATCCAAAGTCATGGAATCATGTTATCGGCCAAGAAAAGCACCATTGCTACAGACAACATTGAATTCCTTGGTATGATCATAAAAGATGGACACTATCAGCCAGGAAAGCACATTGCCCAAGAATTGCTTCACTTTCTAGATCAGCAACTTTCCAAAAAGCAAATTCAATAGTTTCTCAGCATCATCAATTATATCAGAGACTTTATCCCACATGTGGACGGGTACACTCATCACTTTTCAGCTTTACTGAAAAAGAAGCCCCCAGAGCGGAATGCTGACCACACAATTGCTGTCACTACCCTAAAGCAGATTGCGGAAAATCCGCCTCCTTTAAAGCTAATTACTGATGGATGATATATATTGCAGACAGATGCAAGTAATGAATCATAGGGTGCCATCCTCCTTGAAGAAATCAACGGACAAGAACACTTTATCGCTTACGCTAGTGGACAATTTTCTGACACACTGAAGCACTACCATAGCGTGTTCAAAGAATTTTTAGCGGTAAAGAATGGCATCAAAAAATTTGAGTATCATCTGATTGGACACCATTTTCTCATCCGAATGGACAGTTCAGCCTTCCCCAATATCTTTAATTTCAAAGGTAAAACTGTTCCCGCAAAAATGCTACTCAGATTAAATGATTGGTTTTCTAAATATGACTTTTCAGTCAAGCAAATAAACGGGTCCAAGAACCTCATCCCTGATATGCTCTCCAGACTTTCCAAACCAGAAAACCCTCTCACTCTGTTTGCCACCACCTACCATTTTTCTATCATCTCCATGGCTATGTGAATGGTTCACTGCACCACATATAGTTGTAATTGAAAATAAAATACAGTCCACCCTGCACAACTACCTCTACCAATTAAACCACCAAACCCCGCCACACAAGGACATCTTTCACACCTCCTTAGGTCCTCAACATGACCCCATCATGATACCCACTCCATCTGCCATATCTAAACCTAAGTCTACTGGCATCATCATTAAAGAAGAACGCCTAGACTATACTGACTTCCTTTTCCAGGACTCACAAGACCCATGGGAAGAATTCCTTCCTCTCAGCCAATATCTCCAACAGTTCCCACAGCCAATCATGCATGATCCAGGATCTTCATCTCAACCACCTCCACAACCCCACAAACCCACAAACCCCCAACAGCAGACAAAGCCACTCAAACATCTGGTCCTAAGCCAGGACCCAAACGCGATTTTCCATACTCACGCTACCATGGCCCCACTTGGAAGAATCCAAAGCTCTCCAAAAAATTTTCCCAAAAAAGCAACCCTGAATCTCCACTCCCCATAAAGTTGTTTGTCTTGTTGTAATCATTATGCTTTGCTTTATGCTTTTGTCTTGTTTAATTATTGCAGTTTGCTTTTACTTTAAGCTTTTGCTTTTGTTAAAGTCATGCTTTAATTATTAAAGCATCTTTTATACTCCTAGGAAGGACAAGTACAATTCTTAGAGTCTTTGCACTTAATTTCCAAATAGGGTTTCTTGCAGGCTGTTCGGAAACTTTCTTTATCTTTCCTGAGGTTTTGGAAGAATTTCTTTTGATCACAAAGGTAATCAAGAGAGACTAAAGCCAGCTGGAAGATATGGCCAAGAGAAAGATTGTTGATGTCGAGCTGGGCATTAGCAATCTGGCGACGAATTTCAGGTTGTAATTCTTCAGGCAAAGAAGACAAGAAAACATGCTTGAGAGTGTGGTCATTGCTACCACTAATTTTATGGAATAGAGTAGACATGCGCTTGAAATGGTAATGCAGATTAGATCGTTGCATTGAGCAACATCTCATTTGGAGATATTCTTTGCGAGCAGTGGCAAAGATAGCTGCAGGTTCTCCAAGAAACTGGGAATGAATGTCCATGAGAGTAGCAGAGACAGTAGGGTGCTGAAGACACAGCAATTGTCTGTATTGTCCGAGACTGTCAAACCAATCACGGAGAGATCCAGTAAACCGGGAGATAAATTTTTTAAGAACTGCAGAGAGTTCTGCATCAGGTTTAACCATCTGTAAATCTAACCAGGCAGAGAGTTCCTGGAGACGTTCACGCCACCGAGCCGATGGAAGATCATCAAAGGTAAACCATGGTCCATTGCCAGAGGCAACTTTAGATCGAGCTTGTGGAGGAGGGTTAGAGCTGGCTCCTTCAAATTCTTCTTCAACATCGGAAGGAATGTCAACATAGGGTTGGCCAGGCTCCCGAGGAGGGGGATCAGTAATGGTAGACTCAGCATGGTCCGCCGTATGAAGACGGGAAATATCAGTCAAGTGCTGTTGGGAACCATCTGTACTGAAACTATTGGGCTCAAAAGTCTCAGTATTAGAGTCAAAGGTTTCTATGGATTCGGAAGAACTGGATTCGTCGGAAGAGCTATCAGGTTGTTCAAATTCTGGTTCAGTGATAAGGTAAGTCTCAGCAGGCTTCTTTTGTTCTGCTTTAGAATGAGATTCTGTAAATGGAGGTAAGGCGGAGGTAGATGGAAGGTCAGGATATACTGGTTCATCGATCTCAAAGGGTTTTTGGATAGGTTCTGGATATATGGGACGAACTGGATGAGGGATAGACACTGTAGGAGGTGGAGCAGGTCGTTGAGGAGGTCGAGGTTTAGGTTTTGCAGGTCGAGGATTCAAGTGATAGGTCATGGGAAAGACTTTCTCAGGAGTATAATCCCTTGGAGTAGTAAGGAAAAAGGACCCGAGAGGGTGATATGGTTCTGTGGGAAAATATGATGGTGGAGCAGTGTGAACTGCTTGATGCCGTTGGTTGTCAGCATCAATTCTGGGAATTTCAGCTTGAAGTTGTCTGATTTCTTGCTCTTTCCGAGTGAATTCATAAGAATTATCACCGCAGGCAATCATGGCTCGAAGGTCACGATCAAGCTGTGCAACCCTAGCATGAAGACTATTGTACAAATTGGTCAACTGGCTTGAGAGGGAAGTAACCCTTGTCTCAACAGCAGAAGATCTGTGAGCGATCTGATCAACTTTAGAGTGCAAGGAAGTAAGAGAAGCATTCTGAACTCTGGCATTCTGAGTTTGCCAGTTAAAAACCGCTTCGAAAGGCTTGGGCTCTTCAAGATGTCCACTAGAGGAAATAGGAGAATTGACAAATGGTTTGCTCCAGATCTGATGCTTTTGGTCTGAGCGTTTCTCAAGAGACGGGTACTCAGAACTATAATCTGAGGCTAAGGCAGAGGCAGATGAGAACATCATGCAGGACACCATAGGAGGTGTAGGCAGAAGACCAGCCGAGGAACGGACTGGTTTGCATGATCTGGGCTGATGTTTTTGGATCCACTGAAGTCCTTTGTTATAGATTGGCAAAGGAGGTGGATAATCAGGTTCATCATCATCTTCAGGCAAATATAACTTACAGGTAGGATAGATAATTGTCTTCCTTTTCTTTTTAGAAGAATAATCATCCTTATCATCATCATCAGGATGACATGGACAGCCGGGATCACACCGGCCAGAGCTGGGAACATCCTATAAGAAATGGCCATCGATTTTGTCTGGGTAGACAGGGGTACCTTGAGAGGTGAAGGACATAATGGGTAACGGCTTACTAGAAGGAAGGATTTCTGGAATGATGTTAACAGGTTGAACCATGGAGAAGGTGAAGGATAGTCTGGGAGGTTCTGCAGGAGCAGAAGAAGGAGGTTTAAACTGAAGGCGAACAGAGCCATCAGGTCGTTTCTCATACATGGGTTCAAAGGTTTGAACAGGAGTGGTGTTTTGATAGAAATGCTCATAGTTGGTTATCCACTCAAGAGGCATGAGTTTAAGAAGATCAGCACGAGGGATCTGTCGTGGGATCTGGATAACTGTGGGGAGGTTTGGAGATTCAGCAAGGATCATGAGTGTGTCCGAACTGAGATCTGGAGGTGTAGGAAGGATAAGAGAGTGGTTTTGAAGTCTGTAAACTAACTGGTGATGGATGGTAGCAATTTTTGCACTGGAGACTTGCTCAGCTCCTTGGATCTGAACTTGGATTTTTAAGAAAGTGGAAAGATTGGGGTCATCAAGGGAAAGATTGAAGTTGGGATAGACAGTGAGAACAACACTGCCAGCATGCAGGGTAGTGAGGACAGTACCAATGGTAGCCTGCTCATATTATTTGAATCGGGTGTCAAGGAAAGCAATACGGGCTGTGACAGGAAGGCCTTTTCGCCCATGGAGGGTGAGAATAAGGCGGACACCATCGAGATGAAAGTGAGTGTATCTTTGTTGTTTCCAGTGGGAAATGAGCTCAGGGGAAATTTCTAAAGTGACATGCTGCTCAGCAAAAGTAGATTGGAGAGAACATTGATCAAGAGACGAAGACTGTATGTATTCTTTAGGGGTAGAGCGAGAAGTACTAATAAGAGAACGAATGGAACGAGTAAAATGAGAAGGACGTTGATACAACTGCTAAGGATTGACAAGAGGAAGAGAAGACTCATTTACGTGGGCAGAATCTGGAATATAGGAATACTCAACAAGACTCTCTATTTTAGACGTAGTATGCTTAGTAACAGTTTTTGGAAGAGACATAGATGAAGATAATTCAACTGGATTTTGTGAAGAAGATGCCATGATTATAAAGCTCTTAAGTTCTCTGGAGATGAAGCAAACTAAAATCAGAATAAGGAATTTTTCAAAAAAGAATTATACCAAAATCATTTTGCGTTGTGAGAAAAACAGGCTCTGATACCAATCCGAGGGGTCACCTGAGACTCTTTAAAATTAGTTTTCTCTGCTAGGTTATACAACCCTAAAACAACTCTCTTTAGCTTAAAACGGGTACCAAACCAGATAAGAAAATAGCTAAAGACTGTCTCAAGTGTTCTGATACACAGGATCCTTCATACAAAGGCAAGTGTAGAGCATACTAACTTGGTTTTGAACAAATTTGTTTTTAAAATTTTCCTTATTCTTTTTCTTATCTATTTCAGAGCTCCATAGAACCTAAGAAAGAGGAGTTTAGAGAGACATGGATAATAGAACACTCAATATATTGCTTAAAGCTAACCTCTGCTCTGAACGAGGAGGAAGCTCCCTTATATAGGGATTACAACGGGAAAAAACCAAACTTAGAAAAGTGAGACAGGACCCTCATCTTTTCATAAAGCAAACAACTATTCAAACTTTAATAAAGTAAAGTAGGGATAGGACCCCCTAACTTTATCTTTTACATAAAAAGACAAGACATAAAAGCAAAAGCTAAAAGCAAAAGCTAAAAGCAAAAGCTAAAAGTAAAAGCTACTTTAATAAAGTAAAGTATGGACAGGACCCCCTCACTTTATCTTTTACATAAAAAGACAAGACATAAAAGCATAACATGACAAACCCAAAAGCAGGATAAAGACATGCGGTGGAAATTACGGAGAGGATAGATTCATCCCGTAATCATCTGAGCTGGAGTTGGATTCAAATCTGCGATAGTTGACGCAGCTTTTGTGACAGTTGGCTCAATGAGGCTCACAGAACAGGGTGCACTGTTCTAGATAAGTAGGGCCATCATACTGAGGACATCCTTTTGCATGGAAAATCCTAGGAATGCAGAGAGGTCTGCAGTGGGATGGCGGATGAGTGATAATAGGCTCAGATTGCGAAATGACTCTTGATGACTGGCCTTGTTCTTGTTGGGGTGGAGTCTGAAACTCTTAGAGGAGTTAACTGAGCGGTAAAAAGTCATCTTCAGGATCCTGGGAATCCTGGTAGTAAATCTGTGGAGGAGTATTTGGACGTTCTTCTTTGATAATGATACCTTTGCTGGAACCAGAAGGATTAGGTACCATGAACATTTCATGACGAGGTCCAATAGAACTGGAGATGATGTCTTGTGGTGGTGGAGGAACATGGTTTAAAGACAGGAGATGATTCATGAGGGCCTTTTTGAACATGGGGTCTTGGTCCAGTGTGCTGGGATGAGGGGTTGTGTGGTAGTGGCTGATTTGTGGTTGAGCAAAGAAGGCGGCTGTTTCTGGGTGACGGAAATATGGTCGGTGGACTATGAACACTGATGTGAATTTTTCAGCTTCATGAGAAGGGATGGTGGAGAGATGATGGTTGTGACTAAGCTGCTGGAGTTGGGATCTCCATTGAGGAATAGGAGAGAACCACTCTAACAGAGTCCATAACAGAGAAGTAGCCTTGGAAGGATTATTGAGGGTGTTGACTGTGTAGGCTAAGGGGATGATTAACTGAGTTGCATGGAGTACAGTTAAGCACCAGAAATACCAGAGTTCATCTTCACTGATATCCCTGACAGAGGGGATGAAGAATCCTGTGAGGAAGAGATTCTCGGGATGAAAAGTGGGGAACTGATTGTGAGGGTTTTCTTCAAGGAAGAAAGCTTTCATGTAGTAGCGGAAAAGAAATTGTTTAGCAAACTCCTAAAGGCGGTAGAGGGAAGGAAAAGTTTGTACAGGCCTTGGGAAGGTCTTTTGGGTGAGAGCCTTAGAAGGCAGAGAGGGAGCAGTAGATCTAGTAGCCATAAAGATCGGGAAGACTAGGGAAGTGTAGAAGATAGGAGAGGCAAGTTTCTTCTGCATTCCTGTAACCAAAGTAACTGGCTGTTGGGAATTGTTTTACCTTTAAACTGTAGTACTTTAGGGAAAGAGGAATTATCCAATCTGATCAGGAATCTATGGCCAAGAAGATGGTATTCAAACTTTTTGAGGCCGTTTTTGACGGCAAGAATCTCTTTGTAAATCGTGTGATAGTGCTGTTGGGCTGGACTGAAATGTCCATTAGCATATCCAATCAGATATTCTTTTTTGTCAATATGTTCAAGCAACAGGGATCCCCACAATGTGTCAGAAGCATCGGTCTGTAGGATACATTTGCCATCTGTTATGATCTTGAGTTTGAGTGGATTCTGGGCTATCTGCTTTAGCTGCTGGACAGCTGTAGTGTGACAAGAATCCCAAGAGATAGGATTCTTTTTTAGTAAAGCAGAGAGTACACTTGTCTACTGGTCCACATGAGGTAGGAAGTCACGGATGTAGTTGACGATGCCAAGGAACTGTTGGACTTGCTTTTTTGTGAAATTCGTATATGGAAAGTGGAGCAATTCTTGTACAATGTGGGGTCCATGCTGATAGAATCCATTCTTTATCGGCATACCGAGATATTCTACGGTATCTGTGGCAATTGTACTCTTTTTGTCTGAAAGCATAATACCATATTGATCTACAATATCATGAAACTGTTGGAGTAAAACTTGATGCTCTTCTGGAGTACCTGAAAACAGAAGCAAATCGTCAATATAAACAAGGGTATGGTGTAGAATGGGCTGGAAGATTTGGGTCATGGCTTTTTGGAAAATGGATGGTGCGGTTTTGAGACCAAAGGGAAGAACGGTCCATTGGTAATGGGCATTTGGAATACAGAATGCAGTTTTATAACGTTCAGCAGGGTCAATACCCAGCTGCCAAAACCCAGACTTTAAGTCAAACTTAGAAAATATTCTGGCATTTTGGAGGTAGGTAAAGATGGAATTTCGCCGAGGTAAAGGAAATTTATCATCCTGTAAAAACTGGTTTAAAGGCTGATAATCAATGACAAGACGTTTTTTACCCCGTAACGTTTCAGCACGTTTATTAACATAAAAGGCTTGGCAGGCCCACGGAGAAGTTGTGGGCTCAATGAGGCCTTGGGCGAGTAACTCTGCACATTCTGTTTGGGCTAACTTAAGCTCAGAAGGAGGCATACCCGGATGGGTTGCTTTGGTAGGATTGAGGTCTTCATTAAGCTTAAAAGGAAGCTTAACGAAATGGGCTGGATTTTTCCACAGAGGACTGGGATGGTCAAAGGCCATATGGTTTGGAGGACAAAACCTTAGTAACTGGGCCGAAATAGACTGATAATCAGGAGGAGACTGGGCCAAATGATAGAGTTTGAGCTGGTCTGTGTATGGTTGGAACATGGACTGGAATCTGAGACCAGTAGGGAGGACTTGAATCTTTTGGGCTTGGAATAGGATATCAAACCCAAGAAGAAGATCTTTGTCAGGTAGGCTAGACCCAATAACATGGGTCCAAACTGTGAGCTTTGGGAACAGCTGAATTCCAATTCTAGACTTGGTGCGGAGCTTTGTAGAAAACAACTTTCCACTAGCAGCACGGAAATGATTTTCATTTGAAATCCAGGTTTCAAGCGGCAAAATAGCAGGGTTTAAAATATTGCGCTGAGCGCTAGTATCTATGAAGGCAATAGCAGAAATGGGTCGACTGTATTTAGATAACAGGATTTGGATTTTGACGGAAGGAATGGGTTGAACTGACAATTGAGTAGAAGATGAAGGTACTGACTGGATATGGAAGACAGGGGAATAGTTTTCTGGTTCAGTAGATAAAACTGAATCGGAATCTGAATCAGAAGTGCCAAGGGCAAAAACTGTATCCTGGTCAGGACTATGTTGTTCAGAGTATAAAAACTCAATTTTTTCAGTATCAGGAGAAAACTGATGTAAGGACTGAAGCCGTTGAACTAAGCGTTGAGACTGCTTAGGGTTCTTAGGGCAATCTTTAGCAAAGTGTCCGAGCTTCTTGCAAATGAAGCATCTGCTCTTTTTTCGTTGTCTGTCAAGGATTTCAGAAGGTTCTCGTCTTCTGAAGTACCAAATCTTTTTGTGACGCCTAGGGAATGGGCGTGACTGTGGAGTTCTGGAAGATCTTTTGTGAAATCGGACTCTATGGTGTTTCTTCTGGGAAGGACAAGTACAATTCTTAGGGTCTTTACACTTAATTTCCAAGTAAGGCTTCTTGCAAGCTGTTCGAAACCCTTCTTTGTCTTTTATGAGATTTCGGAAGAATTTCTTCTGATCACAGAGGTAATCAAGAGATACTAAAGCCAGCTGGAAGATACGGCCAAGAGAAAGATTGTTGATGTCGAGCTGGGCATTAGCAACCTGGCGACGGATTTCAGGTTGTAATTCTTCAGGCAAAGAAGACAAGAAAACATGCTTGAGAGTGTGGTCATTGATACCACCAATTTTATGGAATAGAGCATACATGCGCTTGAAATGGTAATGCAGATCAGATCGTTGCATTGAGCAACATCTCATTTGGAGATATTCTTTGCGAGTAGTGGCAAAGATAGCTGCAGGTTCTCCAAGAAACTGGGAATAAATGTCCATGAGAGCAGCAGAGACAATAGGATGCTGGAGATACAGTAATTGTCTGTATTGTCTAAGACTGTCAAACCAATCACGGAGAGATCCAGTAAACCGGGAGATAAATTCTTTAAGAACTGCAGAGAGTTCTGCATCAGGTTTAACCATCTGTAACTCTAACCAGGCAGAGAGTTCCTGGAGACGTGCACGCCACGGAGCCGGTGGAAGATCATCAAAGGTAAACCATGGTCCATTGCCAGAGGCAACTTTAGATTGAGCCCTTGGAGGAGGGTTAGAGCTGGCTCCTTCAAATTCTTCTTCAACATCGGAAGGAATGTCAACATAGGGTTGGCCAGGCTCCCGAGGAGAGGGATTAGTAGTGGCAGACTCAGCATGGTCCGCCATAAGAAGACGAAAAATATCAGTCAAGTGCTGTTGGGAATCATCTGAACTGAAACTATTGGGCTCAGAAATCTCAGTGATAGAATCAAAGGTTTCTACAGAGTCGGAAAGACGGGATTCTTCAGAGGAGCTATCATTCCGATCAAGCTCTGGTTCAGTGATAAGGAAAGTCTCAGCAGGCTTCTTTTGTTCTGCTTTAGAAGGAGATTCTGTAAATGGAGGTAAGGCTGAGGTAGATGGAAGGTCAGGAAATACTGGTTCATGTATCTGAAGGGGTTTTTGGATAGCATCTGAATACATAGGACGAACTGGAGGAGGGATGGACACTACAAGAGGTGGAACAGGTCGTCGGAGAGGTCGAAGTTTAGGTTTTACAGGTTGAGGATTCAAGTGGTAGGTCATGGGAAAGACTTTCTCAGGAGTATAATCCTTGGGAGTAGTAGGGAAAAAGGACCCGAGAGGGTGATATGGTTCT
Source organism: Citrus medica (assembly GCA_002013955.2). Classification (NCBI taxonomy): domain Eukaryota; kingdom Viridiplantae; phylum Streptophyta; class Magnoliopsida; order Sapindales; family Rutaceae; genus Citrus; species Citrus medica. The sequence continues at coordinate 153,277 of MKYO02003784.1, forward strand.
GTAGGAAAATATGATGGGGGAGCAGTGTGAACTGCTTGACGACGTTGGTTGTCAGCATCAATTCTGGCAATTTCAGCTTGAAGCTGTCTGATTTCTTGCTCTTTCCGAGTGAATTCATAAGAATTATCACCACAGGCAATCATGGCTCGAAGGTCACGGTCAAGCTGTGCAACCTTAGCATGAAGACTATTGTATAAATTGGTCAACTGGTCTGAGAGGGAAGTAACCCTTGTTTCAACAGCAGAGGATCTGTTAGCAATCTGATCAACTTTCGAGTGCAAGGAAGTGAGAGAAGCATTCTGGACTCTGGCATTCTGAGTTTGCCAGTTAAGAACTGCTTCGAAAGGCTTGGGCTCTTCAAGATGTCCACTAGAGGAAATAAGAGAATTGACAAATGGTTTGCTCCAGAGCTGATGCTTTTGGTCCGAGCGTTTCTCAAGAGGCAGGTACTCAAAGCTATAATCTGAAGCTGAGGCAAAAGCTGATGAGAACATCATGCAGGACACCACAGGAGGTGTAGGCAGAATACTAGTAGAGGAACTGATTGGTTTGCATGATCTGGGCTGATGTTGCTAGATCCACTGAAGTCCTTTGTTGTAGAGTGGCAAAGGAGGTGGATAATCTGGTTCATCATCATCTTCGGGCAAATATAATTTACAGGCAGGATAGATAATATTTGCCCGAAGATGATAATGAACCATATTATCCACCTCATTTGCCACTCTACAATAAATGACTTCAGTGGATCCAGCAACATCAGCTCAGATCATGCAAACCAATCAGTTCCTCTATTGGTATTCTGCCTACACCTCTTGTGGTGTCCTGCATGACGTTCTCATCAGCTTCTGCCTCAGCTTTAGATTATAGCTCTGAGTACCTGCCTCTTGAGAAACGCTCGGACCAAAAGCATCAGGTCTGGAGCAAACCATTTTTCAGTTCTCCTATTTCCTCTAGTGGACATCTTAAAGAGCCCAAGCCTTTCGAAGCAGTTCTTAACTGGCAAACTCAGAATGCCAGAGTCCAGAATGCTTCTCTCACTTCCTTGCACTCGAAAGTTGATCAGATTGCCAACAGATCCTCTGCTGTTGAAACAAGGGTTACTTCCATCTCAGACCAGTTGACCAATTTATACAATAGTCTTCATGCTAAGGTTGCACAGCTTGACCGTGACCTTCGAGCCATGATTGCCTGTGGTGATAATTCTTATGAATTCACTCGGAAAGAGCAAGAAATCAGACAGCTTCAAGCTGAAATTGCCAGAATTGATGCTGACAACCAACGGCGTCAAGCAGTTCACACTGCTCCCCCATCCTATTTTCCTACAGAACCATATCACCCTCTCGGGTCCTTTTTCCCTACTACTCCCAGGGATTATACTCCTGAGAAAGTCTTTCCCATGACCTACCACTTGAATCCTCAACCTGCAAAACCTAAACTTCGACCTCCCCGACGACCTATTCCACCTCCTGTAGTGTCCATCCCTCCTCCAGTTCGTCATATGTATTCAGACGCTATCCAAAAACCCCTTCAGATACATGAACCAGTATTTCCTGACCTTCCATCTACCTCAACCTTACCTCCATTTACAGAATCTCCTTCTAAAGCAGAACAAAAGAAGCCTGCTGAGACTTTCCTTATCACTGAACCAGAGCTTGATCGGAATGATAGCTCCTCTGAAGAATCACTTTTTTCCGACTCTGTAGAAACCTTTGATTCTATCACTGAGACTTCTGAGCCCAATAGTTTCAGTTCAGATGATTCCCAACAGCACTTGACCGATATTTCCCGTCTTCTTATGGCGGACCGTGCTGAGTCTTCCAGTACTGATCCCCCTCCTCGGGAGCCTGGCCAACCCTATGTTGACATTCCTTCCAATGTTGAAGAAGAACTTGCAGGAAACAGCTCTAACCCTCCTCCAAGGGCTCAATCTAAAGTTGCCTCTGGCAATGGACCATGGTTTACCTTTGATGATCTTCCACCGGCTCGGTGGCGTGAACGTCTCCATGAACTCTCTGCCTGGTTAGATTTATAGATGGTTAAACCTGATGCAGAACTCTCTGCAGTTCTTAAAGAATTTGTCTCCCGGTTTACTGAATCTCTCCGTGATTGGTTTGACAGTCTTAGACAATACAGACAATTACAGTATCTCCAGCATCCTACTGTCTCTGCTACCCTCATGGACATTTATTCCCAGTTTCTTGGAGAACCTGCAGCTATCTTTGCCACTGTCCGCAAAGAATATTTACAAATGAGATGTTATTCGATGCAGCGATTTGACCTGCATTACCATTTCAAGCGCATGTCTGCCCTATTCCATAAAATTGGTGGTATTAACGACCACACCCTCAAGCATGTCTTCTTGTCTTCTTTGCCTGAAGAATTACAACCTGAAATCCGTCGCCAGGTTGCTAATGCCCAGCTCGACATCAACAATCTTTCTCTTGGCCATATTTTCCAGCTGGCTTTAGTATCTCTTGATTACCGCTGTGATCAGAAGAAATTCTTCCGAAACCTCATGAAAGACAAAGAAGGTTTCCGAACCGCCTGCAAGAAACCTTACATGGAAATTAAGTGTAAAGATTCTAAGAATTGTACTTGTCCCTCCAAGAAGAAACACCATAAAGTCCAATTTCATAAGCGGCCTTCCAGAGCTTCACAGTCACGCCTATTCCCTAGGCGTCACAAAAAGTTTTGGTATTTCAGAAGACGAGAACCTTCTGAGATCCTTGACAGACAAAGAAAAAAGAGCAGATGCTTCATTTGCAAGAAGCTTGGACACTTTGCTAAAGATTGTCCTAAGAACCCTAAGCGGTCTCAACGCTTAGTTCAACAGCTTCAATCCTTACATCAGTTCTCTCCTGATACTGACCAAATTGAATTTCTATACTCTGAACAAGAAAGTCTTGACCAGGATACAGTTTTTGCCCTTGGCACTTCTGATTCAGATTCAGATTCAGCTTTATTTACTGATCCAGAAGATTATTCCCCTGTCTTCCACATCCAGTCAGTACCTTCATCTTCTACTCAATTGTCAGTTCAACCCATTCCTTCCGTTAAAATCCAAATCCTGTTATCCAAATACAGTCGGTCCATTCCTGTTATTGCCTTCATAGATACGGACGCTCAGCGCAGTATTTTAAACCCTGCTATTTTGCTGCCTGAAACCTGGATTTCAAATGAAAATCATTTCCGTGCTGCTAGTGGAAAATTGTTTTCTACAAAGCTTCGTACCAAATCTAGAATTGGAATTCAGCTGCTCCCAAAGCTCACAGTTTGGACCTATGTTATTGGGTCCAGCCTACCTGACAAAGATATTCTTCTTGGGTTTGGTATCCTATTCCAAGCCCAAAAGATTCAAATTCTTCCTACTGGTCTCAGATTCCAGTCCATATTCCAACCATACACAGACCAGCTCAAGCTCTATCATTTGGCCCAGTCTCCTCCTGATTACCAGTCTATTTCGGCCCAGTTACTACGGTTTTGTCCTCCAAACCATATGGCCTTTGACCATCCAAATCCTCTGTGGAAAAATCCAGCCCATTTCGTTAAGCTTCCTTTTAAGCTTAATGAAGACCTCAATCCTACCAAAGCAACCCATCCGGGTATGCCTCCTTCTGAGCTTAAGTTAGCCCAAACAGAATGTGCAGAGTTACTTGCCCAAGGCCTCATTGAGCCCACAACTTCTCCGTGGGCCTGCCAAGCCTTTTATGTTAATAAACGTGCTGAAACGTTATAGGGTAAAAAGCGTCTTGTCATTGATTATCAGCCTTTAAACCAGTTTTTACAGGATGATAAATTTCCTTTACCTCGGAAAAATTCCATCTTTACCTACCTCCAAAATGCCAGAATATTTTCTAAGTTTGACTTAAAGTCTGGGTTTTGGCAGCTGGGTATTGACCCTCCTGAATGTTATAAAACTGCATTCTGTATTCCAAATGCCCATTACAAATGGACCGTTCTTCCCTTTGGCCTCAAAACCGCACCATCTATTTTCCAAAAAGCCATGACCCAAATCTTCCAGCCCATTCTACACCATACCCTTGTTTATATTGACGATTTGCTTCTATTTTCAGGTACTCCAGAAGAGCATCAAGTTTTACTCCAACAGTTTCATGATATCGTAGATCAATACGGTATTATGCTTTCTGACAAAAAGAGTACAATTGCCACAGATACCGTAGATTATCTCGGTATGCCGATAAAGAATGGATTCTATCAGCCTAGACCCCACATTGCACAAGAATTGCTCCACTTTCCAGATACAGATTTCACAAAAAAGCAAGTCCAACAGTTCCTTGGCATCGTCAACTACATCCGTGACTTCCTACCTCATGTGGACCAGCAGACAAGTGTACTCTCTACTTTACTAAAAAAGAATCCTATCTCTTGGGATTCCCATCACACTATAGCTATCCAGCAGCTAAAGCAGATAGCCCAGAATCCACCCAAACTCAAGATCATGACAGATGGCAAAGGTATCCTACAGACCGATGCTTCTGACACATCGTGGGGAGCCCTGTTGCTTGAACAGATTGACAAAAAAAATCTGATCGGATATACTAGTGGACATTTCATTCCAGCCCATCAGCACTATCACACGATTTACAAGGAGATCCTTGCCATAAAAAACGACCTCAAAAAGTTTGAATACCATCTTATTGGCCATAGATTCCTGATCAAATTGGATAATTCCTCTTTCCCTAAAGTCCTACAGTTTAAAGGTAAAACAATTCCCAACAGCCAGTTACTTCGGTTACAGGAATGGTTTTCCCGATATGAATTTGATGTTGAACATATAAAAGGACAAAAGAACCTCATTCCAGATTTCCTATCCCGCATTCAGAAACCTGCCTCTCCAATCTTCTACACTTCCCCAGTCTTCCCGATCTTCATGGCTACTAGATCTACTGCTACCTCTCTGCCTTCTAAGGCTCTCACCCAAAAGACCTTCCCCAGGCCTGTACAAACTTTTCCTTCCCTCTACCGCCTTCAGGAGTTTGCTACATAATTTCTTTTCGCTACTACATGAAAGCTTTCTTCCTTGAAGAAAACCCTCACAATCAGTTCCTCACTTTTCATCCCGAGAATCTCTTCCTCACAGGATTCTTCATTCCCTCTGTCAGAGATATCAGTGAAGATGAACTCTGGTATTTTTGGTGCTTAACTGTACTCCACGCAACTCAGTTAATCATCCCTTTAGCCTACACAGTCAACACCCTCAATAATCGTTCCAAGGCTACTTCTCTGTTATGGACTCTGTTAGAGTGGTTCTCTCCTATTCCTCAATGGAGATCCCAACTCCAGCAGCTTAGTCACAACCATCATCTCTCCACCATCCCTTCTCATGAAGCTGAAAAATTCACATCAGTGTTCATAGTCCACCGACCATATTTCCGTCACCCAGAAACAGCCGCCTTCTTTGCTCAACCACAAATCAGCCACTACCACACAACCCCTCATCCCAGCACACTGGATCAAGACCCCATGTTCAAAAAGGCCCTCATGAATCATCTCCTGTCCTTAAACCATGTTCCTCCACCACCACAAGACATCATCTCCAGTTCTATTGGACCTCGTCATGAAATGTTCATGGTACCTAATCCTTCTGGTTCTAGCAAAGGTATCATTATCAAAGAAGAACGTCCAAATACTCCTCCACAGATTTACTACCAGGATTCCCAGGATCCTGAGGATGACTTTCTACCGCTCAGTCAACTCCTCCGGGAGTATCAGACTCCAATCCAACCAGAACAAGGCCAGTCATCAAGAGTCATATCGCAATCTGAGCCCATTATCACTCATCCGCCATCCCAATGCAGATCTCTCTGCATTCCCGGGATTGTCCATGCAAAAGGATGTCCCCAGTATGATGGCCCCACTTATCTAGAACAGTGCACCCTGTTCTGTGAACCTCATGGAGCCAACTGTCACAAAAGTTGCGTCAACTATCGCAGATTTTAATCCAGCTCCATCTCAGATGATTACGGGATGAATCTATCCTCTCCGTAATTTCCGCCGCATGTCTTTATCCTGCTTTTGGCTTTGTCATGTTATGCTTTTATGTCTTGTCTTTTTATGTAAAAGATAAAGTGAGGGGTCATGTCCCTACTTTACTTTATTAAAGTAGCTTTTGCTTTTAGCTTTTGCTTTTAGCTTTTGCTTTTAGCTTTTGCTTTTATGTCTTGTCTTTTTATGTAAAAGATAAAGTTAGGGGGTCCTATCCCTACTTTGCTTTATTAAAGTTTGAATAGTTATTTGCTTTATGAAAAGATGAGGGTCTTGTCTCACTTTTTTTTACGTTTGGCTTTTTCCCATTGTAATCCCTATATAAGGGAGCTTCCTCCTCGTTCAGAGCAGAGGTTAGCTTTAAGCAATATATTGAGTGTTCTATTATCCATGTCTCTCTAAACTCCTCTTTCTTAGGTTCTATGGAGCTCTGAAATATATAAGAAAAAGAATAAGGAAAATTTTAAAAACGAATTTGTTCAAAACCAAGTTAGTATGCTCTACCCTTGCCTTTGTATGAAGTTGTGTCATGATGTATCTTTTGATTTTGCTTTTGTAAAAGATAGGGGTCCTGTCCTATCTTCCCCGAGAATTCTCCTATATAAAGAATTCTCCCCTCCTTTGTAAGATATAGAGAAATTTTCAGAAATAAACGTGTGCTTACCCAAAATTATGAGTTTCTAAACCCTCTTCTCTCTCTGCAAATGAAGTTCTAAGAAAGAAAAAGAATAAAGAATTAAATTTGTTCATTTTGAAAACCTAAGGAAGTATGCTCTGCACTTGCCTTCCAGTAAGGATCTTGTGCATCAGAAAACTTTTGACCATTTCTTATCTAGTTTGGTACCCTGTTTTAGACTAAAGGAAAGTCTGTTTTGGGTTATATAACTCGAGAAAAAAATATTTAAAACAACAGGATGTCATCAATGTAGATCAAAGCATGATGGAGGATCGGAGAGAAAATCTTCACCATTACTTTTTGAAATAAGGATGGAGCAACTTTGAGACCGAAAGGTAGAACTGTCCACTGATAATGAGCATGAGGGATACAGAAGGCTGTTTTAGGACGGTCTTCTGGAGAAATACTAAGTTGCCAAAAACTAGCTTTAAGATCAAACTTTAAAAATACTTTTGCACCTTGAAGATGAATGAATAGGGACTGGATCTTTGGAAGAGGAAATTTATCATCTTTAAGGAAAGAATTAAATGGCTGGTAATCAATAACTAATTTCTTTTTTTCACGGACTAATTCAGATTGTTTTTCAACATAGAAAGTTTGACAAGCCCAATCTGAAGTAGTAGGTTCTATCAGACCTTGCCAAAGCAATTGAGTACATTCTTGCTTGGCGAGAGAGAGATCAGAAGGAGGCATCCCTGGATGGGTAGCTTTTGTAGGATTAACATCTTCATTAAGTTTGAAAGGAAGATGAATGAAAAACTAGTCATTTTTCCAAAGTGGGGATGGATGAGTAAATCGAGACTGGTTTTCAGGACAAAGTTCAAAGAACTTTTGGGAGATGGAGGTATAAGGAGGTGTTGTATCTGACAATGTATACAGACAGAGAACATCTGTATAGGGCATAAACATTTGTTTGAACTTGATGCCTGTTGGTGTGATGAAGAGGTTTTTTACCAGTTGGAGGATATCAAATCCTAGAAGGAGATCTTTGTCTAGTAACTCTAAACCAACAATTTTTTGCCAAATGATACAGTTGGGAAAAAACTGGATACCAATGGGTTTTTTGGTAATGAGAGATGTTTCAAAAACTTTTCCATTTGCAGCTCTGAAGTATTCAATGTGGTTTTTCCAATAATCTGGAGAAATGATTCAAGGATTGAACATATTGCGCTGTGCGCCAGTATCAAAGAAACCAATGACTAAGACAGGTTTATGAAATTTAGAAGGGATGACTGAAATTTTTACTGAAGGACCTGAAAGTTTGGGACGAATGTGGTTTATCTCTTGAATAGTGGAGATCATAGGAATGTCATCTGGGTCGGAATCTGTTGAATCAACAAGGATGAAGGCTGTATGATCATCTTTTTCAAACTGTTATGAGAAAATGGATTCAACATCTTCGTGGTCAGAAAGTATAGAAGATTGTTGTAAGTGCTGAATGAGACTAACAACTTTGGCTGAGTTATTTGGGTAATTGCGGGCAAAATGTCTGTGCTTTTTGCAAATAAAGCAGTGATTGTGTTTCTTCTTTCTGAACTGAGAAGGATCCTTTTTTCGAAAGAATCTGTAAGGCTTCTTTGTTTTTTTGGAGGAGGATTTGTGGAAATGTTTCTGGAAGTGCTTCTTTTTGGTGGTTGGACAAGTGCACTTTTTGTCATCTTTGCACTGGATTTTGAGGTAGGGTTTTTTACAGGCTGAGGCAAAGGGTTCTTTGTGTTCAATAAGGTCTTTGAAGAAATCTTTTTTTCTCCCAAATCTTATCAAGGCAGATCAAGGTTAATTGAAAGATTTTTCAAAGAGAGACATTTGCGATTTCAAGATTAAAGGTTGTCAGTTGTCTTTGAAGCTCTGGCTGAAGCTCTGGTGGTAAAGATGCAGCAAAGACATGCTTTAAAGATGGATCATTGAATCCATTCAGTTTGTAATAAAGCATGCTCATCCTTTTGTAATGTATTTCCAGGTGATGTCGTTTAAGAGAACAACATTTCATCTGGTGATATTCTTTTCGAGATGCTTCAGCTGATGCTGTTGGTTCCCCAATTAACTGCTCATAAATGACTGCAAGAGCTATATAAATGATGGTTTGAATCAACAACTTGGGTCGGGCCTAACTCAGCCCCAAAAGAGCTCTCAAAGGGTGAGAACTGCCCAGCGCTTATAAGCGACCAGGAGCTTTGGCTTGCCAGCAATGTGGGATAAGAGCTTATCATTCACTCTACCCTCGTCCTCGGGCTTTGGCTCTGATACCAACTTGGGTCGGGCCTAACTCAGCCCCAAAAGAGCTCTTAAAGGGTGAGGACTGCCCAGCGCTTATAAGCGACCTGGAGCTTTGGCTTGCTAGCGATGTGGGATAAGAGCTTATCATTCACTCTGGCAATGACACCGGTGACGTGTCCCCATCCAGATTTCCCTCAACTCCATAATTACCTCACATGGCTACAGAGTCATTCGGGAATCTCGGCTTTTCCTGCTTTCAATAAAAGACATGGGTCATACCCTGTCTAAAGTGTGTTTTAGCTTTTAGGCTTTTTAAAATTAGTAATTACTGGCTTGCTTTTGCTTAAAGAAAAGATAAGGGGTCATGTCCTATCTTTATCTTTATCTTTATCTGAGCTTTCCAGCTCTATTTAAGAGCTCTTCCGTCCTTGTAAAATTCATATTGCCATCAATAATATTTCTAAGTTTTTCTTAACCTTCTATGGCTTCTTAAGTCTCTCTTCTTCTTCTAGGTAACGAAGAAAATACTTGTTCATCTCACTTTTATATACTGAGTATGCTCTACACTTGCCTTGCTTCAAGGATCTTGTGTATCAAAAAAGTTCTGATTTATATATAAAACCGATTTAAAATAAAATTATTTTCTTAACGTTCACCCTCTTTGAAGGTCAGAGGTGACCTGTTTTTCGAGTGGTATCGTTATCAATGGTTTTACTTTTTAGGTTTTATATCTCAAGGATTATAGGTATATCGGCTGGAAACCAGAACTTGCTGACTACTAGTCCAAAGGATAGTCTAGCACTATTATAGTTCAAGTATAACAATGCCACGTACCTGTCACACCCAAGTGGTATTAGAGCCAACTGAACATTTTCTAGAGGTGGTATCATGGTTTAATTCTCAAGTATTATTATTCAACACCTAAAAGAAACTCTATCAAAAATGGCATCTTCCTCTTATTCATTAGAAATAGCTTCATCAAAATCCTCTCCTATTTCTCTCTCTTCTACTCTTTCCTTACCTCGTTCTTGTCAAAAACATGTAGCCTCAAAAATAGAAAATCTTGGTGAATACTCGTATATTCCTGAATCTGCTCATATTAATAAATCTCAGTTCCCTGTTATGAGTCCATACCATCTTTATAAACAAAAAACTTCTTTCACACGAAGCATCAGAACCCTAATTTCCATAAAAAGACCTCTTCCCAAAGAGTACATCCAGTCTTCACGACTTGATCAGTGTGCTCTCCAAGCCTCTCAAAGTGAGCAATATATCACCATGGATATACCAACAGATCTCGTAACCAACTAGAAATGAGAAGGGTATACACACCTCCATCTAGGTGGTGTCTGACTTATCCTCACCTTACATGGCAGAAAAGGCTTACCCGTCATAGCCAGAATTGCCCTCCTTGACACAAGGTTCAAACAGTATCAACATGATGTTACTGGCACTGTTTTAACCACTCTCCATGCTGGAAATGTCTTGTTAACCTTCTATCCAAATTTCAACATGTCCCTAGAAGATCCCAACCTTCCAACAACACTGAAAGTCCAAATCCAGCTCCAAGGAGCAGAACAAACGTCCACTTCTAAAATAGCCACTCTTCATCACCAGATAGTGTATCGATTGCAAAATCATGCGCTAGACCTCCCAACTGCACAAACAACCAGTGATGCACTGATGATTATTACAGACACAAATACAATTCCAACCATCATCCAGATTCCTACACAAATTCAAAAGCAAGAGTTGCCTCAACTCATGCCTTTCGAATGGCTTACCAACTATGAGCAATTCCATCATAATTCCGAACCTGTCCAGACTTCTCAAGCTGTCTTCGAAAGAAGACCAGACGGACAAGTCAAGTTATACTTCCAGACTCCAGCCAAGCCAAATCCAAAATCCCCAAGGCTCTTCTATACTGCTATGATTACAGCAGCTTCTACTGAACAAGAGTTAAATCTTCCAATCTATGGATTTTCCTCAGAATGGTATGCAGTATATCCTGACAAAGTCAACGGTCACTTCCTATGGGATGTCCCAGAAGCCCATATGTGTAATTCCGATTGTCCCTGCTTGAATGACACAGATGATGACGAAGACTTTGAAATCATGTGACAAAGGCGAAGGCGAAAGAAAAAGCCTTCTACTCCTACAACTCGGTGTCGGCCTTATTCTTCAGGACCACCGGATGATCCAGAATCAGATCAACCTTTACCCATTTACAAGAAAGCGCTCAGGCAACTCCAACGAGAATCCTCATTTAAGCCTATTCTTGCTCAACCAAAAATCAAGTCATGCTTGATGTTCTCATCTTCTAGCCAGTCATACCAAGAATCATTTCCTCCACTCGAAAGGAACATAGACCCTCAAACCAAAGTTGTTTCTCAACCCTATGTCCAATCACCCATCACAACCTCTGGAGTACCAGAAGCACCAAGGCAGTATGAGGCAGTGCTAAACTAGCAAACCCAAAATGCCAGTGCTCATAATCAAGCTCTCCACCATCTTGGTAAAACGATTGACAAAGTGGCATCAAAGGTGTCACAAACAGAAATAAAGGTGGACACAATCACTTCCCAGCTTGAACAGATTTATTTAAATCTGCATAACAGAATCTCTGAATTAGACATCGATCTTAGAACGATGATCAACAATCATATTTGGAGTGCCGAATTCAATAAGAAAGAAGCAGAGATCAGACAGTTGAAAGTAGAATTGGCCAGAATTGATGCTGACAAAGCACAACCTTCCCTTTTCACCAAAACCCAATCCATACCTCTACCAGCACTATTATTCACATCATACCAGCCGTTTTACACTCCTTCTAAATAGTCAACTTATGATCAGTTCTTTGGTTTTTCCCATCTCCATTCCACCAACCCAAATATTCCTTCCGTTCCACCGCCAAAACCTACTTCACCAAAAAAATCCAAATCAAAAGTCAAAATCTCAAAACCTCCACCCAAGGAAGATCTTCAAATTCCAAAAAACTCTCCTAAATCAACCCCTGAACCTCCAAAAAGAGATAAAGCCCCAGCTTATCAATATCATTATGAGCAGATTGACTCTCAACAGAATGATTCTGATTCAACCTCAGAAGAAAGTTTACCCTCCTTAGATAATCTCAGCTCATCTGAACAAACTTCTTCAGACTCAGAGTCTCGATATGCAGATATTTCTGGTCTTTTAATGGGCCCAAAAATAGAAGATCCCAGTACATCCACTCCTATTGTCGGTGACTCTTCTGATGATAATAAGGACGATAATGACGATGACCGAGGCTCACAAACAGAACCGGCTCCATCTATGCCTCTGGTTTCTACAAAGTCTTCTAAACCATCTTCTTCACCATGGTTTACATTTGATGACATTCCTCATCACAAATGGCAGACTTGATATCAAGAATTTGCTGCATGGATTGATGTGCAAATGACAAGCTCTAATGCACAATCTCATAATGTTCTCCATGAGTTTTGTCCCCGATTCACTGGATCTCTACGAGATTGGTTTGAAAGCCTGGGCGAATACAGACAACTTCAATTGATTCAAACCACCATTCCTATAGCTCTTGCAATCATTTATGATCAGTTTATTAGGGAACCAGCAGCATCAATTGAAGCATCTCGAAAAGATATATCCCCAGATGAAATGTTGTTCTCTTAAACGACATCACCTAGAAATGCATTACAAAAAGATGAGCATGCTTTATTGCAAACTGAATGGATTCAATGAGCCATCTCTAAAGCATGTCTTTGTTGCATCTTTACCACCAGAGCTTCAAAGGCAACTAACAGCCTTTAATCTTGACATCGCAAATGTCTCTCTTTGAAAAATCTTTCACTTAACCTTGCTCTGCCTTGATAAGATCTGTGAGCAAAAAGATTTCTTCAAAGACCTTATTGAACACAAAGAACCCTTTGCCTCAGCCTGTAAAAAACCCTACCTCAAAATCCAGTGCAAAGATGACAAAAAGTGCACTTGTCCAACCACCAAAAAGAAGCACTTCCAGAAACATTTCCATAAATCCTCCTCCAAAAAACCAAAGAAGCCTTACAGATTCTTCCAAAAAAGGGATCCTTCTCAATTCAGAAAGAAGAAACACAATTGCTACTTTATTTACAAGAAGTGCAGACATTTTGCCTGCAATTGCCCAAATAACTCGGCCAAAGTTGTTTGTCTCATTCAGCACTTACAGCAATCTTCCATACTTTCTGACCACTAAGATGTTGAATCCATTTTCTTAGAACAGTCCGAAAAAGATGATCATACAGCCCTCATCCTTGCTGATTCAATAGATTCCGACCCAAATGAAATTTCTGTGATCTCTACTATTCAAGAGATAAACCACATTCGTTCCAAACTTCCAGGTCCTTTAGTAAAAATTTCAGTCATCCCTTCTAAATTTCATAAACTTGTCTCAATCATTGGTTTCCTTGATACTGGCGCACAGCACAGTATGCTCAATCCTCGAATCATTCCTCCATATTATTGGGAAAACCACATTGAATACTTCAGAGCTGCAAATGGAAAATTTTTTGAAACATCTCTCGTTACTAAAAAACCCATTGGTATCTAGTTTTTTCCCAACTGTATCATTTGGCAAAAAATTATTGGTTCAGAGTTACCAGACAAAGATCTCCTTCTAGGATTCGATATCCTCCAACTGGTAAAAAACCTCTTCATCACACCAACAGGCATCAAGTTCAAACAAATGTTTATGCCCTATACAAATGTTCTCCGTCTATATACATTGTCATGACAGCTACTCCTTATACCTCCATCTCCCAAAAGTTCTTTGAACTTTGTTCTGAAAATCACTCTCAACTTACTCATCCATCCCCACTTTGGAAAAATAACTAGTTTTTCATTCATCTTCCTTTCAAACTTAATGAAGATGTTAATCCTACAAAAGCTACCCATCCTATAACCCGATCTCCAACGAAAGCTCACAACCACTAATCTCAACATTGCAGACATTTCTCTAGGAAGAATTTTCCAACAACCGTTGTTTCATCTGTAAGAAACGCAGTCACTTTCCTCGAAACTGTCCCCATAAGTCTGCATGCTAGACTTCAAGAATTTGCTACATGGATTGATCTCCAAGGAACCAAACTTCATGCTCAGACTCAAGCTGTTCTCCGTGAATTCATGGCCCGGTCAATGGGAAGAGATAAAATAGAGGAAAGAGAAATATGAGACGATGAAGGAGTTGACGTTGAAGATGGAGATGTTTCCATGTTGGACTGTTTAGGCTCTTCAGGTTGCCCAGAGGCTGTAACTGGGGATTGAACAAAAGGTTTTGAGGTGAATCAAATCCTATTTATCACTCAAGAACAAAACATATAGAGATACGTTTTTATTTTGTACAAAATAAGGTGATGAACAATAAGATTGTTGTTCAGTTGATTCGTTGTAAGGATCAATTATAAGACATCTTCATCAATTATAGCAAGTTTAAATATTTTAGAAGAAAACCCAAGGTGTTTCCAACGCCCTTGAGCCAATTGGGGAACTCAAGATGCCACTCACTCTCTTAGCATGCCTAAACAACAACTCAACATTCACCACTCTCCTTACATTGATTACTATTGTGAATACCCATGAATTTCAAAATTTTATTTTTATCATAAAAATAATTTTGATTTCTATTTGGAAATGAGAACAATACAGTCAACATAAATTAAAAAAAAGTTCTCAACAGTGATAGCTCTGCCATTGTTAACATTGTTGCCTTCACCGTTGCTGGCGACATAAATTAGTCCAAATATGATAGCATCAACAACAATAGATTGAAAATTGTGTGGTCTATCTAATAATAGTTTTTCATCAAAAAAGGGAAGAAATGAGGCACACGCTCCTTGCTGTTCATTGAAAGTACCAGCCTTGCATAGATCTAAAAATTTCTAACCTAATGATGTATGGATGTTGCCATTTGACAACATTATGATGAGAACCATCAAGGGAATGCCATTAAAGCTTCAAGTGATCCTTTGCACACTCATGGAGGCTCAATTACAAGAGCTAGAACCAAAAAGATGCAAGCTACTTTAAATAGATTAATTGAGAAAATATGGATTGAAAATGCAATTCAAGATGCAAGACATCATAAATTAGGCTTGAAGAGAAGACAAGGCATTATGGGCATTATTCAAGTTATTGGGCAGCCAAATACACAATTTGTATAAAATGCAGAAAGGCCAAATTCAGAATAAAATTGGTATTGATTGAGCTAGAATTAATGTGAAAACTATATACCGTTGGAAAGATAATTAAGTTAGCTTTCCAATGAATTTTACATAGTTAGATTTAGAGTTCTCTAGAAGGAGTTATGACCAATTCATTATAGCTTGTTCAGACTTGGGGTTTTCAATGACTCCTTTATTTTTCAATTTCATTTGTTTGTTTTATTTCAAGTTTTTCAATGTGTAAGGTAAGTCTACCATCAATGATAGTGGGTTAACATTAAGTTTGTCATTGATAGCATTAATTATAGTAGGCTAGCATTAAGTTTGTCAAAGATATCATTAATTATGGTGGGTTGGTGAAGACTTTTGAAGCATCCTTTGACAAACTTACTTGGAGGGTTGTTCTAATGTTTCCATTTGTATTTTTAGGATCTTGGGTTTCTTTTAGCCTATTTAAACTCAGCAACCTTGCTATGTTTTGAAATTGGAGATTAATGTTATTTGAATTTGAAAGATTATTCTTTCTTTAGTTCTTTTGAGAACTAGTGACCTTATTAAGAAATTACATTCTTGTAGCGTTCCAAATTTAAACTTATCACTCACCTTCTCATCTATTTCTTGAGTGTGGCGTCAATATCATTTTCTATACATTTGGTTCATGTTTTCTTAAGCATTGGGTCAAGGTTTTGTTTGTCATAAATCTGTTTAGAACTTTCTTGAGAAGTTGAAACTACAAATTAAGTGTGGATTTCAAAGTTTCATTGTAGGATTTGCATCACATTATGTCACCAGCGACAGCAACAATGTTGAAGCTATTTCGGCAGTAACTTTTTCTCTATTTCTGAAATTGAAATATATTTATTTTCTATGTTTCAAAATTAAGGATCTTGTACCATTAATATTAGTTAAGGATATTCTTATATTTCTTAACTCTTTTAAATATTTTAAAATATTTAATTATTTATAATTTTCAATTTTCAATTTTAATTTAATAAAATTCAATTTTTAAAATTGAATATGGGTAGATGGATATCCATCGGGTAAATATAATTTTTTTAGCTGGACTTAGGATGATCCAAATAAAGCAATAAAATTAGGGATGGCAATTATACCCGCAAACCCGCCCAAACTCACCCGCCAAAACCTGCCCGTTGCGGGTAATTTTACCCGTTGCGGGCGGATTTAGTATTATAAACTAAAACCCGCACATGGATGCGGGTGGGTTTAGTATTAACCTTATATCCAGTGGATACCCGCATGGATATCCACCAAACCCGCAATATTTTTTTCAAATATTTTTAATTTAATTTTAATCTAAAAATGTATAAAGAAAATAATGTCATTATTCAAATTATCAAATAACCAAAGGTTCAAAGTTGTGTATGTGTGTATGTGGCCCATCTCCTATTCTAAAGTCATAACCTAAAGAAAACTAAAGACATTTCCCTTCGAATTAGTATTTGAAAATATTAATCTTAATTATTATTATAGGCATTGGGGTGGATGGGTGCTTATGGTGGTGAATGAAATAAATATCTTCTCTTGGATCTTGTTTTAAATGATAATATGAAATTTAATTATTATTTTGAGATACTAGTTTGTGTTTTTTAAATGGATTTGTGTAATTTATACTTAAATTTGAGAATTTGTGTTAGATTGATATTGAAATTTTAATTTTTTATTTATATTGTTTAAATATAAAATTGAGTATGTTATATGGAATTTGAGGTTATTATTATAAATTTATATATTATACATTTTTTATTTTAAATACGAAAACCCGCAAAAAATCCACCGGGTACCATTACAGGTTTGGTAATTGTTAAAACC
Source organism: Citrus medica (assembly GCA_002013955.2). Lineage (NCBI taxonomy): Eukaryota > Viridiplantae > Streptophyta > Magnoliopsida > Sapindales > Rutaceae > Citrus > Citrus medica. The sequence goes on from MKYO02003784.1 coordinate 170,197, forward strand.
CGCTGCGGGTGAATTTTTTAAAAAAAATTAAAACCTACTGCAGGTTGCGGGTGGGTTTGGTAATTTAAAATTTGTTCGGGTTTGGGTTTGGTAATGACAAACCCGCTGCGGGCGGTACCCATTGCCATCCCTAAATAAAATAATAAAAGAGAATGGATGTTGGATGCTACCTCATTTTAGAGATGTTTTATCACAAGATAGGGGAGGTTAGCTAGTAGGTTAGCTAGTAAGCTGATAAAAGGAGAAAGAGAGGACGAAATTGGAGATGAAGGCCAGCAAGCTTGAGCTGAAAGAGTCTTGCAAAATAGACCAACAACTAACACTAAAAGTGGAACCGCCGGTGGCTGGCAACCATACTATGATGCTCAAGTTAGGCTTTAAGTGAAGAGTGGCTATCGAAAATGGTTAATATCCCCTATGGAAGAAGATAAGAGCAACATTTTTTTGTTAAAAAAGTTTGTTACCGTTTGGCAGTGAAAAGTTTTTGTGGAGTGTGCCTAAGGCCCATTTCAATAATTTTGTACACATGGCACTTAATAAATGGCAGTCCTCCTTCAAGTGAGGACATTTTGGTAATTAGGCTTGTGATCCCAAGCTGGTGACACGCTTAGGTATAGTAGACAAAGGAAACAACAACCACCCTTTTGTCTCTTGCTTTATACATGTGGCAACCTCTTCTGCATGTGGCCAATCTGCCTTTTAGACCACTGCAGAAGGTAATTGATGTGGTAGTCCTTCATTCCTCATCTTAAGAATCTCTTCTTCCATTAAGTCCTTTTATTTAGCCAAAAGTGAGATATTTTTTAGGGAAAAGGATACAGAGACCTCTAATATTTGAATAAGGGACACAGAGACTCCCAACGTTTGAAAAAAAGACACAAAACCCCATAAGGTTTCAAAAAAGACACTCAGACCCCCATTTGTTACCAGAAATTATAATTTTAAAGTGTAATTACCATTATACCCTTATAGCATATTAAAAAATAATTATTCATTGTCCAATTTATTCCTATATTATTAATAAAATTACGAATATAACTTCATTATCCAAATTTTTCATTTAATTTTTGTCAAATTTTCTCTTCAACTAAATAAATTGAATCCATTGCTCAAGAATAAAAATAAATTAAATTGATTACTAATATAATAAAAATAAATTTAATCCATTTTCGTATATATCAAAATAAAAATAAATTAAATTTATTCCTATATTATTAATAATCCATTGGATAATGAAGTTATATTTGTAATTTTATTAATAATATAGAAATAAATTGGACAATGAACAATTATTTTTTAATATGTTATAAGGGTATAATGGTAATTGCACTTTAAAATTATAATTTCTGTTAACAAATAAGGGTTTGAGTGTCTTTTTCAAAATTTTAGGGAGTTTTGTGTCCTTTTTTCAAACGTTGGGGGTCTCTGTATCCCTTATTCAAACATTAAGGGTCTCTGTGTCATTTTCCCTATTTTTTATTTCACGAATGATGGCACGTATTGTTCACGTGTGCCCCTGATCACCCAAAATCTAAATTTCGATTATGCCCTTTATATATATGTATAACTTGTTTTACTGGTACTACCCTTCTGTCGGATAGCTTACCTCCTTGCTTACTTTATGTTATCCTGGTGTCTTGGTCAAATGATTTACCTTAACTTTTTTTACTCTTTCTGCCACGTGTTATCATGCCATTGGCACACATTTGCACCCATAATTCTCCCCTCCCTAAAACAATAATATTATCTTAAAATATTCATATTCACATCAATGTAATTTTGAATGGATATTATTTGTTTCAATAAGGATGAATGTTCTGGATATTGAATATGAACGAATATAATTACCATCCCTAATTAAGCAACTCATTATGTTATTTTACCAACAATATTTTAGACGACATAGTTGGTTTGTTGCTTCTTTATTGGGTTTGCCATGCCAATATGATGGTCAATAAAATGAGTTTGAAAGAAAATATAAGAGAATAATCTTGACTTAGTAATTGTCAGTTTCCCACATACTAAAATTAATATCTAAAATCCCATTAACAAAAAAAATTAAAAAAAAAGAGCGTAAATGGTCATTTGCTTGATAACTATTTTGAGAAAATAAAATAATAGTTATTATAATAAAAATATTTTAAAAAAAAGGTACAAGAAAAATGTCTTGTTATTAATTGTTTATTTACATTGAAACCTATATTTCTTATTCTTATTTTTTTAAATCTTTTTATTTTTATTTATATTTATATGATTTATTTAATTTATAACCAGTATAAATAAAAGTGTGTTTAAAAATCAGGATAATATTGTAAAATTGTAGTGCTAAGGGGTTACTGTATATTTAAAAATAGTATGAAAATAAATAGTATATATTGATTTTCATTTGAAAATTGGTAATTTCGCTTATATTATTATCAAAATTATAGAAAACAAATGAATTATGATCGGAGTCTATAAAAACAGATCATTAAGCAGAGAATCAATTGTACGTTAATATATACTAATGGGGCTTTGGTCTAGTGGGAGATGTCTTACGTACTTACAATGTGCGAGAGTAAGGGTTTGAGCCTCCATAAAAGTATTATGGGGTTAGTTGTAGTCTTTCCTCAATTATTTCATAATTGAGTAGAGATATTTTTTTTTGCTCACGAAATGTGGCTAGAATAAACACCTCTTGATTAATAAGTAGATACAATCTTCTCTCTTACTAACTATGAGTAGAGTGGTTGCCTCTCAATAGAGACAACCTTCTCTTTCACGAAATGTGAATAGAATGGACATCCCTTAATTAATAAGGTCTTCTCTCTCATTAAATATGAGTAGAGTGAACATCTCTCGATTAATGAGGGTCAAAACGGTTGTGATATATTGTAATGTTAGTAGTAGTCCTCTATATCAGTATTAAAAAAAAACTGTAAGTTAATTTATAATAAATTAATCTATTGGATAAGAAGCAAATACAAGCTTAAAACTAACGAAAATCTTTTAAGCATCAAGGAATGGCTTCTCCAGCAAAGCTGAAAGATACATCTCCCGAAGCTCGGGCCCACGATCAAGTTTCCTTCCTACAACCCACTTCAACTTGTTAAATCCAACGCTCTCGATAAGCGGTACATAAACATCCTCCAACTGCGCACCCACACAGAAGAAATGGTCAAGCCAGAACAACCCACCTGGCCTCAACACCCGATAGATATCAAACATCAAGAAATGCAGCAGCGTTGTTGGAATCCAATTGCTCAACACATGCATAGAGTGAACAATATCCAATGTGTTGTCAAAAAACGGAAGCCTCTGAGATATACTTATATACAAAGGTACTACACCTCTTGAAGCAATAAAGTTGTTGAAGGGACCATTCAGATTCATTGAAGTTGTAACTATAGTAATGTTTCTTTCCATCATTCTTACAGCAAACGTAGCAACACCACCACCAATGTCAAGCCCGATTCTGATGGTTCCGGGTTTCTTTGTTGCAAGCACTTCGTCAATGGAAAAATCAAGACCACCATTACCTTTCTTTTGTGTCCAACGAATTTTCTCTACTCCTTGCAGATCAAAGCAATCTTTACAGTCATCAAAACCCTTTTGTGTATGCTTTCGGTTGATAAGACATGTGTAGTTCTTGCATGTGTATGCTGTCCACACAAGTGATGAATCGGGAGGAGTGGTCCAAAGGCTTTTGGGGAGAGGGTGCGGTTCAATGTAATGAGAGGGGCCTACAGCGCGGCAGCGGCGGCGTGGGAGTGGCTCACAGCCTTTGAGGAGGAGTTTCTGGGCTAGAAGCTCGTCGTCAGGGCAAGAAGCGTTGACTTTGTAGGACATGTAACGACGGAGTTCATCCGGAAAGAGGGTGCAAGCACGGCCTACGGGAGGGTAGATGGTGTCCAAATCAAAGTTTGTGTTGAATCCGAAAGGAAGGTTTTGGCCGGAAGTGAAGGCAAGGAATTCTGATGGGACGGAGGCTGAGTCGCCCTCACTGACAGAGACGGAAGCTGTGGTGGTGGTGGGGGTGGTGATACCTGGCGGGTTGATGAGGTAACAGGAAGAGGAGTTAAGGATGGATGAAAGAAAAAATGTTAAGAAATTTGTTGACAAGAGGAAGAAGATAAAAAAGAGATTCCTTGAGAGAGATTTGGGTTTATTACGAGGGGAGGAATCCATTGCAAGTCACTTACAGATGAAGATAAATGTAGTGTACGTAAGCTTCTCTAATAATGATTTGTTTTGCCTTTGATATGACTTGATGCCTATTTGACTATAATAAAGTGCTCAATTCAACAATAAGTAGTAATTATTAATTAGCTTTTTTTAAAAAAATATATTAATTAATTAGCTGGAATATTCATTTTTATTATATTTTAAAAAAAGAAGTACGCTTACCTGCAACATTAATTTTATACGCATTATAAAAATAATGCAGTAGGTAGTGGAACTGGAACTTGTGTTGTAGTAGTGGGTCCACAATTGGAGGCTAGGAGATTAGATCTAATTAGCTATAATATATTAATTAATTAATTATAATAATATATTAATTAATTATATATTTAGCTTTTTATTTTTTATATTTATATTTTTAATTTAAAGGAGGGGCATTTTAGGAAAATTTAAATATTAATAGGGCAAAATGAAAATTGAATGAGAGATTGATTCTCATATTCTCCGTGAGAATCAATCTCTCATTCCTCATTTCCAGATAGTGGTGCGCTCTACGATTCCGATTCCTGTTCTATTTTTGTGAAGTAAACGTCGTCAATCATTTAAATTTTGGATTCTGATTTCTAATCCGAGAAGTAAACGTACCATAAATGATCAAGGTCAACTTCATTTTCAATCTATTAGATGGAGAGTAATTTGTGCGCGCCAAGAGAAGGACTTTTGTAGGGCTATAGGTAGGGGTGGGAAAAATGGATTCACACTGGATCTGGATTAATCCAATCGGTTTTGGACGGTTTGGATTAAGAAAAAAAGGTTATCCGAATGTAAACTGAACATTAAATTCTATCCTATCTGATCTGATCCCATTAATTTTCAATCAATTTTAGATCAGATGATTAATTCAGATTAATTTGGATTGAAATTAGATTAATAATTTTAGATTAAAATTGGATTTTGATGAATGTGTAAAAGAAAATAACCAGTTAAACAAAAGAAATGAAAACACCCATCGAATATAAAGTTCTGCATCAAATTAATCCATTCCACCGAACTATTTTTCTCAATAAAAAAAAAGGCAAAATCCAAATTTTGATATGCAAAATTGAAAATAGATATCGAATAAGGCCAAGGAGGTCCTACATATGCAAAAACGAAAGCAATTATGACCTTTGCAATGAGATTAAATAATTAGTTTGCTAACTCACATGTGAAGGAACAAAGAAGACGGGAGAAAGTATGAAAGACAATAGTATTTTGTTAATCTTAAGAGGCAATACTTCCTGTCATCTTCAATTGGTTGCTGTCGTCGGCGTGCAATTGGCCGGCAAGCGCAAAAGTCGATGGCCGGCCTAGACAGTTGGCTAGAGGTTCAATCCGTTTCTAATTTGGGAATTTGGTAGTTTATGTTTGCTTTTTTAATTTTTTTACTTATATATATATAAATTATTTTTTAAATGCAATCCCATCGGATTGGTCGAATTGACCCGAGTCGTAGCTATGGGACTTGTGCTAAGTTAAAAAAGACAGCTCCACATAGGGATGGCAATTATACCCACAAACTCGCCCAAACTCACCATCTAAAACCCGTCCGTTGCGGGTAATTTTATCCGTTGCGGACGGATTTAGTATTATAAACTAAAACCCGCACATGGATGCGGGTGGGTTTGGTATTAACCTTATATCCAGTGGATATCCGCATGGATATCCACTAAACCCTCAATATTTTTTTTAAATATTTTTAATTTAATTTTGATCTAAAAATGTATAAAGAAAATAATGTCATTATTCAAATTATCAAATAACCAAAGGTTCAAAGTTGTGTATGTGTGTATGTGTGTATGTGGCCCATCTCCCATTCTAAAGTTATAACCTAAAGAAAACTAAAGACATTTCCCTTCGAATTAGTATTTGAAAATATTAATCTTAATTATTATTATAGGCATTGTGTTGGATGGGTGCTTATGGTGGTGAATGAAATAAATATCTTCTCTTGGATCTTGTTTTAAATGATAATATGAAATGTAATTATTATTTTTAGATACTAGTTTGTGTTTTTTAAATGGATTTGTGTAATTTATACTTAAATTTAAAAATTTGTGTTGGATTGATATTGAAATTTTAATTTTTTTTACATTGTTTAAATATAAAATTGAGTATGTTATATAGAATTTGAGGTTATTATTATAAATTTATATATTAAACTATTTTTATTTTAAATACGAAAACCCGCAAAAAATCCACCGAGTATTATTACGGGTTTGATAATTATTAAAACCCGTTGCGGGTGGATTTTTTTAAAAAATTAAAACTCGTTACGAATTATGAGTGAATTTGATAATTTAAATTTTATACGAGTTTAAATTTAATAATAACAAACCCACTACGAATAGTACCCATTGACATCCCGAGCTCTACATAAAATTGAAGGCGATTAATTTCTGCGTGCTAGGAGAAGTACTCATCTGGGGCTACAGACTTGTGCTAAGTTGACAGGACAGCTCAACAGATTTTTTCAGCAAGTCAAAGAATAGAAGTCTTTAATTATCTTACATGATATATGATTCTTCCCCAGCTCATTTAACGGTTATAAAAATAAAATTATTTTATTATTTTATATTTTTATAATTATTAAATTTTTATTAAACGATTGTAAAAGAATTATATATCTTATGTGATTATCTAAGGTAATAATATCTGGAACAGAATTATAATGGCGGATCATTTTCATGGATTTCCCAAAAATTTGAGCAATTCTTACTCGGTAAGATCCGCATAAACTGGTAATATCTAAGCCCAAAGAATAAAAAAAAGGAGCCATATAACCAAGCTTAATAAACTACTCGTCCTTTTGCTGGTATCTAGTGTTTAATAAATGAAATTAATTAATTCACACATCACGAAATGATCCACATGCACATCCGGAATTCATGGTCTACTTTCCCTTCTTAATGAAACGAAAATTATAAAAGTGAGTCAAAAAAGTTTGATCAAGGCTTCATAATATAGACAACCACCACTAACATTAGGGAATAATCATTAAATAAATTGATAATCTACTAATAATTATAGGACTTATTGAATAATCATTAAAACTAACAACCGACGTCCGTCACCTTTAGTTTGCCATGACACCCTACTACCTGCCTTTTAACAAGCAAAGAAACTACACTAACTATATACATTAAATACAATTACATACCAAAAGCTCAAGATAAGAGAGCCAAATAAGCAATTCAACTAGCAGTAAATACAACCAACATATATATAAAATAATATCTTATCATACAAATTTCTCTTAACTAAATGATAAATCAGTCCAAGGTAAAATCTATTAATAGTACTATAAATTCTCAATATCATAATAAATTTATTAAAAAGCTAACTCAAAATTTAACGAGTTACTTTAAAATTATATTCTTAACCTAGTAACTATTTTCAATTGATATGAGATATCTTATCACCACTAGTAACTATTTCCAATCAATATGGATATCTTATCATTTCCGTCATGCATAGGATAAATTTTTAATTTAGTTCTTATTACATAGAAAAGTAATACGAAACTACTTATATATGATCATCTAAACTTCAAAAATTAATTTCAATTCAAGATTATATCCTTAACCTAGTATCTATTTTCAGTCGGTATGAGATATTCTATAACCATTTCATATAGTCCTTGTCACATACAAAATTAATAAGATACTTGTGCATGAAAACTTCAAAAGTTAGTTTCAACCGCATGTATCCAATGGCTAGTTTTCCATAAGGCATAGAGGATAGTGGAACTAAGGATATCTGAAGAGGTGGACAAAAAACACTAGTTCGTACTAAAAAATTAAACTGAGCTGTCGCTTCTAAAAAAATAAAAAAACATAAAAAATTAATTAAAAAAAAGGAACCAAACTGGAACTGATCCATTTTAATTTGGTTCGATTTTATATAATGACCGAAAACTGATCGGTTCAGTTTGATTCAAAACCCAACTGATCCGCGCCCACCCGTAAAAATTAGTTCACAATCAAACTGCACCACATGTTACAAGACCAAGGTTCTACTGTTAATTTTAATTTATATCAGTTCTGTTTCCTTTCATCATAGCTCGCAGGTTCCAACAAAAACAAGAGATCAACCCTCGATACTTTCCGAATTAATCTCAATTCATTTTCAAAATTTCTTAAGACATGATTATCCAAATTACATTTTAGTGAAGAATACCAGACCATGCCCTTAAGGAGTAAAAACATGAAAAATTTAAATGAATGTTCTTTGACGACATGCTAGGAACAAGCGATACAAATGGACATATTGAGAAAACACCACCACCATCATTTACAGTCTTCATCTCCCATCTGCTGATTTGAACGACTCAGCAAATCCATATGGGCGTGTGGGTATGCTGGTCTGAGTATTTTCTAAGCTAGGTAGTAATGAAGAAGACGACGATTCCATATAGCTTCTACCTTCATAAGCTTGCCATTTCTTGAGTGCTTGTGGCAAGGACATCTCTAGGTCAATGCCATATATATCTTCCGAATTTTGGTCAGTTGGTTTCCAGAGCTCCACCAAAGAGGATAATACGTTGACAGCATGTCCCATATCCGGCCTTTGATATGGTTCCCTAGCACAGCAGTGACCAGCCAACTCAGCAACAGTGCTGATGCTTGCCAGTGCTCCCTCATTGAGGTCAATCGTGGGATCAATGGCCTTGTGGAATGAATCTTTGCTGAGGTGTATCCTTCGGAACCATGTTACAAGGTGCATACTCTCCTCAGGCTGGCTCGCATCAAGTGCTTTTCTGCCTGTGATTAGCTCCATTAATATTACTCCAAAGCTGAACACATCTACTTTAGTTGTTACCCGCCCGGTAACTGCAAGAAGACCACCTTGTGTGAACTAGAAAGAAATTCAAACAAATAAATTACATGACTCAAAAAAACAATTACAAGTCCGGATATCAGAGAAGACGATTAAATGACAATTAAAAGCCGAACACAATCTACTTTACATGACTCAACTTAATATTCTTATATCTTTTAAGCTAATAGAACCTAATTTGAGCAAAAACCAAAGCAAAATACTTAATTTTTGTGAAAAACAATATTTGAGTGGTATCTTGAGCTTGCTTTCTACTTACAAATAACAAATGCAAAAATCTCACCAAACAGTTTTCTGAATGTTCTCATGTTTCATCTACAAAAATATATATTGGCATGTAGGTTGAAATATTCCCAACTACTTTGTAAAAGTATCTATAGAAGACAAAAGGGAAAAAATTATGTTAGCAAATCAACTTGAACCAAAATTACCTGCATATTCTGGTGCTAGATACCCAAAAGTTCCCGCTATTCTTGTTTCAATTGAGCCTTTTCCCTCAGGGGCAAGACGTACAAGACCAAAATCTGCAACTTTAGCCCTCATGTCGTCCCCAAGAAGAATATTTGAAGGTTTTAAGTCCCTATGTATAAAGCTTTGATGGGCCAGACCATGAAGATACTCAACACCCCTTGCCACATCTAAGGCAATGGTCAACCTTCTATTCCATTCCAGTGGTTTCAATCCTTCTTCTGCCCAGTTAAAGATATGTCTGCTGAGTGTGCCTTGGGGCATGTACTCAAATACGAGAAGCTTCTCATTCCCATCCAAGCAATGCCCAAGAAGAGCAACAAGATGCCGGTGCCTAACCTTGGTCAAAACAGCAATCTCAGATTTGAACTCTGTCAATCCTTTGCCAGAAATCACCCCAGCTTCCATTCTCTTCACGGCAATCTTTGTTCCATCATGGAGCTCCCCTTTATAGACAGTCCCAAAACCTCCTCGTCCCAATATGTTTTCTTCACTGAAATTGTTTGTTACATTCCTTAAGACTTGGATAGAGATTACCATATTTCCAGCTTCAAGCATTTGGATGTCACCAGGCTCACTACTAGGAACGGTATGTGTTTCACTAATTGCACCAACACTAACATTTGAGCCAGCAACTGTGATCTTAACACTCTTGCTGTTTTCTGACCCTGAATGGCGAGGATGTATCACCATTGCATTGGGGCTCTGCACTCTGCTGAACCGCTTTTGTTTCTTTTTACAAAGACAGAAAACCAAAACACCAATCAAGGAAATCACAAAGGCACCCCCGATAACACAAAACAAGATAACTGTAATTAAAGCCGAAGAGTTTTTGACACCATTTTCAGTACTAGAAGCATTTCCAGAACCTGTACTTGTTGGACTGCCTGATGGAGAGCCTTGGAATGAACTGCTCTTCTCCTTTCCAATATCTGGGTTACCGTCAGTATTCACAATTGCATTACTCTTAAATGATGGGATTTTCCCATAAAGCTGATTGTTTGATACATCAAGTTCTTTAAGAGCACCCAGAACAGAGAGCCCCTCAGGAATCGTACCACTGAGATTGTTGTCAGCAAGAATCAATCTTTGCAGAGACTTGAACGAAGCGAACTCAGGAGAAATTGTTCCCGTAAGATTCATCTTCTGAAAATTGATGACAGTGATATTCCCCTTAGTACAAGTGACCCCAATCCAATCTGAGCATGGATCATTTCCCTTCCAATTCTCAGCAAACCTTTGAGGATAACCCATCAATTTCACAATTGAAAGCAATGCATTAAGCCTTGGATCACATGCACCAGGACTTGGCAAACAAAAGTTATTTGAACCCTTAGCCATGTCCAATGAGACAGATCTATCAAACTCAGGTACTGGCCCTTGTAGCAAATTATTGGTCAGATTCACTATCTTCAAAGATTCAAGTTTGACCAAAGAATCTGGAACAGGACCAGTAAAGAAATTATCCCTCAAGCTCAAGCTTTCAAGCTGTTTCACTCCAGAAAAGTCAGGTAAAGGACCAGAAAACGCATTGGAATGCAACCAAATCTCTTTCAACGATGTCATGTTCTGTATAACATCAATGCCACCACCAAGTTTGGCATTACCATTTTGTCCATTAACCCATAAAGACTGTATCTGCGAACCGGAAAAGCTAGCCGGCAAGCCACCAATGAGCTGATTAAAGGCCAGATGCAAAATGGTTAAGCCAGGAAACTCATCCGGGCCAAAAAAGGAAGGTATTTGGCCAGTAATATTAGCAGAATTAGCTGAGAAATTCTGCAAACCTGAAGCATTCCTCAGACTTTGAGGAATTTCCCAGGAAGAAAACGGGTTATTATCGATCTCAATGGACTGAAGTGAAGATAAGCCAGTAAAGAAATCACTGGGAACTGAAGTGAATTGATTGTTACTTAGCATAACTACTTCAAGAGAAGCTAACCCATTTAAACTTGGGAGAGGGCCCGAAATGCTATTCCATTGGAGCTCTAGACGCTCTAGTTTTGTGAGGTTTTGGAGATTTGAAGGAAGTGTACCTTGCAGATTTTGGTGACCGATTTGGATCCGAGTGATCCGTTTATCCTCAGTGCAGACAACGTGGTTCCATTTGCAAGGGTCCGTGTCGGACCATCCAAGAGATTCGGGTGGGTTGAGGCTTTTCTTCAGAGCCAACATTACTGCAGCATCTCCATCATCACCACTTGCACTCACAAATAGTATTGAACAAAACCCAACATAAAGCGTCAGCAGCTTGAACCCAACACAAGTTTTTTCCTTCATCTTCCTCCTATAATTTCTCTCAGTTAAGTTAAGCTCTAAGAAAGGAAACAAAGTTGTTAACTTTTTCTTTAGAGCTTTAAATAATTAAATGCATATACATAATAAATGCATTTCACTGAAAAGTAAAGGGGAAGAGCTCCAGCTCCAGCTCAACTGCTGAAATGGAGAGATAAAAAGACTTTAATGCAAGCGAATCACAAAATGATAATCATGATACGAAAAAGGAGATATTTGAGAGTAAAAAAATTGCGAAGATTGCACATGGACGTGGGGACCACAGATCTGATTATCGAATATCGAAGGCTGTCATCTCGCGGGTATTATTTGTATTTTGATTCCGATTCCATGATGACCATGAGAACAAGTTGGAATTGCTTTTGTGGACACCATGAATCGCATTGCACGTGTACAGTGTTCTGTGTTCTTACTTCTAACTAATTACCCAAAATAAAAAGAAAAAGAAAAAGAAAAATTAGTGTACGTAATACTTTTTCTTTGCTTTTCACGCAACAGAACAAGTTAAGGTATTTTTAAGTTAAATGACAGGAGAGAGAGACCCAACCAAAAGTTCTAGTAAAAGACATGCACATGAGGCACATGAGGCACATGAGGCACATGAAACTTTACTACGGGTGCTGAAAAAGCAAAAAAGCAGTTAGATGGTATTAAATAATATTATAGGATTTATAGTCTTACGAGTTGGATGTAAGGGTGGCAAAGCAATCTAGGTTCGATGGGAACTGTAAAGGTTCGGAAGATCTGAATATAGAAAAAATTAGATCCATACATTAAAAAAATTGGATCCGAATGTTAAAACTTACAGACCATACAAATTCGAATGTAAATGCATTATAAAATTAAATAATTGAATCTATATTATTTTTTAATTAAATTATTTATTAAATTAAAATTAAATAAAAATATATAAGTTAAATAAAAACATAATAGAATTAATTAAAAAATATAAGTTAAATTAAATTAAAAAATATATAGGAATCTATATTATTTTATCCGGGTTTGTAGTGTTTATATAATTTTATTTGTTATACGGTCTGAAGTAGCTACAAGATATTGTTTCCTTGTTTAGATTTCCCTTCTAGTAGCATTTGGAATCGGTTATGGAGATTAGAGGTGCCAAGTAAAGTGAAGCACTTCATGTGGCGAGCATTGACAAATGTACTGCCTACAACTGAGAATCTCCTAAAAAATTATGTAGAGGTAACCCCTGCTTGCCCTATTTGCCATGCTAGTTCTGAAAGTATTTTTCATATATTGCTTCATTGCCCCCTTGCGAGAACTTGCTGGATGACCTCTTCTATAGGATTCTTTGGGGATGGATCAAATCTTTTGCTCTGGTTGGAAGATTTGTTTAACAGGTATAGCCTTGATCAAACTCAACTTGCTATTATGATCTGTTGGCGTCTCTGGCAGAATCGAAATGCTATGGTTTGGCGTGGGAAGACCTCTAGTGTGCAGCAGCTCCTCAATTCTGTTGGTCATTTTCCTTTTCAATGGCAGTCTGTCAGGAAGCATCAGTTTTTGTCTTCTCAGCCTTCTACTATAATTCACGGTGCAATTTGTTGGGAACCTCCCTTGGTTGGTAGATTAAAGTGTAATGTGGATGCAGCCATGTTTGCTTCCAGGGGATATATTGGCTTAGGTAGTGTTATATGAGACTCAAATGGTGCATTTGTGGCAGCTAGGTGTTGCAGTATTTCTGGAAGATTTAGTGCTCGTGATACTGAAGCCCTTGGTGTTCGAGAGGCCCTTAGTTGGATTAAGCAACTACAGCTGTCTAATGTTACTATTGAGATGGATTGCTTAAATGTGTACAATGCTTTAGTTACTAATCTCTCGGGTCCTAGTAGTTTTAGTCTTATTATTGAAGACTGTTGTGCTTTGTCTAATTCAATACGAGATGTTTCTTTCTCTTTTGTTAGACGGTCTGCGAATTTCGCTGCCCACTCTGTAGCTCAGGCAGTGAATTCTTTGTCAGGCCACGAAGAGTGGAGGGCTGTTCCACCTCCGTTCTTAATTGCTGATCTGTTTGGCTTTTCTTCTTAATGAATATCCAGTTTCATCAATATATATATATATATATATATAATTTTATTTATGGAATTGTGGTGGTATTAAACTTGAATTTTATACTATTCTTGATATATGATTTTTGTTATGGTATTTTTATTTATGAGTTTATGGTGTTATATGTTATTTTAAGAATTGAATTGTTAATGGTTAAATTATTATTTGATTTTATTTGATATTATTAGGTAAATTATTAAATTTTAAATTATATGCTAAATTGTTGAATTGATGCAGATCCTAATATACAGGATCTCTACCTGCAATCTTTGCATATATTATCCGCATCCAGATCCGCATATTTTTTTGCATTTACAGGTCTGGATGAGATTCAGATATGAAAATATCAATGCGAATCCAAATCCGAATGCACCTATCTCTGGATCCAAATCCATTCACCATCACTAGTTAGATTTTAAATGTTTGAAGTCTAAAATTTCATTAATTTCATATTTTTTATTTTACTTTTTTTAACTTATGTTTAATTTTCACATATTTACATCCAAATAGAAAAATTAAATTTATGTGAATTTTATTTGAATGAATAAAAGTCTGAATAAGAAGTAAATATTATATTCAAAATATATATCTATACAATGTACTTATTTCCTAAACTATAAAACCTAATCCTTTTTTTTATTTTATTTATAAGTATATAAATATTAAATAGCCATGTTTAAAATATTTTTATTTATAAAAACTAGTAAAAAGTCACTTATATTCAAATATTTAAAAAAGAAAAAACAAACATGTTATTATTAAATTATTTATTAAATTAAAATTAAATAAAAATATATAAGTTAAATAAAAACATAATAGAATTAATTAAAAAATATAAGTTAAATTAAATTAAAAAATATATAGGAATCTATATTATTTTATCCGGGTTTGTAGTGTTTATATAATTTTATTTGTTATACGGTCTGAAGTAGCTACAAGATATTGTTTCCTTGTTTAGATTTCCCTTCTAGTAGCATTTGGAATCGGTTATGGAGATTAGAGGTGCCAAGTAAAGTGAAGCACTTCATGTGGCGAGCATTGACAAATGTACTGCCTACAACTGAGAATCTCCTAAAAAATTATGTAGAGGTAACCCCTGCTTGCCCTATTTGCCATGCTAGTTCTGAAAGTATTTTTCATATATTGCTTCATTGCCCCCTTGCGAGAACTTGCTGGATGACCTCTTCTATAGGATTCTTTGGGGATGGATCAAATCTTTTGCTCTGGTTGGAAGATTTGTTTAACAGGTATAGCCTTGATCAAACTCAACTTGCTATTATGATCTGTTGGCGTCTCTGGCAGAATCGAAATGCTATGGTTTGGCGTGGGAAGACCTCTAGTGTGCAGCAGCTCCTCAATTCTGTTGGTCATTTTCCTTTTCAATGGCAGTCTGTCAGGAAGCATCAGTTTTTGTCTTCTCAGCCTTCTACTATAATTCACGGTGCAATTTGTTGGGAACCTCCCTTGGTTGGTAGATTAAAGTGTAATGTGGATGCAGCCATGTTTGCTTCCAGGGGATATATTGGCTTAGGTAGTGTTATATGAGACTCAAATGGTGCATTTGTGGCAGCTAGGTGTTGCAGTATTTCTGGAAGATTTAGTGCTCGTGATACTGAAGCCCTTGGTGTTCGAGAGGCCCTTAGTTGGATTAAGCAACTACAGCTGTCTAATGTTACTATTGAGATGGATTGCTTAAATGTGTACAATGCTTTAGTTACTAATCTCTCGGGTCCTAGTAGTTTTAGTCTTATTATTGAAGACTGTTGTGCTTTGTCTAATTCAATACGAGATGTTTCTTTCTCTTTTGTTAGACGGTCTGCGAATTTCGCTGCCCACTCTGTAGCTCAGGCAGTGAATTCTTTGTCAGGCCACGAAGAGTGGAGGGCTGTTCCACCTCCGTTCTTAATTGCTGATCTGTTTGGCTTTTCTTCTTAATGAATATCCAGTTTCATCAATATATATATATATATATATATAATTTTATTTATGGAATTGTGGTGGTATTAAACTTGAATTTTATACTATTCTTGATATATGATTTTTGTTATGGTATTTTTATTTATGAGTTTATGGTGTTATATGTTATTTTAAGAATTGAATTGTTAATGGTTAAATTATTATTTGATTTTATTTGATATTATTAGGTAAATTATTAAATTTTAAATTATATGCTAAATTGTTGAATTGATGCAGATCCTAATATACAGGATCTCTACCTGCAATCTTTGCATATATTATCCGCATCCAGATCCGCATATTTTTTTGCATTTACAGGTCTGGATGAGATTCAGATATGAAAATATCAATGCGAATCCAAATCCGAATGCACCTATCTCTGGATCCAAATCCATTCACCATCACTAGTTAGATTTTAAATGTTTGAAGTCTAAAATTTCATTAATTTCATATTTTTTATTTTACTTTTTTTAACTTATGTTTAATTTTCACATATTTACATCCAAATAGAAAAATTAAATTTATGTGAATTTTATTTGAATGAATAAAAGTCTGAATAAGAAGTAAATATTATATTCAAAATATATATCTATACAATGTACTTATTTCCTAAACTATAAAACCTAA
The DNA here is from genome assembly GCA_002013955.2 of Citrus medica. Taxonomy (NCBI): domain Eukaryota; kingdom Viridiplantae; phylum Streptophyta; class Magnoliopsida; order Sapindales; family Rutaceae; genus Citrus; species Citrus medica. Next base: position 186,652 of record MKYO02003784.1, read on the forward strand.
TCCTTTTTTTTATTTTATTTATAAGTATATAAATATTAAATAGCCATGTTTAAAATATTTTTATTTATAAAAACTAGTAAAAAGTCACTTATATTCAAATATTTAAAAAAGAAAAAACAAACATGTTATTCAAATATTCGTAGTCAGATTTATTCAAATTTCAAATAAAAAAACAAACGCTATCTTATTGTCACTTCAAGTCCTTCCTTCCCTATTGTTTAAAAAAAATAGCTCACAACCAATGGCAATCATGACTCATGAGTTAAAGTTAAAAAAAGAAAAGAATAGCATTACTTAAGTGCTTGATAATTATATTTTGTTTCATTCAAGTCCTCGACCAAATTTGACATGAACTGGAGCAAACACTTGACGTCAGAAAATCATTTTAGTCTAATTAATCTATATTTTTGGATTATTTATAAAAATTATGTGAATTATGTTGTAGCGTGATGGATGGGATTGGTGGTGACTCATGATAGATATTGAGGTATCTGCTCTTTCAAAGGAGACGTCAAGCTAAGGTTAGGAGACCCATCACGTTTGGGCTTTCGTATGTACAAGACCAAGACCTTGTTATTTAATGGGTTTGCATCGCAGAATTCTGCGGTTACAATACACGATAGACATATAAAAGGTTAAGCAAACAGGAAGAGAAAGATGTTTACATCAGGCTGAACCAAAAACCAATGGGGAAGTATTTGTTATTTTGGGGACAAAATTAAAACTAATTCGATCACAATGCGAAGAATAGTAACACCTGTGGCAGCCAGCTCAGTACTGCTAGAAATGTTACCAGTTACCGGTAAATACAAACCACAAGCCAAAAGACTACTCCAGAAAGTAACATTGTTTCTATTGAAAGTTCAGAAGCTTTACCTAGGTACATGAAAAGATTGAGCAATAATTGTCACCAAAACATGTCTACATCAACAAACTTTAATGACAAAACAAATCAAGACCGCTTGTAGACAAGGAACTCTTGTTTTCAAAAAATAAACAAATAAAGGGGAATAAAGGACTTAATGAAATGTGACAACACTCAGGCAAAGCAAACTGCTAGAATTGTGTGATCAATTGAATCAGGAATAATAAGCAAGATTCACAAATGCAACAAGAAGTAAAATGTTGAATTCTTTATTTGATCAAAAGATGATACGTTTCATTTGAGTATAATTCTGACCTAATATGAACATTAACCATAATTCTTTCTTATAGCAGTTTCACATCTACTTAAGCCTAGAGTTCTACATCTGCTGCTCTAGAATGGTATCTAACTCTTCTAGATTTTAGATTTTCAGAAACATCTACAGAATACAATGTAACAGAACATTTTACCTATCCCACAAAATCTTTATGAAAGGCATTAATGGAAGGCCAGAAGCATATGATCTTGACACTCATCAAAGCGACATCCCAATATCATCATTGAATACAACTCTCTCTGCGCCGTATTCAGTTTCTGGGACCAACAGCAAATCATCGGAACCCAAAAACCTGAAAGAAGATTCAGTTCTTGATGGTGCAAAGGAAGAGCAGCACCTTGGGCAAACAAACAGTGGTGGCACAGTTCCAGAATCTTCAATGCCATGGCAACGCGTGTGCTGCCACACCTCACAAATGTCACATGCCACCATCCTCTCACCATCATCATCCTGAGCTCCACATTCGCATTTTACCATCCATTTGTCATTCCCACCTTCGTACCTCAATTTAGAGTCTGAATCAATCCCATATCCTTGTATCCAAACTTGTGAACCTGATTCTACCGCTCCAAACAACAATTCTCCATCATCCAGTTTTTGCATGTTTCCAACATCTGTTACCCCAAGATTTTCCATAATACAGTAAGTATCCCTCAATGCACTCTCTGCAGCTTCCTTGAGCTCCAAAACTGTGGAATGCAATGGAATCATGACCAACTCCCCAGGTGGTAATTTTGCTGTCAAATCAGTTTCTGAATCAACAAAACTAGGCATCACCTGGCATTTAAATCTCAGAAATTGGTCATCTTCATCCCTAAATGGCCATTCCTTCACAAAGTGCTTGCTGTCAAGAACTGCCTGTGTTGCCAGTGCCACTAATTCTGATTCTGGGTAATTCAATAGTACATTCATATACAAATAGACCACTTCACTGTAAACATCAGATCCTGTCTCTAGAGCTAAGGGTGGGAGGGGCTCGTCAGAGATCTCTGGTCCTAGCTCTGAGATTCCAGCACCATCACAGAGATCATGAATTGTGTATTCCAATAGCCGAGTGGCTGGATTCACTGCACGATGCACGATATGACTCCCAACAATTACATTGTTCATTGACTTCAACACATAATCCAGTAACCCTGTGTCCCCAATGTGCATCCTGGCTGCATCTCTTAATTTTTGCCGGCTCATCCCTCCACCATGGCCCAAGTTCTCTGCCTTTTGTTCTTGTAATGCATTAACAATCACTTCTGCTGCAGATTCTAGTCTTCTCGCAGACCATCTGCTATCCATTTTAGCAACAACAGCACTGAATCTTTTATAGTTGACAGATTTATCCTTCACCACAGATTTATTCCGCAGGGTCATTCTTTTTGAAGGCTTTGTAGTGGTCATGATTGTTTTCTTTTGTGCAGAAGCACAAGATTTGACAGTTAACATAAACCTGAGAAGATCTTTTAGTGTGAGCAACAGAGTTTCACTGATATCTCGATAGTGATGAAATATTTGCTTCATTTCTCTGCACAGATCCGTGCCACAGAAATCTTGAATTATATTGTCAAGTTCCAAAGAGCTGAGAATTTCAATCGCTCTGTTATAATTTTGCTCTCTCACCCCAAAGCTTCCATGAAAGAATTTGTATCCCCATCTACCAAACCATGAATGCCCGTATGCAACCCCATGAAGCAACCGAAGGTCCATTGACTTCTTCTTTGATACATCCTCAACAGTGACTTTGCTGCAATCAATCACTAGGGGAGATTTATATATATTCAATTAAGATTATAAGAAATAATCAATCAACAAGCGAAATTTTTTATTTACCAGGTACGAAGATTTGTACAAATACGGTCCCAAAGATCCATGATTTCTCTACCACAGAGGTAGCCAGAACCCCCTTCAATCCCATTAATAGAGAGGAGATGACCAAAGCCATTACAGTGAATTAACCCGTGCAAGATATGGGTCTGAAGATCAAAAACACCATCCTCAAGGGGCTTATTCCAGTCACAGTCAATTGGTATTATCCAATGATACTTGCGTTTTGACATATAATGATTACCCCAACCTAAAAGGGGGAACAAACAGGGAAAAAAAAAAAAAATTCCACAAAATTAACAAAACCCCAATAGGGAAAAATCAAGAATTGGGCAGGGCAAAAATTAGAGAAACCAACCGGAGCATCGGCATTGATCACAGTAGGGCTGAGGAGAGTGCCTGACGTGCTCTTCGATGGTATAAAGAGGAAAAACAATACTGCTGCTCTCGTGAACTAGAAGAGTGCACCAAATGGACATGTCTTCAACTTTGTAATCTTCAAGCTCGCCACATGCTGATAAAAACTGTCTCACGTTATCGCGAAATGCACCGGTGGGGCTTATCGGGCAACCCGATTCCATAAACGTATGGAACCCGAACAGTTTCGGCCTTCTTTTTCTCTTCTTGCAAGATTCAAGAGTTGAGATTGACATTTTTTCATTTATTTTTTAACTAATTAACCAAAAGAAAAGCAAAACTTGCTTTTTGTTTCCTCTTCTGTTTTTAACAGATTTTGTTGTTTACTGGTTCTGCCCACTCAAATTCGAACTAAAAGCTGACGTGGACATATTACGGTTTTAACTGGCGATCTGACGGATTACGTGCGAGTTAAATGTTGACCTCTGTCGTCGATTTCCCCCCGACGGCGAAAGCAGTTAAAGAAGCGGAGACTCGATTACGCGACTGTAATCTAACTTGAGTTGATGTACGGATGGCAAAGAAAGCCCGCCCTAAGTGTAGATACTTCGGCCCGGCTTTGGCTCGATCCGAACATTTTTTATAAATATCTAGGTTGGGTTTGGATTTTTAAGAAAATATATATTATTTTAATTAAAATACACCTTTTGCATATGTTTAATTTACCCATAACGTAAATTGATAGTTTTAAATCCTATAAACCTAATTTTTAAAGCCTAATGCAATAAAAAATTAAAATTATATAAATTATAAATTTATAAAACATAATGAAAATAATTTTTTTTAAAATGTATTAGAATTTGGGTTTTATCACATGCCCTTACAAAAGCTCAACTTGAGCAGGTCAAGTTCGACCTAACAAAAGACCTCATAGGGTCAAGTTTGAACTTTGTCAAGCCCGACATTTTTTCATTCCTAATAATACGAATTCTACAATGAAACTTTAAAACTCACACTTAATTTGTAGTTTCAACTTCTTAAAAAAGTTCTAAACAGATTTATGACAAACAAAACATTGACCCAATGCTTAAAAAAATAAACCAGATGTATGGAGAATGATATTGACGCCACACTCAAGATGTACATGAAAAGGTAAGTGATAAGTCTAGTTTTGGAACGCCACAAAAATATAAATTCTTGATAAGTTCACTAGTTCTCAAAAAAACCAAAGAAAGAATAATCCTTTCAAATTCAAATAACATTAATCTCTAATTTTTTCTTACATAACAAGGTTGCTGAGTTTAAATAGACCAATAGAAACTCAAGACCCTAAAAAATGCAAATGAAAACATTGAAACAATCCTCCAAGTAGGTTTGTCAAAGGATGTTTCAAAATTCTTCACCAACCCACCATAATTAATGCTATCTTTGACAAACTTAATGTTAGCCTACTATAATTAATGTTATCATTGAAAAACTTAATGTTAGCCCACCATCATTGATGGTAGACTTACCTTACACATTGACAAACTTGAAACAAAACAAACAAATGAAGTTGAAAAACAAAGGAGTCGTTGAAAATCCCAAGTCTGAATAAACTGTAATGAATTGGTCATAACTTCTTCTAGAGAACTCCAAATCTAACTCTGTAAAATGTATTGGAAAGCTAACCTAATTATCTTTCCAATGGTATATAGTGTGCATATTAATTCTAGCTCAATCAGTACCAGTTTTATTCTGAATTTGACCTTTCTGCATTTGATCCAAATTGTGTATTTGGCTGCCCAATAGCTTGAATAATGCCCACAATGCCTTGTCTTCTCTTCAAGCCCAATTCATGATGTCTTGCATCTTGAATTTCATTTTCAATCCCTATTTTCTCAATTAATCCATTTAGAGCTGCTTGCATCATTTTGATTCTATCTCTTGTATTTGAACCTCTATGAATGTGTAAAGGATCACTTGAAGCTTTAATGATATTCCCTTGATGGTTCTCATCACCTAAGTTGAAGATATTAATCAACAGTCAATAGTCGACTCACCTAATGGGCCCATTTATTGTCCCAATTGGGCTTAGGCCTTTCTGAAGCACAATTTTATTAATTTTTAGCCTTCGCCTCTAGATATAAAGATGAGTATAGAGATAAAATTATAGATATGTAATTATAGAAACACAATACATAGATATAGTTAGGGTCCCTCTTAGCACACATAAGCTTTTAGGCCGTATGCTTGGGTGCTTTTGTCCTTTGAAGGCTATTACACATTCAATACGATGAGATATGATGACATATGAGATAATATGTCATTGGTCTACCCATTGTAGCTCAGAGCATGACAATACACTTTTAGTACATCATTGCAACACTCGTATGAGATCTGGATAGGACAAGGTTCGTATATGACAAGGTTTGTATATGACAAGGACTTTCTGCCAAGTACTTGTTTAATGATAGTTTTATAATCATGAATATATGTTGATTTTGGTATTGCATGTGAGATTTTAATACCTACATTTTCACGATTACTATGTACTATCATGTTTTCCTTTTAATGCTAGTTAAAATTTAAACATTTTTACTTACATTTTTACACACAATTTTGATGAACATTTTATATTGCAATAACATAATTTTTTTAAAGTAAATTTTATTTTAAAAACTACAATCCACTTACTTGTCCCTGCAACTTTAGTTATTTTGAGTTTTTCCCACGTGATGGTACTAAGAGTTATAGAATATATTATTAGAGCATCTTGATCATATAATTATGATAGGATTGTTATGAATATTTAATATATTAGCTATAGTATATTTTTTGACATTATTGGAAAAATTGGGTGGCATTTGAATGAGATTAATTAATTATATTATCTACGGTGATGTATAATGTTATGTGGTTGGGAAGATTGATCAATAAAGCTGGTTAAATATTGGATTATTTGGAAGTGCTTATTTTATAGATTTGCAAGTTAGAAATTTAAAAAATATAGGGCAGACCATGCTAAATTTTTGATAAGATTCTTATTGATGATTTTGTTTAGTCATGTTAGATGGATCAAGTTAGACTCACCCTTAGAGCTTGGGATGGGTCGTATCAGTTGGTATTAGAGCATGATTTTAGATTTTATAGACTTTTTACTAAGCTTGCAGATAAGTTGTAGCTATTAGCATGATATTGTAATTTATCTATTTTGTCAAGATGATATTGGGTATCATTGGGATTATATGAACTTTAAACACTAACATAAGATATTGATTGATCTTATTAGGAGTATGATTAATACAGAAGATTAGTTAAATGTGGAATTTGAAAGCCAATGTTAATAGTTATGTGTTGATACAATATTATGTTGAAAATTTTGGTGATTTATTGACAAACAAGTTTATAGAAATCCCTAGTTAGATATAAAGATGATTAGATGCATTATTATGATATACATTTGTGGACATAAATTTACACTACTTGAACGATGTAAGGTTAAGGCAATCTTAGTCGAAGAAAGACTTATTGAAGATAAGAATAGTTTATAAGTTATGTGATGAGAACGAGGTTGTTAAAGCTTCACAAGATCCATTAGGCATCCATGGAAGTCCAATGACAAGGGCTACCAAGAAAATGAAGGAAGCATAAACGAATTAATTGAACACATCTCAACTTTATGCCTTGTCTAAGATGCTAATCTACTTAAGTTAAGCTTCAAGATAGTCAATATGTGAGGTACAACTTGCTCATTTAAATATAGTAGAAATAATTTTTAAGGTAATAAATCCCCTTAATAATAATAATAATAATAATAATAATAAGCAATGATAACATAAGTGAGGACATAAGCAATAATGCAATAAGAGATGTTTATAAAAATATTTAGAAATTTGAGAATTTATAAATATGTTTATGGAATGATAAATCTCGACCATTAGCCAAAAGTTATGGTGGCAAAATCCTAGACATCCATTCACTTTAAGAAATCATATAAATACTCCTAACTCTTTCCTTTTCCATACCACCTTAGAAATTCTATCATCTTGTATTTTAGGTAATAACATCAAAGAATAGAGAAATCCTCAAGTACGAGGGTCTAGAGAAGTCAAGGTTAAGAGGTAAGTAACACTTCAATTGCAATGTAGGGACAAAGTTCTTTTTTATACTTAAATTCATCTTTAATTATTTCTTTATCTTACAACGGCTACTATGATGTGATTTTTTATTATTTAATTCTTATATGGTTGGATATGCCGCATATGTTATGATATTTTCTTATTTAATCCTTATATGGTCGGTTGTGACATCTGTATTGTGATATTTTCGTATTTAATCTTTATGTGGATGACTATACTACCCATACTATGATATTTTTATTTAATTATGATATGGTCGGCTCTGCCGCCTATATTATAATGACGTTTTGTTTAATCTTTATATGATCAGCACTGCCACCTATATTAAATATTGTTGTCTTTATAAAACTTTGTATGGTTGGCTTTATGGTATATCTAGAAACTTTTCACGTTATGATATAGGTTGCATTGGAACACATGCATTTTCATGCTAATATGTTAAGATTACTTTAAAAAGAAGACATTTTAAAAATGAGTTTTGAAAAATGGGTTGTTGTACTACAAGGATGGCAAAGTTTCTAAAGAGGGCAAGCTCTCAAAGCTAAGTAAAGAATAACCTTTTCTGGAGGGCGATACGTAATGCCTAAAAGATCAACTATTAATTTAGGCCCAAGGGCATATTGTTTTAAAGAATGAAAAGTGCCAACCTTGTAGTGCAATATACCTAGGGCCCTAATGAAATTGTTTTATATTTCTAAGTTCTTTTAAAGATTTAATGCTCATAAGACCATCCATGTGCATAATAATCAATACGTGCATCAAAGTGTTATCTTACTGAGCATTCGCTCATGTAGCCCTTACATTGTAAGAAATGATGAGTAGGTCAAGCTGGCATCAAGTCCCAATTGAGTCAAAGTACATATGGACATATCAAACCATGGGATTGTGATGGGCTTAGCTATGTTTTTATAAAAATAAAAAATAAACATCTTAATTTCATTTACGTAATAACAATGTTTTGAAACATATACTAAGGAATCCCTACCTGTCTCTTATATTTTGTAATGAAGTTTCTACTTGTCTATATTTATACCAAAAAGTAATGAAATTTTAAATATTTTGAAATAAATCACCTTATTTTAGTTATAAAAGTGGAGTGTTACACAATGCTTTGTCAATATTCAAGCTTCCAAATTTGTTTTAGAGTGATTTACATGAAAGAACAAAGCAGTCCTTATCAAATTAAGAAGAGAAACTGACAAAATCTTGTTCCCTGATCTATTTTGGAAATAAGATCTTTTTTTTCCTTAGTACTTTAGGATCAATAAGATCTTTTATTTCTTTTTACTTTAGGGAAGATCGTTTATTTACTTTAGGATCTTATATTTTGTAACACTCCACTAAAATATTTATTTAAAAAATATTTAAAACACGGTTACTTTTAATATAAATACGAATTCTAAAAGTTTAACACAACAAATAAAACATTCTTGCATAAAGTAAAAGTCATACAGAGATTCCATAGTTTATTTTAAAACTTAATTATTACATAAAGTTAAAATATTTATTTTTGATTGAAATAAAGCTGAGACCATTATAAAATCTCAAGGTCTGTTATGCCCATATGCACTTCGTCTTGGTTAGGACTTGGCACCAGCTTTACCTACTCATCATTGCCTGCAATGTAAGGACTTTATAAGCTAATGCCCAATAATATAACACTTGGATGCATGTATAACTTATTATGCATTTGGATGATCATGTTAAGCTTTTAAAAGAAAACTTAGAAAAATACAAAACAACTTCATTAGGGCCCTAGGTATGTTGCACTATAAGGCTGTCACTTTTACTCTTTAAACAATATGCCATTGGGCCTCATTAGTTGATCTTTTGGGCATTACGTATTGCCGTCCCCAAAAGATTTCTTTTTACTTAGTTTTGAGGGCTTGCCCTACTTAGAAACTTTACTACCTGGTAGTATAACCACATAGTTTTCATAAATTCATTTTTTGAAACATCTTCTTCATAATGTAATCCATGATATGTATGTATCTAATGCAACTTATGCCATAACATTTGAAGTTCCTAGATGCATAACAAAATCAATACACAACACTATTTAAGAACAAGATTCTTTAATACAGGTGGCATAGCCGACCATAGCATAATTAAGTATAAGTATCACAGATTAGGTGGCAGAGCCAACCATAACATAACCAAGTATCATAGATTAGGCGGCAGAGCCGACCATAACATAATTAATTATCATAGCTTAGGCGGCAGAGCCGACCATATAAGAACTTAGATTATAACTAATCACATCATAATAGCCATCACAACATAAAAGAATGGTTAAACTAAAGTTAAGTTTGAAAAGAATTTTGTCCCTACATTGCAGTTGAAGTGTTACTTACCTCTTGACCTTGACTTCTCTAGACCTTTCTAAATTGAGGATTTCTTAATTCTGGATTTTTATGACTTAGAATAGAATAGAGTGAAATTTCTAGGTTGCATTGAAAATGAAAGGTGGTAGGGGATATTTATAGATTTCTTAAGGCTAATGGATGACTAGGATTTTGCCACCATAACTCTTGATCAATGGTTGGGATTATCCTTTATAAATACCTTGCTAAATTCTAGAATTCTTATCTTTCTCTACAAACTTCTCTTACATCATCACTCATGTCATTGCTTAATTAAATATTATAATACTCAAGGGGTTTGTTAGCTTAAAATAAATTCTACTATATTTAAGTGAGAAAATTTCCTCAGAATTAAATATTATAATACTTAAGGGGCTTGTTGTTTAAAATAAATTTAAGTGAGAAAATTTCCTCAGAAATAAATATTATAATACTTAAGGGGCTTCTTAGCTTAAAATAAATTCTACTATATTTAAGTGAGAAAATTTCCTTAGAATTAAATATTATAATACTTAAGGGGCTTGTTAGCTTAAAGTAAAATCTACTATATTTAAGTGAGAAAATTGTACCTCACATATTTCCTTATTACTTTAGTTATATTTAGCGATAAAGAAAATCTTATTTCATTAGAAAAATTCAACTACATAAACCCATGCAACCCTATTGGGAATTGCAGATCAAAGTTTATACTAATAGTGAGAGCTTTTCTCTTTGGTTCTTCAATTGTAGAATTTCTATTTTGTGAGTAAGTATTACCTAGTAGATACTTGATTAATGTAAACAATATCATCTTCGAAATTTTCGACATGAAAGTCAACTAAGAGGAAAAAAAAGAAACATTTAATCATGCCCACTTTTCCTTGAATGCACAATTGAGAGGACTTTTAGTGTTTGGAAAAATAGATGGAAAATTTTGCGCCGAATGTCTAATTTCCCTTTTAGTAAGAAAGTGAAAATTGGGATTGCTTCAATGGTTCATCATAATTTTATAAGAAAATATGCAGAAAATGATCAAGATTTTTGACCTTTTGATAATGATGATGAATTGCTTGCAACAAGCGAAAGTAAGAATGAGAGGGAAGAGAACAATGAAGAACATGGTACAAGTTCATTCATTGTACATGAAATGGACCAAGAACTGATCAAATTGCAATAGTTATCATTCACCGTTAACATTTCAGTTATATTATTTGTTTGGAAGATTATATAATTTATGTGTTCTTAATTTCGAACATTGAAGAAGTGGTTGAACTAGTTTTTTTTTCTATTATTTGATAGCTTGGATACCTTTTTTATAAGTTATATAATTATGAAATAAATCTTTTACGTATCCTTTATGGTAATTTAATTACACAAAAGAACTTTAGTTTTCCAGAACCAAACAGTCTAATGGTTCCAAAGGTACCAAACATCCAACAACTTTTTGTCAAAAGTTCTATTGGTATAAGCTTTACTCTTATGAACTCTATTTAATAAGCTGTATCAAACAGAGCCTTAAAGTATGTTTAAAATGCTTATGCTTAGATACAAGGTTAAAATGCTAAGGACTCAATTAAAAACAAGATTAGTTGTCATGCATCGTTTAAGAACAAGTGTAAGGTTATCTAAACATTTGTTAAAAGAATCACTATAGAAACTGAAATCATTCATAAGTACCTCTATAATGTTTTTAACACAATCTAAAAATATACTAACCATACACTAGCAGAAGATGGTTGGAGCATTAAGCAAATGTGTTGGAAGAATAAGTGGATGTTGTCTTTTCTTGATCTTTCGGTGCAATGACAATCTGATTGTAATTCAAGAAAGCAATAGTGAGTATAAGAAGCTAATCTTTCTAAAATTTGATCAATGAGTAGCAAAGGAAAATGATCTTTGTGAGTAGTAGAGTTGAGCTTCCTTATAGTCAATACAAACTCGCCACCTAATTTGGACACATATAGTTACTAGCTCATTCTCCTCATTTTGAATTGCAATGATCCTAGATCTCCTTAGAACAACTTGGATTGGGCTCAACCACTTGTTGTTTGAAATAGTATAGATCACATCAACACCTACCAATTTCAGAATTTCTTTCTTTACAACTTCCATCATTAGAAGGTTCAATCAACATTGAGCTTCCCCAGTCAGCTTTGCTCCATCCTCAAGTAAGGCATGTGCATACACATATAAGGACTAATGATGTGAACCTCACAAAGATAAGTGAGACCGTACACTCAATGAGGTTCTTTTGCTAAGAATCGTTCTAATTCAAATTCAAACAATCATACAATAAAGATATTGCTCTTATATATATAAAGATAACAACCCATGGTATAAGAAATTTAGGGTTGATGCCATATTCAAGAAAGAAGAGATGATTGTGAATGATAAGTCAAGAAAGAATGCCACAAAATAAAATCTTGATAAGTTCTGATAGTTCTTTGAAGAACCAAAGAATAAAATCTCTCACTACGGTTATACTCTGATATAAGGTTTTCCGTATTGCTAAGTATAACCTAGAGTAAAAAGAAAATCAAAGATCGTAAAATAAATAAAAGATCTTGCCTAATGTAAAAAGGAAATAAAAGATCTCGTCTAGCCTAAAGTAAAAAAAAAAAAAGATCTTGTTGATCTTAAAGTAAAAGGGAAATAAAAGATCTTGTTTCCAAAACATATTAGGAAACAAGATTTTGCCTAATTTCTATTCGTAATTTGAAAAGGCTTGTTTGTTCTAACTTACTCCAATTCAAATTTAAAACCTTGAAAAATAATGTTAAAGCGTTGACTATCTTGAGATTCTTAATTTGGCAGATTAGTGTCTTCGATAGGGCATGAATTTGAGATGTGCTTAATTAATCCATTTAATTCTTCCTTCATTTTCTTAGTTCTTACCCTTGTCATTAGACTTCATGGATGCTTAATGGATCTTATGGAGCTTTAGCAACTTGGTTCTCATCATTCCCCCTTTCTTGAAAAGGATTTGTATCAGAGTCTAGCCCTAGCAATAAGTGGTAACTATGAGATCTGTTTATTTAATTGGTGAATAGAAGAAAAACTTCTCTAATGGCTTCTTCATGCAACTCAGAAAATCTTGCTCCTGTTACCCTTTCTTCATCACTTTCTCTTCCAAAATCCTGTACTAAACACCTTGCCTCAAAAATAGAAAACCTTATTGAATATTCTTATGTCCCTGGCTCAGCTCAGATAAGTGAATCTTCTAGGCCTCTCATAAGCTCATACAAACTATATCAGAGACCAAACTTCTTTACCCGGAGTATTAGGACTTTGATCTCAACCAAAAGACCTGCTCCTAAGGAATATGTCCAGTCATCTCGATTGGACCAGTGTGCTCTTCAAGCAACACAATCGGAATAGTATGTCACCTTAGAAATTCCAACGGATCTTGTCTCCCATTGGAAAATCTCCATCTTGGCGGAGTCCGATTGATCCTCACTCTTCATGGCAGAAAAGGGTTACCAGTCACAGCCAGGCTAGCACTGCTAGACACCCGATTCAAAAAGTACTAGCATGCAGTCATTGGCACCGTCCTGACCATTTTACACACAAGAAGTGTTCTTTTGACTTTTTACCCTAATTTCAACCTATCTCTAGAGGATCCCAATTTACCCACAACCCTAAAGGTTTAGATCCAACTGCAAGGAGCTGAACAGACAGTTTCGTCGAAAATGGCAACGCTACACTGCTAGCTAGTGTATCAATTACAAAACCATGCTTTAATGATTATTGCTGATTCAGAAACCATCCCTTCTATAGTCCAGATCCCAAGAAAAATCCAAAAGCAAGAGCTTCTTAAGCTTATGCCTCTTGAGTGGCTATCCAATTATGAAAAATTTCACAAAAATTCCCAACCTGTCCAAACTTTTAGTGCTCTCTTTGAAAAAAGAGCTGATGGAATGGTTAGGATGACAAACACCATTGAACAAACACCACCCATAGCTTCTTTCTCTTACTCTTCCATGATTACCGCTGTTCCAACAGCACAAGAAAACATTCCTATCCATGGATTTGCTTCTGATGGATATATGATTTATCTGGATAAAATTAATGGTCATTTTCTATGGGATGTTTCAGGTTCCCATATGTGTGATCCAGACTGTCTGTGCCTAGAAGAAGAGGATGATGATGACTTTAATAGACGACCTAGACGTCGAAAAAAGAAAAGTCATAAGATGGAACCATGCCAAAAAAAAGGCTTCATTTGCCTCCAAATGATCCAAACAATACAAATCTTTTGCCAATCTATAAAAAAGAATTGAGGCTTATCCAAAAGGAGTATCAACAAAAGACATGTAGGCATGAGGCTAACCAGCCTAGTATACAACCAGCACCGATCCAGTCTTGCATGATGTTTTCATTCAGCTCATACCAAGAGTAGTTTCCACCTCTAGAAAAGCACACAGATCCTCAGACAAAGGTTGTCACCAAATCTTTTGTCTCATCTCCGGTAACTCCCATAGGCCAACTCGAGGATCCAAGACCTTTTAAAGCAGTCCTAAACTGGCAAACACAGAATGCCAGAGCACAAAATTCGGCTTTCAGAACCCTTGATGACAAAATTGTTAACATATATGTTCTCATAATATTGATTTTGATGATAACAAACAAGATTAAGAATGATTAATCTTTTAAGCTCAAATTATTGAAAAATATATTTTAAATAAATCATTATTTTTAAATATAAATGTTTTATATTTAATGGAAAAATGATTTTATGAAATTGATTATTTTTATTCTTTTTAAATAAATCATTATTTTCACATTATAAATGTTTCATATTTAATGAAAAAATGATTTTATGCAATTGGTTGTTTTTCAAAGTTTATGGTTTAATTGAAAGAATTTGAAAACTTTGAAATAAACAAGTATTGCTTGAATTTTTGGTAAAGGACTTATTTGAAAAGTGTCATAACATTTTTGGCTATATTATACTTTCAAAAAGTTTTGGGATTAACAAAACATTACTTAGAAATTCTAAAATTGGACCTATTTGCAAAGTTTCATAACGTTTTGGGCCGTAGTATAATTTTATAAAGTTTTAGGGTCAAACTATAATTTTTAGGAAATAGTGCACTGTGCAGGTTACTGTAGCAAGGGGCTTACCAATTATAAAAACCAGAAAACCGAATTCGGGACATAATGCATCCAGAATGCAAACAGCTTACCGGATTCCGAAACCGGCAAGCCGGATAGGCAGAATTTTGAATTTTGCCTTAACGGTAACATAAATCCGGCTTACCGGATTCCATAACCGACAAACCAGATACGCCTAGAATGTGAGTAACGGCTAGTTTTTGAGTTCAAACTATATAAACTCAAAACCAATTCATTTTTGGGAATCCAAGCAAGCAAGAACAAATGCACACAACATATATTGAGCTTCAACTTCGTGAATCATCATTCATTAAATCATCTTTGTTCTTCAATTTGTATATCCACTCTTAAAGAGAGAGATTGATTGTTGTATTTTTCATTTCACATCAAATTGTGAGAGTACAAGTGTGAGAAACACTTGGGGTGAAGAGATTGGAGATATAATCTCTTGTTGTAAAGGTTCATTGACACCTTGAAGTCAATTGTAATCGTTTGAAGCCTTGGAAAGGCTTGGATAGTGAAATCCTCAAGCCCGGTGTGCTTGGAGGCGTGGACGTAGGCGGGGATTGCCGAACCACGTAAAAATCCTTGAGTTTGCTTTCTCTTCCCTTGCTCTTTAATTATTGTACTTTGATTGAACTTATTGCTTTCAATTTTTATTAAGACATTAGATTGCTTGTTGTGTGGATTTGCTAGGATAATTTTTAAAATTCCAATTCACCCCCCTCTTGGGTTGCACACTTATATTTCATTTGATATCAGAGCAAGGTGCTCTTGTGTAGACTTATCGTTCTAGAGTTAAAGATCAATAGCAACCCAAATTAGTTCAACTTTCATGGAAGGCCAATCCACCACTAGACCTCCATTCTTTGATGGTAATGACTATCCTTATTGGAAAACTAGGATGAGAGTGTTTTTACAAGCCTTAGATTATGAACTATGGGAAATAGTTTGTGATGGTTCATTCATTCCTAGGAAGAATGTTTTAAGTGAATTGGATAAGAAAAATATGACTTTAAATTCCAAGGCTATGAATGCTTTATTTTGTGCCTTAGATAAAAATGAATTTCATAGAGTTTCAAATTGTTCTAATGCTTATGAAATTTGGAGAAAACTTGAAATTGTGTATGAGGAGACTACAAACGAGGAGGAATTTCATGAAGTGTCGAATTTGGCACTTATGGCAATTGGAGATGAATCGGATGATGGACTTGATGAGGTAAATGATCTTCCTACTTATGATGAATTACATGATGCTTTTAAAGAATTGCATGATGAGTGGATGAAACTTGGTAAAAAGAATGCATGCCTTAAGAAGAAAATGCTAGAACTTACAAATGAAAAGGATACCATGCAAAAATGCATTGATTCATTGAATGAGAAGATAAAGGAATTAGAATTAGAGAATAAAACATTGCATGATGAAGTTGCATTATCAAATGAGAAATTTAGCACTTCACACAAGCATCTAGAATCATATGTAGATGACTTGAAAAATGAAAAGGATGCTTTACAAAAATGCAATGATTCATTAAATGAAAAGATTAAAGGACTAGAGTTAGATAATAAAATGTTGCATGATAGAATTGCATCATCTAAATGCAAACAAAGTACTTCATATGAGCATGAGAAATCACATGTTGATGAATTAATGAAAGAAAATGAAGTGCTTAAGAAGAAGAGCAATGAGCTAAATCAAATTGTCTTAAAATTTACAAATGGGCAAAAGATGTTGGATAACTTGCTTAATTCACAAAAATGTGTGTTTGATAAAGGAGGACTTGGGTATAAGCCAAATTTGAAACAAAAATATTATAAGAGTTATTTTGTTAAAACTACCTCCATTAATGATCAAATTGTATGTCATTATTGCAATCAAAATGGTCATATGAAGAATAGATGTCCTATTAAAAGAAATGTGTATTATGGAGCAAAATGTATTTGGGTTCCAAAAGGAATCATTGCTAACACTCAAGGACCCAAGAGTATTTGGGTACCAAAGGGCACAACGTGAATGTTTTCTTTGTAGGTACCACAATCAAGGAATGGTGGAGAGTTCCTTGATGAAGCTTATGAGGATAATCACTTGATCATGGTCTAAGCAAAAATAATGAGGCAAGATGATTTAATTGTTTTGCTAACTATTATTGCCTTATTGATTATAAGTGATGATGTTTTAATCTTAGTAAATATTTAACATTTCACTTCGTATCATAACATTAAGTGCATTAACATGAAGAGGGTAAGTTTATCTTGCCTATTTATTATGTTGAGTAGATTATGATAAATGGATAGTAGCTTGAATTTGTGAAAGTATACTTGTATGTTTACATGATTGAATTATCATTGTGTTTAACATTGAGTGCTTTATCATGATGCATGGTTATATATATAAGATGATAGCTTGTCAACTCATCATGATAGCTTTGTTTGATTTTGATGATTATATAATGCCTAAGCTTGATAAATGAGTGATATGCTTGAATTATTAATCTTTGAATGCTTAGATGTTTCATGATTGTGTAAAATATATACATGATAAATGAATTATATGTGTGAATTCTTGTGCCGTTAATTGTGTTATATCATCATTCACTTATAAAATTGACATCATTGTTTGATACGATTTCATATGTTTGGTCTTGTATGCATTCATGTCTCATGTATTAAATGGCTTATTGAAAAGTTTTAAATCTCAAAATGATTTAAAATTAATCAATTTTAAAAGCCAAAAATGAAATGGTATGTGTAGTACAAGTATAAGAGCTAGCAATTATTCCATTTCCACTCATCCGGAAAACCATTTTTTTAAATTGATTTCTCTCGGGTCAAATTCCGGATAACCGGATTTTCAATCCGGACTATTGGATTAGCTTTGGTTGCTCTCGGGAAAACATTCGGATAACCGAATTCTCAATCCGGAAAACCGGATTTGCTAAGCATCCTCTCTCCCTCATAATCGGTCTACCGGTTCTTCTAATCCGAAAAACCGGATACATTTTGAATGCTCACTGCCTCGCAACCGGCCTACCGGTTCTTGAAAACCGGTAAGCCGAATTCGCGTGATTGGATTTGTTGAAACACAACCGGATTTCCGGTTAAAGGCATTCGGCAAGCCGTTTATGGACTTCACGTTTCTGCCCAATAACCGGCCAGCCGGTTGGGAAATCCGGCAAGCCGGATTCAGGTGCTATTTCAACTATTCATCTTCTCCCTCTCTTTCGGCATTCCGGTTCTCTCTCTCTCACTAAAAGCCGATTACTCCTCTCTTGATTTCATTCCAAAATCCATCATTCTCATTCGTTTTCAATCCAAATTGATTCATATAAATTATTCCCCATCCATTCTTGTGTCTAAAATCATTTTAATTGATTCAAACTTACCAATTTTACTCAATATCTTGAAAATTCGAATTTGTGCATTTTGAGTATTTTAAATTACCACTTCCATAGTGTGCTTTCCTTATGGATTTTACCAATGTTTTCTATTATATTATGCACTTACATTTTCATATGCATTGTTGCTTTCATTGTGGATTGATGATGATTATTGTTTGCTATTTGGATGTTTTATATTTGGATAATGTGGAACTAATGTGCTTATCTTGACTTTTTGATGATCAAGAGGGAGATATGAGATGTAAGGGAGAAATACATCTACTTTGAGATTCTTAAGCATATGTTGATTTTGATGATCTATATATTGCTATTATGTACTTATGCTTTACTTAAGTTTTGATGATAAAGAATGTGCTTTGATGATTCCATTGTATTTGATGAAATTTGATCTTATGGAATTTATGATTGGTGAATAGATACATTTTTGTGCTTTCTTGACGCATTGTTAAATATGCATTACTTGCTTTAAATGATATCAAAAGGGGGAGAAATACATGATCATTGAGATCTTGGCGCATATGAGAGTGTAAGTTATATTAAAATGTCACATTTGATCTTTGATGAGTTTAGTTGTCTTGATTTCTAAAATATGATTAGTAATTATAAAGCTTGAATTGTTGACATTATGCTCTTATGACTTTTGCATTCCCTTGCTTAGCTTATTACTTGTTCTATTTTGGATAATATGCTTTTTGAACATTTTTATTGTCCAAAGGGGGAGACAAAGTAATAAATCATTTTAATGATGTAAATTGGGGGAAATAACATGCATTTTGAGCATTCTTTTAATGGTTGATATATGATTATGGAATCCTCGGATTTAATTGTTACAAGTGTTGGGGGAATTCATATTGATTTTGATGATTGATGATTATATGTGCATTGCTTGATGAATTGATGGAGTTATTGGTTTGTTATAATTGTTGAAGCTTATATCTTTTTAACCATGTTGTGTATTTGAGAATTTGTCCATTTTTAAGGGGAGACTTTACCGAAATTTTTGCTCGTACAAAATGGGTAATATCTTCATCAAATTATTATTTTTTTTATCTTGTTTCAATTGCATCTATCTATCTTTTCTTTTTTACGATGAAGGGGGAGATAAATATGATATGTTTTTGGATAAAATCCTTTCGGTTAAATTTTTAAATTGGCCATATATTTAGGGGGAGCATATAATATGATCTTGGATAATATGCATTTTGAATTTTTTTTTTGTTGTCCAAAGGGGGAGACAAAATAATATATCATTTCGATGTTATCAAAAGGAGGAGAATAATATGCATTTTGAGTAATTGTTTTGATAATGGTGATTTGATTGCATGGGTGTTTTATATGATAAATTTTATGCTATGAGTTGTTGATTTGGTAATTAATGGAATAATGGTTCATGATATTTTGGTGTGATTATTTGTGTATGGAGTTGGCTTTTATCATGATCTATAATAATTTGGATGTGATATTACTAATCTTGTATTTGAAGTGATGCTTGTTGTTAAGGGAAGAATGTATTGAAATTTCTACTTGGACAACATGGGTAACAAATTTCTTACTCTTATTCTTTTCCTTTACGTTTTCTTTTTTATGATGAAGGGGGAGAAGAATATATGTTTTCAAATTTATAAAAAAAAATTACTATTTTTTTTCTTTGCCAATTAAGTTATTCTTTTTTATGATGAGGGGGAGAAAAATCTATGTATTTAAATCATTAATTTAGCTAATTGGAAAATTGTAAGAGAATATTATATTTAGGGGGAGCAATTTGTGGAATCATTCTTTAAATACATGAAATATTTGTCATCATCAAAAAGGCGGAGATTGTTAACATATATGTTCTCATAATATTGATTTTGATGATAACAAACAAGAGTAAGAATGATTAATCTTTTAAGTTCAAATTATTGAAAAATATATTTTAAATAAATCATTATTTTTAAATATAAATGTTTTATATTTAATGGAAAAATGATTTTATGAAATTGATTATTTTTATTCTTTTTAAATAAATCATTATTTTCACATTATAAATGTTTCATATTTAATGGAAACATGATTTTATGAAATTGGTTGTTTTTCAAAGTTATGGTTTAATTGAAAGAATTTGAAAACTTTGAAATAAACAAGTATTGCTTGAATTTTTGGTAAAGGACTTATTTGAAAAGTGTCATAGCATTTTTGGCTATATTATAATTTCAGAAAGTTTTGGGATTAACAAAACATTACTTAGAAATCCTGAAATTAGACCTATTTGTAAAGTTTCATAACGTTTTGGGTCGTAGTATAGTTTTATAAAATTTTAGGGTCAAACTGTAATTTTTAGAAAATAGTGCA
>MKYO02003784.1:207552-278061 GCA_002013955.2 Citrus medica
AATCCAAGCAAGCAAGAACAAGTGCACACAACATATATTGAGCTTCAACTTCGTGAATCATCATTCATTAAATCATCTTTGTTCTTCAATTTGTATATCCACTCTTAAAGAGAGATTGATTGTTGTATTTTTCATTTCACATCAAATTGTGAGAGTACAAGTGTGAGAAACACTTGGGGTGAAGAGATTGGAGATATAATCTCTTGTTGTAAAGGTTCATTGACACCTTGAAGTCAATTGTAATCGTTTGAAGCCTTGGAAAGGCTTGGATAGTGAAATCCTCAAGCCCGGTGTGCTTGAAGGCGTGGACGTTGGCGGGGATTGCCGAACCACGTAAAAATCCTTGAGTTTGCTTTCTCTTCCCTTGCTCTTTAATTATTGTACTTTGATTGAATTTATTGCTTTCAATTTTTATTAAGACATTAGATTGCTTGTTGTGTAGATTTGCTAGGATAATTTTTAAAATTCCAATTCACGCCCCCTCTTGGGTTGCACACTTATATTTCAAAAATTGAAAGGGTTGCGTCTCAAGTTAAGTAGACTATACCAAAGTTGATAAGATCACAACTCAACTTGAACAAATCTACCTTAATCTGCAAAATCAAGTCTCTCAGCTTGATTCATAACTTGGGATAATGATTCAAAATATATACTGGTGTTGAATCCTTCTAAATCAGTTCGTCTCATTGAACATCTTGAATGATGATGTTGAATCCTTCTTTTCAGAATAGGAATATTATGACGAGCAAACTGCTTTTGTTCTTACAGAAGATCACTTTCTCAGTAATCCAAACAATACAACAAACACACACAACCCAGCCAATCATACGAATTCTTTCAATCAAAATCCATCTTTTACCCGAGAAATTTGACAAACCAATCCTTGTCATTGGATTCATTGACACTGGAGCACAAAAAAAGTATGCTTAACCCATCCATTCTCCCATCTCATTCTTAGGAAAAGCATAAAGAGTATTTCAGAGCATCCAATGGTGAATTATTCCAGACCAACCTGATTACCATGAAACCAGTTGGTATTCAGTTTTTTTCAAATTGTGTTTTCTGGATCAAAATTGTTGGATTCAATCTACTTGATAAGGATCTTTTAATTGGGTTCGACATACTTCACCTAATTAAAAACCTTCAAATTACAGCCTCTGAGATTCGGTACAAACAAATGTTTCAACCATACACTGATGTCCTGAGACTGTTCTCCATCTTAAACTCTCCCTCTTCATATGACTCCTTCAAAACCCGGTTGAAGACCCTTATGTCCTGAAAACCCTAGTCAATTTTCACATCCATCTCCATTGTGGAAAAATAAAGACTTCTTCATTAAGCTTCCCCTTAAGCTTAATGAAGACATCAATCCTACCAAAGCTACCCATCCTGGTATGACACCATCTGATTTTAAATTAGCCCAACAAGAATGCTCTCAATTGCTTCAACAATGGCTTATTGAACCCACAAATTTAGATTGGGCTTGTCAAGCCTTCTATGTGGAAAAACGGTCTAAAAAAATCTGAGGCAAAAAATGTCTTGTCATAGATTATTAGCCTCTTAACTGTTTTCTCCGTGATGATAAATTCCCTTTGCCAAAAATTCAATCCTTGTTTGTCCATATTCGTGATGCTAAGGTCTTTTCCAAATTTGACCTTAAAGTTGGATTATGGCAACTACGAATTCATCCTGTTGATCATCACAAAACTACTTTTTGCATTCCAAATGGCCACTATCAGTGGAAAGTAATGCCATTTGGCCTTAAAGTAGTACCCTCACTTTTTCAAAAGGCCATGATCAAAATCTTTGAAGCCATACTCCACCATGCACTTATCTATATAGATGATGTGCTCTTGTTTTCTAAAGACCATGATTCCCATCAAGATTTACTTTCCCACGCTCCTAAGATAGTGGACTCACATGGCATTATTTTTCTGACAAAAAGAGCATCCTAGGCTAGGATTCTGTAGAATTTCTTGGAATGGTCATTAAAGATGGCCATTACTGCCCTGGTCCACACATTGCTCAAGAACTAGTCCATTTTCCTGATGAAAACCTGTCCAGAAAACAGATTCAGTAGTTTTTAGGCATTGTAAATTTTCTTCGGGATTTTTTCCCTCATGTGACAATGCACACAAGCCAGTTGTCAAAAATGCTTAAGAAATCTGCCCCATTATGAGGACCCTCTCAAACTACTGCAGTTCAACACCTAAAAAAGATTACCCAGCACCCTTTTTCACTAAAGATTCCCACTGAACGACAACGCATTCTCTAAACAGATGCAAGTGATGAGTATTGGGGTACAGTACTTTTGGAAAAGCTTGACGAAAAAGAAGCTTACTATGCTCATGTCAGTGGTCAGTTTAAAGAATCGGAAAAACATTATCACGTAATCTACAAGGAGATCTTAGCCGTAAAATATGAAATTCAAAAGTTTAAATTTCATCTCATTGGCCATAAGACATGGTTTTCTAGATTGGACAACTCCTCTTTTCCGAAGATTCTAGATTTCAAAAACAAGACACTTCCAGATAAACACCTTCTCCGTCTTAAGACATGATTTTCTAAATATGATTTGTCAGTCCAGCATATCAAGGGAGATAAAAATCTCATTCCTGATCTGCTATCCATACCTCCATCTTCAGCCACTCTTACTCTCATCTCCTCCTCCGTTACAGTACCAGTGATCTTCATGAATTCTTCTTTGCAAAACTCAGCTCTTACCAGGAAATCTTTCCCTTGTATTCTCACATTTTCTAGTCCCTATCAAATCCAGGACTTTGCTAAGAAATTTGTTTTCTGGTACTTCATGAACATATATCATCTCAGTCATATGGTTTTCTAGTTTTCACCCTGACCACCTTTTTCTCACAGGACTTACCATTGACCCCTCCAGAGATATCAGAGAAGATGAGCTATGATACCTATGGTGCCTCACTATTTTATATGCTACTAAGCTTATCTTTCATGTACATGCAATATTTAGACATCTCACCCACCCAACCAGAGCCCATTCCTTGTTATGGACTCTCTTTGAATGATTCTCTCCTCTCTTTTGGTGGAGAAAACAACTCAGTCTTATCATAAATCACCATCACCTCAATCTTCTCCCTAATCAAGAAGGTGAACAATTCACCTCAATCTTCATTGTCCACCGTCCCAACTTTCAACATCCTGTCACTAAACTCTTCTGGACACAAGATCAAGCCTATGAGTGGAAGACTGTTCCTCATAGTTTTCCCCTGACACATGACCCTAACCTCGTCTCCACTCTGAAGAACTACCTCCTTGAACTAAACTATGTTCAACCCACACTAATTGATATCCACTCGGTCCACATCATGAACTTATGGTCATTCCTACTGCTAAAGTTCCCTCACTCAATAATTCTCCATCCACTGGAATATTAATTAAGGAAGAAAGGCCAGATTATACCAATATTCTTTTCCAAGATTCCCAGGATCCTTGGGAAGAATTCACTTCAATCCTGCATCCCGCAGAAGCATCTGAAGCACCTTCAACCAGTTCAGTTCAACTAACAGATTCTCCAACTCGCTAATACTATGCCCATCTGTGTGGAAAGAATATTTCGCAGAAGTCAATAGCGATGTTGACAACATGTCCCCCTCCCATAGCCATTGATGATCCTACCTATAAGTCTCGTGATTGCTGCCTCTTTAAGTTTTTGTTTGCTTGTAATAATTGCTTTTGCTTTTACAAAAAGCAAAGCATCTACTTTTCAAAAGTTTGCTTTTACTTTTGCTTTGTAATCATATTGTCTAATATTTGCTTAAGCTTTAAGAAAAGAAAGATAGGGGTCATGTCCTATCTTTTTCATAATTATGTTTTTTTTTTACTTTTGCAAAAGGAGAAGGACCCTGTCTTATCATCTCTCCAAGAGTTCTTCTATATAAGAAGAACTTGTCTCAGTTTGTATTCAGAACTTGTTTGAGAAGGAAATAAAATCGTGTTTTGATAACGTGACATTCTAAAGCTTTTTTCTTTTTCTCTATTTCCCTTGAAAAACAACAGACTCTTGCAATAGTTCATTTCTATCCTATAATGGGTATGCTCTGCACTCGCCTTTTTTGAGGATCTTGTGCATCATAAAGTTTTAGGCTGTGAATCCTGACGTTCCAACCACAGTTCATCCTATCCTGCAGCCAAGGAGTGGTTCCCTTTTTGGGTGGTAGTGGTAGACCCGAGTAAGTTAGTAACATTTAAGCTTGCACTTATAAGCATTGTCATTGATTCTTTCAATCACTAGAAATGGTTTATCTCCCCTTGGAACTAGTTTTTAATGTATTTAAACAGGAAACCATTCCTTCCTCATATGCACCCTTTATTAGCTTGGTTAGCATATTATTTTGTTCTCTTCTCAATGTTTTGCCTTGCTTTTTTCATGGATGTGCCTGCATAAGTAAAGGGGATAAATCCAAAAGAGTTAATGGATTAAGACTGTACACAATTTCAAAAGGTGGAAACTTATTTATTGAATGCACACTGCTATTATATACAAATTCCACACGTGGCAAACATTCTTCCCATGTTTTCAAGTTTTTTTTTGTATTATAGCACGCAACAAATTAGATAAAGTCCTATTAGAAACAAAAGTTTAGTTCCTAACTTAGCCTAGAAAAATTTTCCAAAAAAATTAAAAAACCTTGCATCCCTATTTGAAACAATACTTTTAGGCATGCTATGAAATCTCATTACATGGAATAAAATATGCCATTTTAGAAAACCTATCAACGACCACAAATATAGAATTTCTTATCCCTTTTTGATCTATGTAAACCTAATACAAAATCTATAGATATGTCAGTCCAAGGTTTATTGGGTATAGGCAAAGGAGTATACAAACCATGAGGCTTGACTTTAGACTTAGCTTGTTATAAACTATAAAGTGCATCACTTAAAACCTTGCCTTAAATATTATCATTATTGAGTATAGATGTCAGCAAGGGTCATTCCCATAGAGAATTGTTCCCAATTAACAAGTTACTAACACAAAACAAACAAACTCGAAAACTAACTAGCAAAAAAGATCAAATTAAAAATCCTATCTAAACTTTGCAAACTTAATCCAACCTTTCCAGATCTACTAAGGACACACTAACAATCATCCACATATAAACTAAACTAAAAAGTTTAAAGTAGAAAATAAGAAATTGTAGAAAACAATTTTAAAAAAGTTGAATTATGATATGAAATATGGTTAAGGACTTATTCCCCACCATTAAACATTGGATTTTAGGTTAGGTATCAGAGTTATCATTCACTTTCTTTTGAAAACAACAGTCCAAAGATAATTACAGGCTCAATTATCTTGATCTTTCCTTACTTAGCTATCAAGCAAAACAAGCTCTTTACTTAATCTCTTTCCAAGAAGCAATCCAAAAGAAGCTCTCTAGATTTAATTTAATGAAAGCATTAGAATCAAGAATGATATTAGGCTGAATGAAGAAATAAACATACAAGCTCAGTTTATTTATCTTGAATTAATTTCCACATGGAATCAAACAAAAATATCCCATAATCTTGATTGCAATCTGCCACTTAGGCTTAGTTCTTTCAAAATTACATATCAGAAGCCTTAAACTAGCAACAAATCACTATCAAATTCATCTAGTTGACCACCTAAAAAAATAAGTTAGCAATTCTTGAACACTAAAATTAGTGAAATACTAAATTTTCTAGAGAAAATGAACAAATTCTGATTCTAAAACTTTAATGGTAAAAACTCATGTCCAGGTTTTGAAATCAACCCTAACCAATAAAAATACTATTCACATATGTCTAAATTGTTGAATATCAAATCAATTAAACAAAACTAAACAAAAGACAAGAGAAAGAAAAGCTTATTGATTGAGATTAAGGACAACACTCTCACAAACACATGGAATGAAGCATATTTAGATCTTATTCAAGTTCCCATTGGACCCATCACAAGCGCTTGTGCAAAGAAATTCAAAGAAGTGCTTAACGGGATGATTCGAGCATCTTGGGCTGATTCAAATTCGTGGAGGCTTCTTGAAGGAAACGTACATTATTTTCAGACCACTAAATGCATGATTCAGGCTCTTAAAGTTTCCAAATAATCACTTCCATGAAATCAGCAAGTTGGCGTGCACATTTTGGCTGGAAAATATACTATTTACCTTTTCAAATACTTTCCCGATTCTTGAGGAGATAAGTAGCGAAACAAATCAGTTATTTCTATTTTAATTTTCTAGTTTCCATTTTAATTGGTGTAAGACATTTAAGCCGATTAGGATTCTAATTTGATTTAGATTCTTTCCTTATTTGCTAATTTAGAGTAGGATTCTAATTTGATTTGGATTCTTTCCTTATTTGCTTTAAGATTAGGATCCTTATTGGATTTTGGTTTAAAATTTATTTTCGAAAATACCAAGGACAATTATGGGGCATAATTTCTTATAACCACCCCTATATAATTTACTCACATCCAATAAGAAAGACAAATCATTTTTGATATAATTGGTGAGAGATTTAATTATCTTTGGTTCTTAAACTAACTCTTAGAACTTCTCAGATTTCCATGACATTCAAACTCTTGACTTATCAATCAAATCGTCCACAACTGATTGTGGCATCCTCACATATCAAGATTCATGCTTTCTTTGAGCATCGAGTCACGGTTCCATTCAATTCTAAGTTTAGATTTAATCTTGGAGACTAAATTGATTAGGGTTGCGTCAGTTGGTGGGGTTCGTATCAGTTGTATCAAAATGAGGTTCTGACCAAGTTTTGGTTATCCTTATCTTTAGTTTTCGATCCCTATTAATTGTAAGTCTTAATTTTCATTCTCTAAAATTGGTATGAAAATCCATAAAATCATTTTGGCTAAATTTTGCACTCTTTCTAGAATTGTTTGCGTTTTATTATTTTAATTCATCGAGTTGTGAGTCTTACTTTAATTTTTGAGTTTCATTAGTCTTCTACACTAATTTATATTAGAAAAAAGATCCAAAAAATTGGGAAACAAATAAACAAACATTTAGTATGTTTGGATCAAGTAGAGAACACATGTGCATCCATTCCCTAACATGTAGGAGGGAAAGAGTTCCAGCTAGAGGAGAGATGAATGACTATTATAGGGATGAATATAATGAAGGGGAGGACTCAGTGGTTAGTTATAGGAAAGGCAAAAAGATAAAGTTCCCATCTTTTCAAAGTAAATTGGACTCGAAAGCAAACCCTGAATGGTAGAAAAAAATGGAGTTTGGGTTTGATTGCCACAACTATTCAAAGGCAAAAAAAGGTAATGGGAAACTGGGACTCATTGATTTGAGCAGATTCTGGAATATAGGAATATTTAACAAGATTCTCAATTTTGGAGGCTATGTGCTTAGAACATGATTTGGGAAGAGATAGAGTAGACGAAAGAGAGATCGGCTTGCTGTAAACAAGAGGCAGAATAAGGAGCATCCAGTTGAGACATAAGATGAAATGAAAACATTGATGAGAAGACGTTTTATACTAACCACTACTACTGAGACTTATACCAAAAATTATAAAGTCTTATAGTGGGCAGTCAAAACATAGATGATTATTACAAAGAAATGGAGATTGCTATGATTAGAGCAAATGTGGAGGAGGATAGAGAAGCTACCACAACACGATTCTTGAACGGCCTTAATCGGGAGATTGCAAATATGTTTTTGAGTTGCAACATTGTGTGGAGATTGAGGAGATGGTTTACAAAGCCATCAAGATTGAGCAATAACTTAAAAGGAGGGGAAACACTCATGCAGCCATAAGCTCCAGTTCACTCTTGTTTAATCAAAGCAACATCACTCTTGTTGCAATGATGCCAAAGCGAGTTTACGGAGACCAAGTGAGTTTACAAAGAGAGAGTGATAAAAAAAAGAAGAGTGAGCAAAAGAAAAAGAGAGAAAAAGAGAGTGAAAGTTATAAAGAGACCGAGAAAAATGAGGGAGAAAAAGCAATGAAAAATGCGACCACTGAGAGAAAATCAGAGGGAAAACAAAATAATTTCTACGCAGGAGTGAGAGAGATAAAAAAGCGTTGTTTTTACATTAGCCAATGATTGTACTTCTGTATAAAGAGGCATTTTTAAATACTAACGAACTTGACCCTACTAGTTCTATTACTTCTCTCTTGTAAGAATATGAGGATGTCTTTGTCGAGGAAACACCATATGGTTTAGATGGTTGCATCGGGCACGAAATCAATTTCATGTTCAATCCCTCAGATCGTTTAGCCTATAGGAGTAACCCAGAGGAGACAAAGGAACTTCAAAGGCAGGTTAATGAACTAATGGGAAAAGGGTACATGAGAGAAAGCATGAGTCCATGTCCAGTTCTGGTTTTGTTAGTTCCTAAGAAGGATGGAACGTGGAGAATGTGTGTTGACTGTTGATGAAATTCTAGTAGTGCAACCCAAGA
Organism: Citrus medica; assembly: GCA_002013955.2. Lineage (NCBI taxonomy): Eukaryota > Viridiplantae > Streptophyta > Magnoliopsida > Sapindales > Rutaceae > Citrus > Citrus medica. The sequence goes on from MKYO02003784.1 coordinate 215,985, forward strand.
GGGGGGTGAATTGGGATTCTAAAAATTATTCAATTCTAAAACAAAATATCATGCAAATCTAAAACGGATTTAAAGCAATAACAATTAAATCAATCACAATATAAAAAGATAAGGGGAGAGAGATTCAAACACGAAGATTTTTACGTGGTTCAGCCAACCTCGCCTACGTCCACACCTCCAAGCTTTCCGGACTTGAGGATTTCACTAAGCAAGTCTCCAAGGCTTCAAATGCTTACACTTGACTTCCAAGGTGTCAATGAACCTTTAAAACAAGAGATTATCCCCAATCTCTTATCCCAAGTGTATCCGAACACTTAAAATCACTCAAAGTAAAAATTTACAAATTGTTTTTCCCTCACACAATATTTAAGATTACAAATCAATGCCCAACGTGTGAATAGATGAAGCAAGAATGTGTTTAAAGCTCCATGAAGATTGTATTCTTGAATATAAGCTCAATGGTCGTGTTGTGATCAATCTTCTTTGAATTTGAATGAGCTTATTCATATTTGGAGTTGAAAAACTAGCCGTTTCAAGCTGTCGGCCCGAAAACGGTTCGCCGTTAACTAGTAACGGTTAACCGTTTAGGCTGGTCAAAATTTACCGTTGGGCCAATTTTTAAATAAACGGTTTGCCGTTTCAGATTACCCTTTCGCCGTTAAATTCCAGAGACCTGCAAGATGAACATCAGTTATCCGTTTACATTAAACGGTTAAGGATTTGCATGAAGTGACATCTCTAGATATTATCAGTTGACCGTTTGTAATAAACGGTTAAGCAATTTAGCCTTATTAGGTTTTGTTAAACGGTGCCAAAAGAGTATGACCTTCTATTCTGGATTTTATCGGTTACCCGTTTATAATAAACGATTCACCGTTAAATTCCAGTAGCCTTCCCAGCTTTGTGTTTTCCGTGTTTCTTAATCGGTTAGAGCTTAGGCAAAATGTTGCTCTCTGGTTTTAATTGGTTAACCATTTGAAAGAAAACGGTTCACCGTTTATTTCCAGGATCATATTTTAAACTAGATTTTGCAGAGAGTCATTTTCTAATTTGACAGTCCATCATTTAAGAGAATGATTGGAATGATTATAAGGCTTTCATTTATTAAGGAATGGCTCCAACATTTTAATAAAAAAACATTTAAAGTTTGTTATTATCAAAATCAATATTATTAACATATTCATGTTAACAATCTCCCCCTTTTTGATGATGACAAACTTCATTCAATATTTTGCCCCCCTTTAATATATGCTGCCCCTAAATGTATGGCCAAATTAAGAAATGTCCAATAAAAAGATTTTTGCTAAAGAAAACATTTTTGAATTCATTTTAAATCTCCCCATAATTATCTCTCCCTTCATCATCAAAAAGAAAAAAGAGAAAGGAAAACCGCTAATCTTGTGAAAGAAGTTACCCGGTTTTGGCGAGCGAAAATTTTAGCAGAGTTTCCCCTTAAAATGGAGCAAAACCATTAATACAAAAGGAGACTAAACACTTCCAAAATAGATTTACAACAACTCCATCATCCAATAATGCCATGAACAATCAAACCAACACTTTATTAACCAATAAACCAACAATCTCATCAACCAATATCAAGACATCCAACATCAAGAACATCACAAAAACATGTCATCAAAAGCCATAAAGAGCACATAGAGGTAGCAGTGTATATAAAAATATAAATGTCAACACACAAACAACCAAGATATGAAATGTATGTGTGAAAGTAGAACTCAGAAACTATGGAGGTGGAGAAGATGTGCTCCCCGGATCATAACCGAAATAGCTGAGAAGAGTGCGCTATCCAGCGATAAGCTCAAGCTGCTGATCAATGCTCTGCTGCTGGAAGGTCTGAAAGTCAGAACGTAGCTGCTGGTGGTCACAGGAAAAAGTGTCCAACCGATCAAGAATCAGCTGCTGGCGCTTTGAAATCCGGTGAACATCAGCAATCAACTGCTGCACAATGTCTGAAGCAGGGGGCTGAACGGGAGCTGGAGGCAGCATAGAAGCAGATGGCTGCTCAGGAACAGTAGATGGCTCAGGAGCAGGAGGCAGCTCGGAAGATGAGGGAATGTCAGCATCCATCGCACGCTCCTCGGAATCAGAGTCAGCTGGAGGCCGAGGGACAAAATGGCGATGCAGAGGATGAGGATGAGCTCCTAATCTAAAGTCAGGAAGCTGATCGGGAGGACATATATCGTTGAGCATCCGATCGTCCTCTAGAGTAATCAATGTATCCCGGTTTTTGGAGTTGCTTGTCTTTATCCACACTCCATTCTTCCTAGAAAAACTGATACTAGTCATGGCCTCAGGACTAATCCGTTTAGTCTCCATATGACCGGTATCAAGAAGAGGCACCTCAAAGCGTCGCAGTATCTTAGTAATAATACTACCATAAGGAAACAAGCGGTGGTTAACCGCAGGAGTACTCAACATGTGTCGCACAATAACATACCCAAGGTTCATGGGACGATCTGAGAGTAGGCTATCGAGTAGGCCAACGTCCAACCTCGTAACCTCATCCGAGTGACCCTTCCTAGGTGTCACTATGTGCTGTAAAATTGTGTGAAGAATGCGAACTTGGAGAGGTAGAAGTTGAGACCGAAAAGGAAGTAAACAAATCTCATCAGACAAGTCTCGACGACGACATATATTACAGACTCCATCAGTATGACAAAAACTGTTAAAGAAAAGGGCTTCCCTAGAAGTGTAAATATCATGTCCCTCACTAGAAATACCAAGAAAGTCAGCTAGGTCCGCATCATCAAACTATATAAGTACACCGCCGACTTGAGTAACTATCCTATTTAGGCGAGTGGCGGAGATTTCCATATTCGAATAAAATACTCGCACTAAATTGGAATAAACCCGATCATCAAAGTATATGGCAGACTCCCAAGGCTGAAGCATATCCCGAATGCTTCTACCACATACAACTAAGTTACTGAAATCTTCAATTTCAACATAGAAGGAGTCAAGTACCTTTCATCCATCGAAGTGATCCTCGAACCATTTGGCCAAGGAAGGTATGGGGAAATGAATTCTTGCAAATTCAGAGACTTCCCGTGGTTGTATAGGATTCCTTGGAGGCACAGATTTTTGCCTGAGATTTCTCCAAGGGGGTGCAGCCATGGAGAAGTACAACGGAGTGTGGTGAGGTGTGTTGAGAAGAAAATGAATTGATGATTTGCTGAGGAATAAGTAGAGGATGTGATTTTGATGCTCAATAAAAAAAGGGGAAAAATCGGATTGAAAACGAAGAAACCCGACCCGCGGTAGTTAGGGTTTAGATTTGGAATTTTTCAATTTTGGAATTGATTTGAAGTTTTGAATCGGTTAAAGTGTTCTAAAAGTGATAAAAAATTATGTTGTAGGTTTGATTTAGCAAGAAAAGCAAGAAAAATGAGGATTTGAGGGCTGAGGAACCTTCGGCTGCGTAACAATGGCCGAAACGGTGAAAGGGTAACTGGAAAAAGAGAAGAAAAAACCTTTGAACAATTTTATAATCGCGAAAATGGTTAACCGTTTATTTAAACGGTTAAGGGGTAACTTCCAGAGGCTAGAGAGTAGGCAACGGAGAAAGCTTAAGTACTAAACGGCTAAGGAGTAACTGTTAGAGGACTCTATGTTTTTAAACGGTTTACCGATTGCGTCAAACGGTGAAAGAGTAAAAAGACAGACACATAATCTCGTTTCTGGAATAAAATGGTTCACCGTTTATTGAAAACGGTTATCCGTTTATTTTACCTATAATTTCGCACATTTGATTTAATTTTTGGCCAGCAAATAATACATTCCAAGATCATTTAACTGATCTAAAATGTTTTATGAGCCATTGTAATGCATGATTCATGAACATGTATTCAAGCAATTAATTCATATAATCAATCAAGAATTAACAAGGCAAATACATCATTTGAATATCAAGCTTGAGCATTTTTTAAATATTAAATCACCAATAAGTGAATTAATTCAGTACACTCAACAGCATGAATAGAGACGTTAATGCGAAAATTTCATCATCCCAAGTTCATGCCGAATTTTTGAAGATTGTTCTTCGCCAAGGGGTTTGGTAAAAATATCGGCGAGTTGTTTTTCTGCAGAAATAAACTCTAATGCAATATCTCTCTTTTGAACATGATCTCTCAAGAAATGATCTCTTATTTCTATATGCTTAGTTCTAGAGTGTTGAATGGTGTTTCCTCTCGGGTTATATAACCCAAAACAGACTTTCCTTTGAGTCTAAAACAGGGTACCAAACCAGATAAGAAATGGTCAAAAAGTTTTCTGATGCACAGGATCCTTACTAGAAGGCAAGTGCAGAGCATACTTCCTTAGGTTTTGCAAAATGAACAAATTTAATTCTTTATTCTTTTTCTTTCTTAGAACTTCATTTGCAGAGAGAGAGAGGAGAGAGTTTAGAAAGACATAGCTTTTGAGAACACACGAGTTTATTTCTTAAAATTTCTATCCAAGTTCTTGTATTATATCAGACCCTAGATATAGTACGCCACAACGCCACGTACTATATCTAGGGTCTTTATTCTGTTTTGATCTTTAGTTTTCAGGCGCAGAGAGAACTTCTCATTCATGGCTTCTACTTCATCTTCAATTCCTTCAACTCCTGTTACTCTTTCTTCTACTCTTTCTCTTCCTAAATCTTGTACTTCTCATACTGCCAATAAAATTAAAAATCTTGTAGAATACTCCTACATCCTTGAATCCACCCAGATCAGTGAATCTTCGTACCCTCTCATCAGCCCTTACCAACTCTACAAACGACCCAGTTCTTTTACCCGCAATATCCATACTCTCATATCCACCCATAGACCTCACCCTAAAGAATATATCCAGTCTTATCGCCTGGATCAATATTCTCTTCAAGCAACCCCTGCTGAGCAATATGTCACTCTTGAAATCCCTTCAGACTTGATTTCCAACTAGAAACAAGAAGGTTTTACCCATCTCCATCTTGGAGGCATCAGATTAATCCTTACCCTTCATGGGCGAAAAGGCTTACTAGTTACTGCTCGAATTGTTATGCTTGATACCCGATTCAAACAGTACCAAGATGCTGTTATCGGTACTATCCTCACAACCCTTCATGCAGGAAGTGTTTTACTCACTTTCTATCCCAATTTCAACTTTTCTCTCCAAGACACCAATTTGCCCACAACCTTGAAAGTTCAAGTTCAAATTCAAGGTGCAGAACAAATCTCCTCAGCCAAAATTGCTACTCTTCACCATCAACTGGTCTATAGGCTTCAAAATCATGCCTTAGATCTACTTACCCCATAACACCATTCTGACACCCTCATAGTGTTAGCAGAATCTGACCAAATCCCCACAATCATCCAGCTCCCGAGACAAATTCTCCGCCATGAGCTTATAAAGCTTATGCCTCTTGAATGGATCTCCAACTATGAGCAGTTCCAAAACAATACCACTCCCATTCAGACATTTGAAAGTATGTTTGAAAGACGCCCCGATGGCATAGTCCGAATGACTTTTCACCCACCTCCCAGTGCTCCACAAGAGCCTCCTCGACTCTCCTTTATTTATTCTTCCATGATCACAGCTGTTCAGACAGCTCAGGAAGATCTGCCCATTACAAGGTTTAATTCTGAAGGTTACCCTGTTTATCCAGCCAAACACAATGGCCATTTTCTATGGGATGTCCCTGGATCAGGCATGTGCGACCCAGATTGTCCCTGCTGGGATGACTGGGAAGAAGATGACTATTATGTCCCCAAAAGGAAAAAGAAACCCAAAAAGAAAACTCTCCAGTCTCCTATCACCACTATGACCCACATCCACCAAAAGATCCTCCTCCTCCACCGGCTCCATTACCCATTTACCGAAACGAGCTTAAATGGATTGCAAAACATTGCAAATCTGAAATTCCATCACCACTTCCAAATCCAAAACCTATCGTCCAACCACTGACCTGTATGATGTTTTCCTCTACCTCTTCAGATTACTCTTCTTCCTTTCCTTCTTTAGAACCTCACACAGATCCCCACTGCAATGTTGTGTCCAACCCTTTATCCATTCACCTATTACCTCCACTGGCCACCTTGAGCCACCCAAGCCTTTTGAATCTGTCCTCAATTGGCAAACTCAAAATGCCCGGGCACAAAATGATACTTTGTTGCATCTCAATTCAAAAGTTGAGAAAATCAGTTTGCGAACTGACCAGATTGAGACAAAAGTTGACTCTATTGTTGCTCAAATGGAACAGATTCACCAAAACCTTCAAACCAGAATTGGTCAACTCGATTTAGAGTTACGAGCCATGCTTGCCCAAAGATACTATGGTCCAGAATTTGATCAAAAAGAAAGGGAAATCAGGCGCTTAAAAGCTGAACTTGCTCAGATTAAATCTGAAAAACAGAAACCTACCCTTTTTACCACATCACCTCATATCCCTTCCATCGGCCCCACTTATTATCCTTTCGCCTCTATGCTATCTCCTATTAAACAGTATGACCCTTCCAAGTTATTTGGCATGACTCATACTCTTTTTAGAAATAATCCTTTACCACCACCTCCTACACCTAAACCAAAGTCTAAACCTCAACCACGACCTGTCACATTTCCTCAATCCTCTATTTCTATTCCTAGTCATCAATCCTCTGACTCTACACCAGCATCACCATCCATACCACCACCAACTATCTCCCAACCTCCTACCCAATCCAAGGACAAAGAACCCATACACCAGTTTACTGCTCACACAGTCACCCAGTCATCTACCATAGATGATCAAACTTCTGATTCAAATCTAGCTGTTTCAGATAGCCATATTGAGACCGACACTGAATCTTCAGCATCTACCAGTGACTCTGAAAAGTCCTATGCTGATATCACCAAAATCTTGATGGCTCAACGTGATCAACCTACCCAAGGCCACACCTCTCATACAGAACCATATGTTGCTATTCCCTCTGAAGTTGACGAAGAAATACCCGAATCTTCTGTCATAAACCAACCTTCTTCAGCTCAGGCCCAGACCAATCCACCCAGTTAAAAATCGTCAAATGGTCCATGGTTCACATACGATGATCTCCCATCTCATAAATGGCGTGACAGACTTACTGAAATGTCTGCCTGGATTGACCTCCAAATGCTAAGACCAGGAGCCACAACTCAATCAGTCCTTAGAGAATTTTCTACTTGTTTTACAGGTGCTCTAAGAGATTGGTTTGATTCGTTAGGACAATATTGCCAGTTACAGTTTGTTGACCTCCCAGAAATCTTAAGTACTCTTGCTGTTCTCCATGATCAATTCCTTGGCGATCCTTCTGCAGTTTTTGAAGCTGCAAGACGAGATTATCTTAACATGAAATGCTGCTCCCTCAATGCTAAGGATCTTGATTTCCATTACAAACGCATGTCTTTGCTGTTTTACAAGCTTAATGGATTCAATGAACCGACATTAAAGCATGTCTTTCTAGCTTCACTTCCAGACGAGCTCCAACCAGACATACAGAGGCAACTCACAGCCTCTAATCTTGCCCTTGACAACATCTCTCTTGGCAAAATCTTCCAGCTTGCCAAAACCTGTCTCGACAAACTTTGAGAGCAGAAACAATTTTTCAAAGAACTCTTGAAAGACAAAGAGCCATTCCGAAGTGCTTGCAAAAAGCCTTACTTACAAATCAAATGCAAGAAGAAAAAAGATTGTGATTGTAGCCCTAAGAAGAAAAGACATTTTTGGAAATTCAAAACCCCTGAATTTTCGTCCAAACCTCGTAGAACCAGAAAGCCTTACAGATTCTTCCGAAAGAAGTCGTCCTCTTCTAGAGACCTCCAACGGAGAAAATCAAGCAGATGTTTTATCTGTAAGAAAAAAGGCCACTATGCTAAAGATTGTCCCAACAAAAGAGAAAAATCCATCTGCCTAGTACAACATCTTCAAGCCACTACCGACTACTCTCCAGACAAAGATGAATTGGAATTCTATTTCTCTGAACAAGATGAACCCAATGACGAAACAGTGTTCGCATTTACAACACTCCTTTGATGACTCAGACAGTGACCAGTCCCAAGTTATTTTCCATCAACAGTTATTGTCCCTGGACACTACTGTTCCTATTCCCTCCATCAAACTCCACATCCTACCTTCTAAATTCCAAAGGCCCATTCCAGCTATTGGCCTCATCGACACTGGTGCCCAAAGAAGTATGTTGAACCCCAATATTCTTCCATCTGAATATTGGACCAAGTCTGAAGAACACTTCAAAGCTGTTAATGGCAAACTCTTTACCACCTCTTTGATTACCAAAAAACCCATTGGTATTCAAATCTTCCCAAACTGTGTCATTTGGACCAAGGTTATTGGTTCTACTCTTCCTAATAAGGATATCTTGTTAGGATTTGACATCCTTCACCAAATCAAACACCTCCAAATCATTCCCACTGGAATCCGAGTCAAGTCCATGTTCAAACCCTTTACAGACATTCTGAAACTCTACAATTTGTCTGAAATTCCCTAGTCTTACCAGGATATTTCAACCAAACTTTTGAGTTTCTGTCTAGAGTCTCATTCTGAGTTCACCCATCCAAACCCATTGTGGAAAAATAAGTCTTTCTTCATTAAATTACCCTTCAAACTCGATAAAGACATTAACCCAACCAAAACTACCCATCCAGGAATGAGTCCTTCTGACTTACTCCTAACCCAACAAGAATGTTCTCAACTCTTAGTCCAAGGTCTAATTGAGCCCACAAGTTCTCAATGGGCTTGCCAAGCCTTTTATGTTGAAAAGCATTCTGAAATTGTTCGAGGAAAGAAACGCCTAGTGATTGACTATCAGCCCTTAAACATGTTTTTACAAGACAACAAATTCCCTTTGCCTCGCCGACAAAGCATGTTTACTTTTCTAAAAAATGCCCAGATCTTTTCAAAATTCGATCTAAAATCTGGTTTTTGGCAATTAGGCATTGAACCCTCTGAACGTTACAAAACCGCCTTTTGTATTCCAAATGCCCATTTTCAATGGACAGTCCTACCCTTTGGTCTCAAAACTGCCCCTTCCATTTTTCAAAAGTCCATGGTCCAAATCTTCCAGCCCATTTTGCATCATGCATTGATTTACATTGATGACATCTTACTTTTTTCAGGATCACATGATGAACATCGCCAGTTGTTAACTCAATTCTATGATCTTATCCACAGTCATGGAATAATGTTATCGGCCAAGAAAAGCACGATTGCTACAGACAACATTGAATTCCTTGGTATGATCATTAAAGATGGACACTACCAGCCAGGAAAGCACATTGCCCAACAAATGGTTTACTTTCCATATCAGCAACTTTCCAAAAAGTAAATTCAACAGTTTCTCGGCATCATCAATTATATCCGAGACTTTATCCCACATGTGGACCACTACACTCATCACCTTTCGGCTTTATTGAAAAAGAAGCCCCCAGAATGGAATGCCGACCACACAATTGTTGTCGCCACCCTAAAGCAGATTGCACAAAATCCGCCTCCTTTAAAGTTGATTACTGATGGACGACGTATATTGCAGACATATGCAAGTGATGAATCATGGGGTGCCATCCTCCTCGAAGAGCTCAATGGACAAGAACACTTTATCGCTTACGCTAGTGGACAATTTTCTGACACACAGAAGCACTACCATAGCGTGTTCAAAGAGATTTTAGTGGTAAAGAATGGCATCAAGAAGTTTGAGTATCATATGATTGGACACCATTTTCTCATCCGAATGGACAGTTCAGCCTTCCCCAATATCTTTAATTTCAAAGGTAAAACTGTTCCCAAAAAAATGTTACTCAGATTAAAGATTGGTTTTCTAAATATGATTTTTTAGTTAAGCATATAAAGGGGTCCCAGAACCTCATCCCTGATATACTTTCCAGACTCTCCAAACCAAAAAACTCTCTCACTCTGTTTTCCACCACCTACCATTTTCCTATCATCTCCATGACTACTTCACTCCCACCTGAAGCCCTTACGAAGAAAACTTTTCCTTTCAACAAAAACTTCTCTTCTGTCTTTGCCATCCAAGAATTTGCCAAAAAGGCTCTGTTTTGTTTCTTCATGAAAGCCTACCTTGTTACAGAACCCTTTCCCTTTTCTACCTTCCACCCTGAAAATCTATTCCTTACAGGTTTAACCCTTGATCCGACCAAAGAAACCACTGAAGACGTGTTATGGTGCATTTGGTACCTAACTATCCTTTATGCAAACAAGTTAGTTCTCCCCATTGCTCCCACTTTGGATCATCTCCTTAATCCAGAAAAGGCAACCTCTCTCACCTGGACATTGCTTGAATGGTTCTCCCCCATTCCATGGTGGAGAAAAAAGTTACAACAACTCTCACAGGTTCACAATCTTGACCGTATGCCTGTCTCTAAAGCACAAATGTTCACATCAGTCTTTATTATTCACAGGCCATACTTCCAGCTTCCAGACACCAACCTCTTTTGGACTCAAGATCAGGTATATGAATGGTTCACAGCACCACATATAGCTGTAATTGAAAATGACATACAGTCCACCCTACACAACTACCTTTACCAATTAAACCACGAAACTCCGCCACACAAGGACATCTTTCACACCTCCTTAGGTCCTCAACATGACCTCATCATGATACCCACTCCATCTGCCATATCTAAACCTAAGTCCACTGGCATCATCATTAAAGAAGAACGACCCGACTAGACTGACTTCCTTTTCCAAGACTCCCAAGACCCATGGGAAGAATTCCTTCCTCTCAGCCAACATCTCCAACAGTTCCCACAACCAACCATGCATGATCCAGGATCCTCATCTCAACCACCTCAACAACCCCACAAGCCCACAACAGCAGACAAATCCACTTAAACCCCTGGTCCCATGCCAGGACCCAAACGTGATTCTCCATACTCACACTGCCATGGCCCCACTTGGAAGAATCCAAAGCTCTCTAAAAGCTTTTTCCCTCCAGTCTCTCGTGACACTGACCCCGATGAGACAGAAACCTCAACCGAAGACGAGTACATGAATCTCCACTCCCCATAAAGTTGTTTGTCCTCATGCAATAATGTTTTACTTTATGTCTTGCCTTGTTGTAATAATTATGCTTTGCTTTATGCTTTTGTCTTGTATAATTATTGCAGTTTGCTTTTACTTTAAGCTTTTGCTTTTGTCAAAGTCATGCTTTAATTATTAAAGCATCTTTTGTCTTTTGTAATAATTAAAGTTGTGTCATGATGTATTTTTTTCTTTTACTTTTGTAAAAGATAGGGGTCCTGTCCTATCTTCCCCGAGAATTCTCCTATATAAAGAATTCTCCCCTCATTTGTAAAATATAGAACTTGGATAGAAAGTTTCAGAAATAAACTCGTGTGTTCTCAAAAGCTATGTCTTTCTAAATTCTCTCCTCTCTCTCTGCAAATGAAGTTCTAAGAAAGAAAAAGAGTAAAGAATTAAATTTGTTCATTTTGCAAAACCTAAGGAAGTATGCTCTGCACTTGCCTTCTAGTAAGGAGCATGTGCATCAGAAACCTTTTGACCATTTCTTATCTGGTTTGGTACCCTGTTTTAGACTCAAAGGAAAGTCTGTTTTGGGTTATATAACCCGAGAGGAAACAATGTTTTAAAAGGTTTTTTGATCACTATATCTAGGGCCACAACGCCACGTAATTTGAACCTTTCTCTCGAAGACACCAATTTGCCCATAGCCTTGAAAGTTCATGTTCAAATTCAAGGCTTCAAAATCATGCCTTAGATCTACCTACCCCAGGACACCATTCTGACACCCTCATGGTGTTAACAGAATCTGACCAAATCCCCACAATCATCCAGATCCCGAGACAAATTCCCCGCCATGAGCTCATAAAGCTTATGCCTCTTGAATGGATCTCCAACTATGAGCAGTTCCACAACAATACCACTCCCATTTAGACATCTGAAAGTATGTTTGAAAGACACCCCGATGGCACAGTCTGAATGACTTTTAACCCACCTCCCAGTGCTCCACAAGAGCCTCCTCGGCTCTCCTTTACTTATTTTTCCATGATCACAGCTGTTCAGACAGCTCAGGAAGATCTGCCTATTACAGGGTTTAATTCTGAAGGTTACCATGTTTAACCAGCCAAACACAATGGCCATTTCCTATGGGATGTCCCCGAATCAGGCATGTGTGACCCAGATTGTCCCTGCTGGGATGACTGGGAAGAATATGACGATTATGTCCCCAAAAGGAAAAAGAAACCCAAAAAGAAACACTCTCCAATCTCCTGTCACCACTATGACCCACATCCACCAAAAGATCCTCCTCCTCCACCGGCTCCATTACCCATTTACCGAAAAGAGCTTAAATGGATTGCAAAACATTGCAAATCTAAAATTCCTTCACCACTTCCAAACCCAACATCTATCGTCCAACCACTGACCTGTATGATGTTTTCCTCTACCTCTTCAGATTACTCTTCTTCCTTTCCTTCTTTAGAACCTCACACAGATCCCCACCGCAATGTTGTGTCCAAACCCTTTATCCCTTCACCTATTACCTCCACTGGCCACCTTGAGCCACCCAAGCCTTTTGAATCTGTCCTTAACTGGCAAACTCAAAATACCAGGGCACAAAATGATACTTTGTTGCATCTCAATTCAAAAGTTGAGAAAATCAGTTTGCGATCTGACCAGATTGAGACAAAAGTTGACTCTATTGCTGCCCAAATGCAACAGATTCACCAAAATCTTCACATCAGAATTGCTCAACTCGATTCAGAGTTACGAGCCATGATTGCCCAGAGATACTATGGTCTAGAATTTGATCAAAAAGAAAGGGAAATCAGGCGCTTAAAAGCTGAACTTGCTCAGATTGAAACTGAAAAACAGAAACTACAATTTTTACCACATCACCTCATATCCCTTCCATCGGCCCCACTTATCATCCTTTCGCCTCTATGCTATCTCCTATTAAACAGTATGACCCTTCCAAGTTATTTGGCATGACTCATACTCTTTTTAGAAACCGTCCTTTACCACCACCTCCTACACCTAAACCAAAGTCTAAACCTCACCCACGACCTGTCACATTTCCTCAATCCTCTATTTCTATTCCTGGTCATCAATCCTCTGACTCTACACCAGCATCACCATCCATACCACCACCAACTATCTCCCAACCTCCTACCCAATCCAAGGACAAAGAACCCATACACCAGTTTACTGCTCACACAGTCACCCAGTCATCTACCATAGATGATCAAACTTCTGATTCAAATCTAGCTGTTTCAGATAGCCATATTGAGACCGACACTGAATCTTCAGCATCTACCAGTGACTCTGAAAAGTCCTATGCTGATATCACCAAAATCTTGATGGCTCAACGTGATCAACCTACCCAAGGCCACACCTCTCATACAGAACCATATGTTGCTATTCCCTCTGAAGTTGACGAAGAAATACCCGAATCTTCTGTCATAAACCAACCTTCTTCAGCTCAGGCCCAGACCAATCCACCCAGTTAAAAATCGTCAAATGGTCCATGGTTCACATACGATGATCTCCCATCTCATAAATGGCGTGACAGACTTACTGAAATGTCTGCCTGGATTGACCTCCAAATGCTAAGACCAGGAGCCACAACTCAATCAGTCCTTAGAGAATTTTCTACTTGTTTTACAGGTGCTCTAAGAGATTGGTTTGATTCGTTAGGACAATATTGCCAGTTACAGTTTGTTGACCTCCCAGAAATCTTAAGTACTCTTGCTGTTCTCCATGATCAATTCCTTGGCGATCCTTCTGCAGTTTTTGAAGCTGCAAGACGAGATTATCTTAACATGAAATGCTGCTCCCTCAATGCTAAGGATCTTGATTTCCATTACAAACGCATGTCTTTGCTGTTTTACAAGCTTAATGGATTCAATGAACCGACATTAAAGCATGTCTTTCTAGCTTCACTTCCAGACGAGCTCCAACCAGACATACAGAGGCAACTCACAGCCTCTAATCTTGCCCTTGACAACATCTCTCTTGGCAAAATCTTCCAGCTTGCCAAAACCTGTCTCGACAAACTTTGCGAGCAGAAACAATTTTTCAAAGAACTCCTGAAAGACAAAGAGCTATTCCGAAGTGCTTGCAAAAAGCCTTACTTGCAAATCAAATGCAAGAAGAAAAAAGATTGTGATTGTAGCCCTAAGAAGAAAAGACATTTTTGGAAATTCAAAACCCCTGAATTTTCGTCCAAACCTCGCAGAACCAGAAAGCATTAAAGATTCTTCCGAAAGAAGTCATCCCCTTCTTGAGACCTCCAACAGAGAAAATCAAGCAGATGTTTTATCTGTAAGAAAAAAGGCCACTATGCTAAAGATTGTCCCAACAAAAGAGAAAACTCCATCCGCCTAGTAGAGCATCTTCAAGCCACTACCGACTACTCTCCAGACAAAGATAAACTGGAATTCTATTTCTCTGAACAAGATGAACCCAATGATGAAACAATGTTCGCACTTCAACACTCCTCTGATGACTCAGACAGTGACCAGTCCCAAGTCATTTTCCATCAACAGTTATTGTCCCTGGACACTACTGTTCCTATTCCCTCCATCAAACTCCACATCCTACCTTCCAAATTCCAAAGGCCCATTCCAGTTATCGGCCTTATCGATACCGGTGCCCAAAGAAGCATGTTAAACCCTCATCTCCTTTCCCCAGAATATTGGACCAAGTCTGAAGAACATTTCAAAGCTGTTAATGGCAAACTCTTTACCACCTCTTTGATTACCAAAAAACCCATTGGTATTCAAATCTTCCCAAACTGTGTCATTTGGACCAAGGTTATTGGTTCTACTCTTCCTAATAAGGATATCTTGTTAGGATTTGACATCCTTCACCAAATCAAACACCTCCAAATCATTCCTCCTGGAATTCGAGTCAAGTCCATGTTCAAACCCTTCACAAACATTTTGAAACTCTACAATTTGTCTGAAACTCCCCAGTCTTACCAGGATATTTCAACCAAACTTTTGAGTTTCTATCCAGAGTCCCATTCTGAGTTCACCCATCCAAACCCATTGTGGAAAAATAAGTCTTTCTTCATTAAGTTACCCTTCAAACTCAATGAAGACATTAACCCAACCAAAGCTACCCATCCAGAAATGAGTCCTTCTGACTTACTCCTAGCCCAACAAGAATGTTCTCAACTCTTAGCCCAAGGTCTAATTGAGCCCACAAGTTCTCAATGGGCTAGCTAAGCCTTTTATGTTGAAAAGCGTTATGAAATTATTCGAGGAAAGAAACACCTAGTCATTGACTATCAGCCCTTAAACTTGTTTTTACAAGACGACAAATTCCCTTTGCCTCACTGACAAAGCATGTTTACTTTTCTCAAAAATGCCCAGAACTTTTCAAAATTCAATCTAAAATCTGGTTTTTGGCAATTAGGCATTGAACCCTCTGAACGTTACAAAACCGCCTTTTGTATTCCAAATGCCCATTTCCAATGGACAGTCCTACCCTTTGGTCTCAAAACTGCCCCTTCCTTTTTTCAAAAGTCCATGGTCCAAATCTTCCAGCCCATTTTGCATCATGCATTGATTTACATTGATGACATCTTACTTTTTTCAGGATCACATGATGAACATCGCCAGCTGTTAACTCAATTCTATGATCTTATCCACAGTCATGGAATCATGTTATCAGCCACGAAAAGCACCATTGCTACAGACAACATTGAATTCCTTGGTATGATCATTAAAGATGGACACTACCAGCCAGGAAAGCACATTGCCCAAGAATTGCTTTACTTTCCATATCAGCAACTTTCCAAAAAGCAAATTCAACAGTTTCTCGGCATCATCAATTATATCCGAGACTTTATCCCACATGTGGACCACTACACTCATCACCTTTCGGCTTTATTGAAAAAGAAGCCCCCAGAATGGAATGCCGACCACACAATTGTTGTCGCTACCCTAAAGCAGATTGCGTAAAATTCGCCTCCTTTAAAGTTGATTACTGATGGACGGCATATATTGCAGACAGATCCGAGTGATGAATCATGGGTGCCATCCTCCTTGAAGAGCTCAATGGATAGGAACACTTTATCGCTTATGCTAGTGGACAATTTTATGACACACAGAAGCACTACCATAGCGTGTTCAAAGAGATTTTAGCAGTAAAGAATGGCATCAAGAAGTTTGAGTATCATCTGATTGGACACCATTTTCTCATCCGAATGGACAGTTTAGCCTTCCCCTATATCTTTAATTTCAAAGGTAAAATTGTTCCCGAAAAAATGTTACTTAGATTAAAAGATTGGTTTTCTTAATATGATTTTTCAGTTAAGCATATAGAGGGGTCCCAGAACCTCATCCCTGATATGCTTTCCAGACTCTCCAAACCAGAAAACTCTCTCACTCTGTTTTCCACCACCGACCATTTTCCTATCATCTCCATGGCTACTTTACTCCTACCTGAAGCCCTTACGAAGAAAACTTTTCCTTTCAACAAAAACTTCTCTTCTGTCTTTGCCATCCAAGAATTTGCCAAAAAAGCTCTCTTTCGTTTCTTCATGAAAGCCTACGTTGTCATAGAACCCTTTCCCTTTTCTACTTTCTACCCTGAAAATATGTTCCTTGCAGGTTTAACCCTTGATCCGACCAAAGAAACCACTGAAGACATGTTATGGTACATTTGGTGCCTAACTGTCCTTTATGCCACCAAGTTAGTCCTCCCCATTGCTCCCACTTTGGATCATCTCCTTAATCCAGAAAAGGCTACCTCTCTCACTTGGACATTGCTTGAATGGTTCTCCCCCATTCCCTGGTGGAGAAAAAAGTTACAACAACTCTCACAGGTTCACAATCTTGACCGTATGCCTGCCTCTAAAGCACAAATGTTCATATCAGTCTTTATTATTCACAGGCCATACTTCCAGCATCCAGACACCAACCTCTTTTGGACTCAAGATCAGGTATATGACTGGTTCACTGCACCACATATAGCTGTAATTGAAAATGACATACAGTCCACCCTGCACAACTACTTTTACCAATTAAACCACCAAACTCTGCCACACAAGGACATCTTTCACACCTCCTCAGGTCCTCAACATGACCTCATCATGATACCCACTCCATCTGCCATATCTAAACCTAAGTCCACTGGCATCATCATTAAAGAAGAACGACCCGACTACACGGACTTCCTTTTCCAGGACTCCTAAGACCCATGGGAAGAATTGCTTCCTCTCAGCCAACATCTCCAACAGTTCCCATAGCCAACCATGCATGATCCAGGATCCTCATCCCAACCACCTCCACAACCCCACAAGCCCACAACAACAGACAAAGCCACTCAAACCCCTGGTCCCATGCCAGGACCCAAACGTGATTCTCCATACTCACGCTACCATGGCCCCACTTGGAAGAATCCAAAGCTCTCTGAAAGCTTTTTCCCTCCAATCTCTCGTGACATTGACCTCGATGAGACAGAAACCTCATCCGAAGACGAGTACATGAATCTCCACTCCCCATAAAGTTGTTTGTCCTAATGCAATAATGTTTTACTTTATGTCTTGTCTTGTTGTAATAATTATGCTTTGCTTTATGCTTTTGTCTTGTATAATTATTGCAGTTTGCTTTTACTTTAAGCTTTTGCTTTTGTCAAATTCATGCTTTAATTATTAAAGCATCTTTTGTCTTTTGTAATAATTAAAGTTGTGTCATGATGTATCTTTTGCTTTTGCTTTTGTAAAAGATAGGGGTCATGTCCTATCTTTCCCGAGAATTTTCCTATATAAAGAATTCTCCCCTCCTTTGTAAAATATAGAACTTGGATAGAAATTTTAAGAAATAAACTCGTGTGTTCTCAAAAGCTATGTCTTTCTAAACTCTCTCCTCTCTCTCTGAAAATGAAGTTCTAAGAAAGAAAAAGAATAAAGAATTAAATTTGTTCATTTTGCAAAACCTAAGGAATTATGCTCTGCACTTGCCTTCTAGTAAGGAGCCTGTGCATCAGAAACCTTTTGACCATTTCTTATCTGGTTTGGTACCCTGTTTTAGACTCAAAGGAAAGTCTGTTTTGGGTTATATAACCCGAGAGGAAACAGTATTTTAAAAGGTTTTTTGATCGCTATATCTAGGGCTACAACGCCACACTTAATAGGAATTTATTCTAGGTTAATACCATAATCTCTAAGTGTTTGTTTCATCCAAAGAGCTTGTGCACAACAACTTCCTACAGCTATATATTCAGCATCGGTAGTTGAAAGTGCAACAGAATTTTATTTTTTGCTAAACCATGAAACAAGTGAGTGATCTAGAATATAGCAAGTTCCACTAGTGCTTTTCCTATCAATTTTATAACCGGCAAAGTCCGCATCCGAATAGCATGTTAAATCTATATGAGTTCCCCTAGGATACCAAAGTCCAATATGTATGGTTCCACTCAAATAACGAAAAATTCTTTTAACAGTAAGCAAATGGGATTCCTTGGGACATGATTGAAATCTTGCGCACAAGCATACACTAAACATGATATCGGGTCTACTTACAGTTATATAAAGTAAAGATCCGATCATACCTCGATACATTTTGATATCCACTTCTTTGCCTTTTTCATCTTTGTCGAGCTTGGTGGTTGTGCTCATTAGTGTATTTTTGGTCTTTGAGCCATCAATGCCAAATCTTTTGAGTAGATCTTTTACATACTTGGCTTGATTTATGAAAATTCCTTCCTCATTTTGTTTTATTTGTAGTCCAAGAAAGTATTTCAACTCTCCCATCATACTCATTTCAAATTCATTACTCATGCAAGATGAAAATTCTTGACACAACAATTCATTAGTAGAACAAAAAATAATATCATCAACATAAATTTGAACAAGTATGTCTTTGTCCTTATGTTTTAACAAAGAGAGTAGTATCCACTTTACCCATGGAAAAATCATTTTCTAACAAGAAAATTTTAAGCCTATCATACCATGCTCTAGGTGCTTATTTTAATCCATACAAGGCCTTAAACAACTTATAAACATGATTTGCAAGTTTTTCATTTTCAAAACTAGGGGGTTGTTTTACATATACTTCTTCCATAATATACCCATTTAAGAAAGCACTTTTCACATCCATTTGAAATAAGATGAAATCTTTATGACATGCAAATGCCAACAACATTCTAATTGATTCTAGTCTAGCAACGGGTGCAAAAGTTTCATCAAAATCAATTCCTTCTTCTTGGTTGTAACGTTGAGCCTCTAATCTAGCTTTATTTCTTACAACCACACCGAATTCATCCATCTTATTTCTAAATATTCATTTAGTACCTATGACAGATTGATGTTCCGGTTTAGGAATTTCCACACATTGTTTCTTTCCAATTGATTTAACTCCTCTTGCATTGCCATAATCCAAGATTCATCATTTTCCGCATCCGCAAAAGATTTGGGTTCAATTTGAGAAATGAATGCATTATGCTCACAAGTATTCCTAAGTTATGATCTAGTTGTAACGCCTCGTGATGGATCTCCTAAGAAACATACCTCCACTCCTTGGGGAGTGTTTGAGAAGTACCTTCATGTTGCTCCATATTTGTTTGCTGTTCTTGTTCATCATCTTGATTTTCTTGTGGTGCATTCTCTTGATTCTCTGTTGACGATTCTTCTTGTAGCTCTCCATCTGCATCATCATTAGCAACTCATTTCTCCGTAGAGGAGGGGTTAGATTTATCAAACGTAACATGTATAGATTCTTCCACAGCTAAAGTTCTTTTATTATAAACTCTATAAGCTTTGCTTGAGTTTGAATACCCGAGAAAGATGCCAACATCAGATTTTGGATCAAATTTACCAAGATTATCTTTTGTGTTTAAAATAAAACATTTGCATCCAAAAATTTTGAAATAACCAATGTTGGGTTTTCTATATTTCAAAAGCTCATAGGGAGTTTTATTGAGATGAGGTCTAATCAACACCCGATTTAAAACATAACAAGTGGTGTTGACGGCTTCGGCCTAAAAATATTTTGGTAATGCATTTTCATTTAACATGGTCCTAGCAATTTCTTGAATAGTCCTATTTTTTCTCTCAACAACTCCAATTTGTTATGGAGTTCTAGGTGATGAAAATTGATGCTCAATGCCAAGATTATTGCAAAAAATCTCAAATGCATGATTTTCAAATTCTCCTCCATGATCACTTCTACTTCTAATACATGCAATCCCATACCTTTTTTTCATTTTGAATTTTCTTACAAAGTACTTTAAAAGCATCAAGAGCATCATCCTTATTAGATAAGAATAATACCCATGTGTATCTTGAAAAATCATCAACAATTACAAAAGCGTAATATTTTCCATTCAAGCTAGCATACCTTGAAGGTCCAAATAAATCTATATGAAGTAATTGAAGTGGTTTTGAAGTATAAATATGATTTTTACTTTTAAAAGAGGTTTTGATTTGTTCACAAATTTTATCCTTTCGAAAACTAATTTTTGGAAGACCTTTAACTAAATCATGTTTGGAAATCTTTGAAATTAAATCCATGCTTGCATGTCCTAACCTTCTATGCCATAACCAACTATCATCATGCAATGCCGAAAAGCATTTATCAAGAGAAGATGCATATTCTATGTCAATGATATAAACATTACGACATCTATTCCCAACAAACAAGATCTTGCCATCGCATGAATTCTCAATAACACAATTAAATTTATCAAAGATAACTTTATAACCTTTGTCACATAATTGACTAATACTAATTAAGTTGTGTTTCAAGTTCTCAACTAAACATACATTTTCAATTAGAGTTGAGGAAACTTTACCAACATTTCCAATTCCAAGAATTTTTCCTTTTGAGTTGTCTCAAAAAGATACGTCTCCACCATTTTCAATTTTGGTGAAGCTTGAGAACCATGCATAGTTTCCGGTCATGTGCCTTGAACAACCATTGTCCAAGTATCATTTATTTTTCTTCTTCTTCAATTCCTACAAAGAAAATCTCAAGTTTTACGTACCCAAAGCTTTTTGGGTCTTTTCACGGGACATCTATATTTCATGTGACCATTTTGATTACAATAAGTCAATAATGGCAAACAATCTTATGATCACTTGTGGAGGTAGCTTGAACAAAATAATTCTTATAATAATTTTGCTTCATGTTAGGCTTATACCCAAGTCCTCCTTTGTCAAAAACACATTTTTGTGAGTTAAGCATATTATCCAACATCTTTTGCCCATTTGTAAATTTCAAAACAATCTCATTCAACTCATTGCTCTTTTTCTTAAGCATTTCGTTTTTATTTTTCAAATCATCTATTTGTGATTCTAAATGCTCATGTGAGATGCTACGTTTCTCATTTGATAATGCAATTTCATCATACAATGCTTTGTCCTCTACTTCTAGACATGTAATTTTCGCATTTAGAGATTCATTTTCATTTTTAAGCTTTGCCATTTCCTTTTTAAGACATACATTCTTTTTACCAAACTTCATCAACTCATTATGCAATTCTTTAAAAGCATCATACAATTCATCATAAGTGGGATCACTTACCTCATTGAGATTGTCATCCTCTCCTATTGCCATAAGCACTAGATTTGATACTTCTTGCAATCCTTCTTCATCACTTGAATCTTTCTCGCTATCGTCCCAAGTTGCAACCATGGCTTTCTTCTTGAGTTTGTTGATAAGTGGGCATTCCGATCTTATATGGCCAGGCCTCTTGCACTCATAACATGTGATTACCTCTTTCTTTTCCCTTTGGTTCTTGAAGTTTTTGAATTTTCTTCGCTCTCCAGTTTTCTTGAAAAACTTTCTGAACCTCCTTGCTAGCATGGCTAACTCTTCATCATCCGGTTCACTATCTCCACCACTCTCATATTTTGAAGCTTTGAGAGCAATGCTTTTCTTCTTCTCCTCATCCCCTTTCTCTGCTGCCAAGTCTTCTTCATATGAAATGAGAGAACCAATTAAATCATCAAGAGGTAAAGTATTTAAATTTTTGGCCTCTTCAATGGCGGTTCTTTTAGGTCTCTATTATTTTGGAAGTGACCTAATGATTTTCTTAACTTTCTCTCTATTTGAGAAGGTCTTCCCTAAGGCACCTAGGGTGTTTACTATGTCTGTGAATCTAGTATACATAAAATACACACTTTCATTTTGTTCCATTTGGAACAACTCATATTGACGAGTGTATCTACTAATTTTAGACTTTTTAACTTGATTTGTCCCTTCATAAACAACTTCAAGTTTATTCCATATTTCTTGTGCACTTTCATAACTAGATACTCTATGGAATTCTTTCTTATCAAGAGCACAAAATAAAGCATTCATAGCCTTGGAGTTTAGGGACATTTTTCGCTTTTCTAACTCACTCCATTGATTTGATGGTTTAGGAATATCATCTCCTACTTCATCTTTAAACATAGGCATGAATGGACCATCACAAACAACTTCCCAAATTTCATAATCTAAGGCTTGCAAATAGATTTTCATTCTAGTTTTTCAATAGGCATAGTCATTACCGTCAAAGAACAGTGGTCTAGTTGTGGATTGCCCTTCTCTAAAGATTGAGTCATTTAGGGTTGCCATGGATCTTTTACTCTAGACGATTAAGTCCTAACAAGAGAACAAGGCTCTAATACCAAGTGAAATTCTAGTAATGCAACCCAAGAGGGGGGTGAATTGGGATTCTAAAAATTATTCAATTCTAAAATAAAATATCATGCAAATCTAAAACGAATTTAAAGCAATAACAATTAACTTAATCACAATATAAAAAGATAAGGGGAGAGAGATTCAAACACGAAGATTTTTACGTGGTTCGGCCAACCTCGCCTACGTCCATGCCTCCAAGCTTTCCGGGCTTGAGGATTTCACTAAGCAAGCCTCTAAGGCTTCAAATGCTTACACTTGACTTCCAAGGTGTCAATGAACCTTTACAACAAGAGATTATCCCCAATCTCTTATCCCAAGTGTATCCTAACACTTACAATCGCTCAAAGTAAAAATTTACAAATTGTTTTTCCCTCACACAATATTTAAGATTACAAATCAATGCCCAATGTGTGAATAGATGAAGCAAGAATGTGTTTAAAGCTCTATGAAGATTGTATTCTTGAATATAAGTTCAATGGTCGTGTTGTGATCAATCTTCTTTGAATTTGAATCAGCTTATTTATATTTGGAGTTGAAAAACTAGCCGTTTCAAGCTGTCGGCCCGACAACGGTTCGCCATTAACTAGTAACGGCTAACCGTTTAGGCTGGTCAAAATTTACCGTTGGGGACATAGATGAAGATAATTGAACTGGATTTTGTGAAAGAGATGCCATGAGTATAAAGCTCTTAAGTTCTCTAGAGATGAAACAAACCAAAATCAGAATAAGGAATCTGATACACAAGATCCTTTATGCAAAGGCAAGTGTAGAGCATACTAACTTGGTTTTGAACAAATTCGTCTTGAAAACATTTCCTTATTCTTTTTCTTATCTATTTCAGAGCTCCATTGAACTTAAGAAAGAAGAGTTTAGAGAGACATGGATAAGAGAACATTGAAGAGATTATGTGTATCAGAACACTTGAAACGATCTTTAGCTGTGTATCAGAAGTGTTCTGATATACACAGGAAATGTTCAGCTTCTTGGATCTGAACTTGGATCTTTAAGAAAGTGGAAATATTGGGGTCATCAAGGGAAAGATTGAAGTTGGGATAGACAGTGAGAACAACACTGGTAGCATGTAGGGTAGTGAGGACAGTACCAATGGTAGCCTGCTCATATTGTTTGAATCGGGTGTCAAGGAGTGTAATACGGGTTGTGACAGGAAGACATTTTCGCCCATGGAGGGTGAGAATAAGGCGGACACCACCGAGGTGAAAGTGAGTGTATCGTTGCTGTTTCCAGTGGGAAATGAGCTCAGGAGAAATTTCTAAAGTGACATACTATTCAGCAGAAGTAGATTGGAGGGAACAGTGGTCAAGAGATGAAGACTGTATATACTCTTTAGGAGTAGAATGAGAAGTGACATAAAATGACTTCTCAGTTGGTTTATCGACTTCAGAACCACTCTCTGATCCTTCCCACACCTCCAGATCTTAGTTCGGACACACTCATGATCCTTGCTAAATCTCCCGATATCCCCACAATTATCCAGATCCCTCGTGCTGATCTTCTCAAACTTATGCCTCTTGAGTGGATAACCAACTATGAGCATTTCCATCAAAATACCACTCCCATTCAAACCTCTGAACCTATGTATCAAAAACGACCTGATGGCTCTGTTCGCCTTCAGTTCAAACCTCCTCCCTCTGCTCCTACCGAACCTCCCCGATTATCCTTTACCTGTTCCATGGTTCAACCAGTTGACATCATTCCAGAGATCCTTCCTTCTGGTAAGCCGTTACCCATTATGTCCTTCACCTCTCAAGGTACTCCTATCCACCCAGACAAACTTGATGGCCATTTCTTATGGGATGTTCGCGGCTCTGGCCGCTGTGATCCCGGCTGTCCATGTAATGATGATGATGAGGATTATTATTCTTCTAGAGAGAAAAAGAAGAAAATTCTCTATCCTCCCTACAAGTTATATCTGCCCGAAGATGATGATGAACCAGATTATCTACCTCCTTTGCCAATCTACAACAAAGGACTTCAATGGATCCAAAAACATCAGCCCCGATCATGCAAACCAGTTAGTTCCTCTGCTGGTATCCTGCCTACACCTCCTGTAGTGTCCTGCATGATGTTCTCATCAGCTTCTGCCTCAGCTTCAGATTATAGCTCTAAATACCCACCTCTTGAGAAACGCTCGGACCAAAAGCACCAGGTCTGGAGCAAACCATTTGTCAACTCTCCTATTTCCTCCAGTGGACATCTTGAAGAACCCAAGCCTTTCGAAGTAGTTCTTAACTGGCAAACTCATAATGCCAGGGTCCAGAATGCTTCTCTTACTTCCTTGCACTCTAAAGTTGATCAGATTGCCCACAGATCCTCTGCTGTTGAAACAAGGGTTACTTCCCTCTTAGACCAGTTGACCAATTTATACAATAGTCTTCATGCTAAGGTTGCACAGCTTGACCGTGACCTTCGAGCCATGATTGTCCGTGGTGGTAATTCTTATGAATTCACCCGGAAAGAGCAAGAAATCAGACAACTTCAAGCTGAAATTGCCAGAATTGATGCTCACAACCAACGACGTCAAGCAGTTCACACTGCTTCATCATCCTATTTTCTCACAGAACCATATCACCCTCTCGGGTCCTTTTTCCCTACTACTCCAAGGGAATATACTCCTGAGAAAGTCTTTCCCATGACCTACCACTTGAATCCTCAACCTGCAAAACCTAAACCTCGACCTCCTCGACCACCTGTTCCACCTCCTGCAATGTCCATCCCTCCTCCCGTTCGTCCCATGTATTCAGACGCTATCCAAAAACCCCTTTATATACATGAACCAGTATTTCCTGACCATCCATCTCCCTCAGCCTTAGCTCCATTTACAGAATCTCCTTCTAAAACCGAACAAAAGAAGCCCTCTGAGACTTACCTTATCACTGAACCAGAACTTGACCAGAATGATAGCTCCTCAGAAGAATCCAATCCTTCTGACTCCGTCAAAACCTTTGACTCTAATACTGAGACTTCTGAGCCCAATAGTGTCAGTTAAGATAATTCCCAACAGCACTTAGCAGATATTTTCCGTCTCCTTATGGCGGACCGTGCTGAGTCTTCCACTACTGATCCCCCTCCTCGGGAGCCTAGCCAACTCTATGTTGACATTCCTTCCGATGTTGACGAAGAACTTGAAGGAAACAGCTCTAACCCTCCTCCAAGAGCTCGATCTAAAGTTGCCTCTGGCAATGGACCATGGTTTACCTTTGATGATCTTCCACCGGCTCGGTGGCGTGAATGTCTCCAGGAACTCTCTGCTTGGTTAGATTTACAGATGGTTAAACCTGATGCAGAGCTCTCTGCAGTTCTAAAAGAATTTGTCTCCCGGTTTATTGGATCACTCCGTGATTAGTTTGACAGTCTCAGACAATACAGACAATTGCAGTATCTCCAGCATCCTACTGTCTCAGCTGCTCTCATGGACATTCATTCCCAGTTTCTTGGAGAACCTGCAGCTATCTTTGCCACTGTCCGCAAAGAATATTTACAAATGAGATGTTGTTCGATGCAGCGATCTGACCTGCATTACCATTTCAAGCGCATGTCTGCCCTATTCCATAAAATTCGTGGTATTAACGACCACACCCTCAAGCATGTCTTCTTGTCTTCTTTGCCTGAAGAATTACAACCTGAAATCTGTCGCTAGGTTGCTAATGCCCAGCTCGACATCAACAATCTTTTTCTTGGCCGTATTTTCCAGCTGGCTTTAGTGTCTCTCGATTACCTCTGTGATCAGAAGATATTCTTCTGAAATCTCATGAAAGACAAAGAAGGTTTCCGCACAGCCTGCAAGAAGCCTTACTTGGAAATCAAGTGCAAAGATTCTAAGAATTGTACTTGTCCCCCCAAGAAGAAACACCATAAAGTCTGATTTCATAAGTGGTCTTCCAGAGCTTCACAGTCACGCCCATTCCCTAGGCATCACAAAAAGATTCGGTATTTCAGAAGACGAGAACCTTCTGAGATCCTTGACAGACAAAGAAAAAAGAACAGATGCTTTATTTGCAAGAAGCTCGGACACTTTGCTAAAGATTGTCCTAAGAACCCTAAGTGGTCTCAACGCTTAGTTCAACAACTTCAGTCCTTACATCAGTTCTCTCCTGATACTGACCAAATTGAATTTCTATACTCTGAACAAGAAAGTCCTGACCAGGATATAGTTTTTACCCTTGGCACTTCTGATTCAGATTCAGATTCAGCTTCATCTACTGAACCAAAAGACTACTCCCCCGTCTTCCACATCCAGTCAGTACCTTCATCTTCCACTCAATTGTCAGGTCAACCCATTCCTTCCGTCAAAATCCAAATCCTGTTATCCAAATACAGTCGGCCCATTCCTGCTATTGCCTTCATAGATACTGGCGCTCAGCGCAGTATTTTAAACCCTGCTATTTTACCGCCTGACGCCTGGGTTTCAACTGAAAATCATTTCCGTGCAGCTAGTGGAAAATTGTTTTCTACAAAGCTTCGTACCAAGTCTAGAATTGGAATTCAGCTGCTCCCAAAGCTCACAGTTTGGACCCATGTTATCAGATCTAGCCTACCTGACAAAGATCTTCTTCTTAGGTTTGATATACTATTCCAAGCCCAAAGGATTCAAGTTCTCCCTACTGGTCTCAGATTCCAGTCCATGTTCCAACCATACACAGACCAGCTCAAGCTCTATTATTTGGCCCAATCTCCTCCTGATTACCAGTCTATTTGGGCCTAGTTACTACGGTTTTGTCCTCCAAACCATATGGCCTTTGACCATCCAAATCCTCTGTGGAAAAATCCAGCCCATTTTGTTAAGCTTCCTTTTAAGCTTAATGAAGCCCTCAATCCTACCAAAGCAACCCATTCGGGTATGCCTCCTTCTGAGCTTAAGTTAGCCCAAACAGCATGTGCAGAGTTACTCCCCGAAGGCTTCATTGAGCCCACAACTTCTCCGTGGGCCTGCCAAGCCTTTTATGTTAATAAACGTGCTGAAACGTTACGGGGTAAAAAACGTCTTGTCATTGATTATCAGCCTTTAAACCAATTTTTACAAGATGATAAATTCCCTTTACCTCGGAGAAATTCCATCTTTACCTACCTCCAAAATGCCAGAATATTTTCTAAGTTTGACTTAAAGTCTGGGTTTTGGCAGCTGGGTATTGACCCTGCTGAACGTTATAAAACTGCACTCTGTATTCCCAATGCCCATTACCAATGGACCGTTCTTCCCTTTGGTCATAAAACAGCACCATCCATTTTCCAAAAAGCCATGACCCAAATCTTCCAACCCATCCTACACCATACCCTTGTCTATATTGACGATTTGCTTCTGTTTTTAGGTACTCCAGACGAGCATCAAGTTTTACTCCAACAATTCCATGATATCATAGCCCAATACGGTATTATGCTTTCAGACAAAAAGAGTACAATTGCCACAGATACCGTAGAATATCTCAGTATGCAGATAAAACATGGATTCTATCGGCCTGGACCCCACATTGTACAAGAATTGCTCAACTTTCCAGATAAAGATTTCACCAAGAAATAAGTCCAACAGTTCCTTGGAATCGTTAACTACATCCGTGATTTCCTGCCTCATGTGGACCAGCAGACCAGTGTCCTCTCTGCTTTACTCAAAAGGCATCATATCTCTTGGGATGCCAGTCACACTACAACTGTCCAGCAGCTAAAGCAGATAGCCTAGAATCCATCAAAACTCAAGATGATGACAGATGGCAAACGTATCCTACAGACCGATACTTCAGACACATCATGGGGAGCCCTATTGCTTAAACATATTGACAAAAAGGAATATCTGATCGGATATGCTAGTGGACATTTTAGTCCAGCCCAGCAGCACTATCACACGATCTACAAGGAGATCCTTGCCGTAAAAAACGACATCAAAAAGTTCGAATACCATCTTCTTGGCCATAGATTCCTGATCAAATTGGATAATTCCGCTTTCCCTAAAGTCCTACAGTTTAAAGGTAAAACGATTCCCAACAGCCAGTTACTTCAGTTACAAGAATGGTTTTCCCGATATGAATTTGATGTTGCACATATAAAAGGACAAAAGAACCTCATTCCAGATTTCCTATCTCGCATTCAGAAACCTACCTCTCCAATCTTCTACACTTCCCCAGTCTTCCCGATCTTCATGGCTACTAGATCTACTGCTACTTCTCTACCTTCTAAGGCTCTCACCCAAAAGACCTTCCCAAGGCCTGTACAAACTTTTCCTTCCCTCTACCGTCTTCAGGAGTTTGCTAAACAATTTTTTTTCCGCTACTACATGAAAGCTTTCTTCCTTGAAGAAAATCCTCACAACCAGTTCCTCACTTTTCGTCCAGAGAATCTCTTCCTTACAGGATTCTTCATTCCCTCTGTCAGAGATGTCAGTGAAGATGAACTCTGGTATTTATGGTGCTTAACCGTACTCCATGCCACTCAGTTAATTATCCCCTTAGCCTACACAGTCAACACCTTCAATAACCCTTCTAAGGCTACCTCTCTATTATGGACTCTGTTAGAGTGGTTCGCTCCTCTTCCTCAATGGAGAACTCAACTCCAGCAGCTCAGTCACAACCATCATCTTTCCACCATCCCTTCTCATGAAGCCGAAAAATTCACATCAGTGTTCATAGTCCACCGACCTTATTTCCGTCACCTAGAAACAGACGCCTTCTTTGCTCAACCACAACTCAGCCACTACCACACAACCCCTCATCCCAGCACACCGGATTAAGACCCCATGTTCAAAAAGGCCCTCATGAGTCATCTCCTGTCCTTAAATCATGTTCCTCCACTACCACAAGACATAATCTCCAGTTCTATTGGACCTCGTCATGAAATGTTCATGGTACCCAATCCTTCTGGTTCCAGCAAAGGTATCCTTATCAAAGAAGAACATCCAAATACTCCTCTACATATTTACTACCAGGATTCTCAGGATCCTGATGTTGACTTTTTATTACTCAGTCAACTCCTCCACGAGTATCAGACTCCACCTCAGCCAGAACAAGGCTAGTCATCAAGAGTCATTTCACAATCTGAGCCTATTATCACTCATCCGCCATCCCACTGCAGACCTCTCTGCATTCTCAGGATTATCCATGCAAAAGGTCTTGTCTTTATCCTGCTTTTGGCTTTGTCATGTTATGCTTTTATGTCTTGTCTTTTTATGCAAAAGATAAAGTTAGGGGGTCATGTCCTTACTTTACTTTATTAAAGTAGCTTTTGCTTTTATGTCTTGTCTTTTTATGTAAAAGATAAAGTTAGGGAGTCATGTCCCTACTTTACTTTATTAAAGTTTGAATGAGTGTTTGCTTTAAGAAAAGATGAGGGTCCTGTCTCACTTTTCTAAGTTTGGCTTTATCTCGTTGTAATCCCTATATAAGGGCACCTCCTCTTAATTTATGACTAGGTTGGAAATGGTTTGAATTCAGTTGGTTTTTACATAATCTATTCAGTGTTCTCTTATCCATGTCTCTCTAAACTCTTCTTTCTTAAGTTCAATAGAGCTCTAAAATAGATAAGAAAAAGAATCAGGAAATGTTTTCAAGACGAATTTGTTCAAAACCAAGTTAGTATGCTCTACACTTGCCTTTGCATAAAGGATCATGTGTATCAGAACACTTGAGACGATCTTTAGTTGTTTTCTTATCTGGTTTGGTACCCGTTTTAAGCTAAGGAGAGCTGTTTTAGGGTTGTATAACCTAGCATAGAAAACTGGTTTTAAGAGTCTCAGGTGCCCCTTCGGATTAATAAATGGTTTGCCGTTTCAGATTACCCTTTTGCTGTTAAATTCCAGAGACCTGCAAGATGAACATCAGTTATCCGTTTACATTAAACGGTTAAGGATTTGCATGAAATGACCTCTTTGGATATTATCAGTTGACCGTTTGTAATAAACGGTTCGCCGTTTGTTTCCAGTAACCTGCAAAGCAATTTAGCCTTATCAGGTTTTGTTAAACGGTGCCAAAAGAGTATAACCTTCTATTCTAGATTTTATTGGTTAACCGTTTATAATAAACGGTTCACCGTTAAATTCCAGTAGCCTTCCCAGCTTTGTGTTTTCCGTGTTTCTTAATCGGTTAGAGCTTAGGCAAAATATTTCTCTCTGGTTTTAATCGGTTAACCGTTTAAAAGAAAACGGTTCACCGTTTATTTCCAGAATCATATTTTAAACCAGATTTTGCAGAGAGTCATTTTCTAATTTGAAAGTCCATCTTTTAAGAGAATGATTGGAATGATTATAAGGCTTTCATTTATTATGGAATGGCTCCAATATTTTAATAAAAAAACATTTAAAGTTTGTTATTATCAAAATCAATATTATTAACATATTCATGTTAACAGTTGAACCATCAACAACATAACGTAAAGTATCAACATCCCATTCCTAGGCTAAATAATATGCTTGATGAATTGCATGGGTCTTGTGTATTTTGTAAAATTGATCTAAAAAGTGGATATCATCATATTAGAATGAAAGAAGGAGATAAATAGAAAATTGTCTTTAAAACAAAATATGGTTTGTACGAATAGTTAGTGCTGCCTTTTGGTCTGAATAATTGAAACACTCTACTTAAAAAAAAACATTGTTACTTTTTAATATAATACGAATTCTAAAAAAAAGGTTTTACAAAACAAACATAACTTCCTTACGACATGTAGATATTTTTCAAAAACATTATTATTACATAAAGCTAAGATATTTTTTTTTTGATAGAAACAGAGTTTTGCCCATCTTAAATGTAACACTCCACTATATTATTTACTTAAAAAAATACTTAGAAACACAGTTACTTTTAATATAAATACGAATTTTAAAAGTTTAGCACAATCCAACAAAACTTATTACAAAAAAGTAAGAGTCATATAGAGATTTCTTAGTTTATTTAAAAACATAATTATTACATAAAGTTAAGATACTTATTTTTATTAACACAAAGCTGAGCCCATCATTAAATCCCAAGGTCAGTTGTGCCCATATGCACTTCGTCTTGGTTAGGACTTGCAGCCAGCTTGCCCTCCTCATCGTTACCTGCAATGTAAGGACTTAGTGAGCTAATGCCCAGTAAGATAACACTTTGATGCATATATAAATTATGATGCATATGGAAGACCAAATTAAGCTCTTAAAATAAACTTAGAAAATACAAAACAATTTTATTTGGGCCCTAGGTATGTTGCACTACAAGGTTGTCACTTTTATTCTCTAAACAATATGCTGTTGGGGCTCATTTGTTGATCTTTTAGGCGTTACGTATCGCCGTCCCAAAAAAAATTTCTTTCAACTCAGCTTTGAGGGCTTTACAACCACCTATTTTTCATAAATTCATTTTCTGAAACGTCTTCTTCATAATGTAGCCCATGATATGCATGCATCCAATGCAAATTATAACATTTGAAATTCCTCGATGCATAACAAAATCAACACACAACAGTATTTAAAAACAAGAGTATTTAGTACAGGCAGCAAAGTCGACCATGACATCACATATTAGGCAGCAGAGCCGACCATAGCATCACATATTAGGCGGTAGAGCTGACCATAACATCATATATCAGGCGGCAAAGCCAACCATAGCATCACATATTAGGCGGCAGGGCAGACTATATAAAGATTTAGACTATAACTAATCACACTATAATAACCATCATAATATAAAGGGATTGTTAAAACTGAACTTAAGTATAAAAATAATTTTGTCCTTACATTGCAGTTGAAGTGTTACTTACCTCTTGATCTTGGCTTCTCTAGACTTTTCTAAGTTAAGGATTCCTCTACTCTTGTTATTATGACTTAGAATAGAAGGGAATGAAATTTCTAAGTTGCATTGATAGTGAGAGGTGGTGGGGGTATTTAAGGCTAATGGATGGATAGGATTTTGCCACCATAACTCTTGATCAATGGTTGAGATTAACCTTCATAAATAACTTACTAAATTTTAGAATTCTTTAACTTTCTCTACACTTTTTCTTACATCATCGCTTACGTCATCATTTCTTATGTCATTGCTTATGTCATCATTCCTTAAAATTAAATATTATAAACTCAAGGGGCTTGTTAGCTTAAAAATAAATTCTACTATATTTAAGAAAATTGTACCTCACAATTTCCTCCCCCCTTTTTAAAAATTTCGTCCTCGAAATTTACTTACTGAATAGCTTAGGATGCTTATTCTTCATTTCTTTTTCACGCTCCCACGTTGCCTCCTCCACTGAGCTATTTCGCCATAGTATTTTGATTAAAGGTTAAGTCTTCTTCTAGTTGAAGAGGCTTGTAATCTAGCACATGAGAGGAGTCTGGAACATATTTCTTTAACATGGAGACAGGAAAGACATTATGTATTCTTGATAACAATGGTGGGAGGGCAAGTCAGTAGGAAACATTCCCGACACAATTGAGTATTTCCAATGGCCCAATAAACCTTGGGCTTAATTTTCCCTTATTCCCAAATCTCATCAATCCTTTTACTGGGGCAACTTTTAGAAATACCTTATCACCAACTTGAAATTCCAAAGGCCTTTCCCTTTTATTGGCATAACTTTTCTATCGACTTTGAGCTACCTGCATTCTTTGATGTATTTTCTCAATTACTTCAAATGAGGCAGTAATTAAGTCGGGTCCAAGATGCCTTCGCTCACCCATCTCATCCCAATGAATAGGCGATCTATATTTTCTACCATATAGAGCTTCATATGGTGCCATGCCGATTGTTGCTTGGTAGCTATTATTATAGGCAAATTCAACTAATGGTATATACTTGGTCCATGATCCTTGAAAGTCAATAGCACATCCTCGCAACATATCTTCAAGTGTCTGAATTGTTCTTTCTGATTGGCCATCTGTTTGAGGGTGAAATGTTGTACTGAACTTCATTCTTGTCCCCATAGCCTTATGTAACTTTTCCCAGAATGTCAAAGTAAACCTTACATCTTGGTCAGAAATAATAGAAATGGGCACACCATGTAGTCTTACTATCTCCTTTACATATATTTCTGCAAGCTAGTCCATGGTGTACGTCATTCGAATAGGCAAAAAGTGAGCAGACTTTGTAAGTTGATCGACGATCACCCAAATGGCATCATGTATTTTGGTAGTTTTTGGAAGACCAACGACGAAGTCCATCGTGATTTCTTCCCATTTCCTTTGAGGGATTTGATTGGATTGCAAAAGTCCTGCTGGTCTCTAGTGCTCCGCTTTGATTTTTTGACAAGTGAGACATTTTGCCATGAACTCCACTATATCCTTCTTCATTCCAGGCCACTAATAATGCTTCTTCAAGTCTTTGTACAT
Organism: Citrus medica; assembly: GCA_002013955.2. Classification (NCBI taxonomy): domain Eukaryota; kingdom Viridiplantae; phylum Streptophyta; class Magnoliopsida; order Sapindales; family Rutaceae; genus Citrus; species Citrus medica. The sequence goes on from MKYO02003784.1 coordinate 249,910, forward strand.
TTTTGTTGTGCCAGGATGAAGTGAATATTGTGTGAGCTTCAAGTAGAATTTCTTTCTTTATATCTTTATTGTCTGGCACACATATCCTGTCCTTAAGTAGGATTCCCCTCTCTGATTTTTTAAACGACATATCCTTTGAGTTGGCTTCTATATTCAAGTTCTTCAAGTAAGAATCGATTTCCTACCCCTCTTTAATCTTTTATAATAAAGTTGAATGAAGTGTCATGTTGGCTAATTTTCCTGCTACTAGCTCAATTTCTGCCTTACATATGTCATCTTGTAATGCCTTAAAGCTGACAGGCTTGACTTTCTACTTAGCGCATCTGCTACCATGTTTGCTTTTCCAGGATGATAGTTTATTTCACAATCGTAGTCCTTGACAAGCTCTAGCCAATACTGTTGTCGCATATTTAACTCTTTTTGTGTAAGAAGTATTTGAGACTCTTGTGATCAGTATAAATCTTACAATGCCCCCTATTAAATAGTGACACCATATTTTTAACGTGTGCACCACCGCTGCCAACTCCAATTTTCTGGAAGCGTATGCAATGACTTTCCCATTTTGCATGAGGACACATCCTATGCCATTTTTTGAGGCATCACTATAGATGACAAATTCCTCAGAGCTATTAGGAATGACTAGGATTGGAGCAGTGACCAACCATCGTTTTAGTTCTTCAAAGCTTTTCTCGCATTCTGGCATCCATGCAAACTTGGCATTTTTCTTTGTCAATTGGGTCAATGGCATTGCGATCTTCGAGAAACCTTCCACAAATCTTTGGTAGTATCCAGCCAAACCCAAGAAGCTTTTGACTTCTTTGGCATTAGTCAGCTTCCACCTTCGAGGGATCTACTAAAATTCCATCCTTAGACACGACGTGTCCCAGGAATGTTACCTTCTCAAGCCAAAACTCACATTTTTTAAGTTTTGCATAAAGTTGCTTCTCCTTCAAGGTTTGAAGAATAGTAATCCTTAAATGCTCAGCATGCTCTTCCTTTGATCGTGAGTAGACCAAAATATCATCGATGAATACCACTATGAATTTGTCTAGGTAGTCTTTAAATACCCTGTTCATGAGGTCCATGAAGGCTACAAGGGCATTAGTTAGACCAAATGGCATAACGACAAACTCATAATGTCCATAACGTGTTCTGAATACTGTTTTAGGAATATCTTCTCCCTTGATTCTCAACTGGTGATATCTTGATCGTAGATCAATCTTTAAAAATACTGCTGCTCTTTGCAATTGATCAAACAAGTCCTCAATGCGTGGAAGCGGGTACTTGTTCTTGATAGTCACCTTATTTAGTTCTCGATAGTCGATTTACATTCGCATTGATCCATCCTTCTTTTTTACGAACAATACTGGTGCTCCCCATTGTGAATGGCTTGGGGGTATGTAGCCTTTGTCTAGTACTTCTTGCTATTGACTCTTTAACTCCTTTAGTTCTGATGAGGCCATCCTATAGGGAGCCTTTGAAATTGGAGCAGTTCCTGGTAGCAAATCAATTTTGAATTCAATTTCTCATTCCGGTCCACTGGAATATCTTCCAACTTTGGTGTTTGCTCTTCTGTTTCGATGACCACACTTGCCAAGTACCCCTCACATCCTCTATTTAATAGTCTGGCTGCTTTTAATGCATTCTCCTTTAAATGTAAATGATTCCTTTTGTGGTGGTCGAAAAGTTACCTTATGTTTCTTGTAATCTATCTTGGCATAGTGCTTCGATAGCTAATCCAAGCTAAGAATTACGTCATAGTCTTGCATCTCGATGATTATTAGGTCAACATATAGTGTATTACCACTAATGCTAACCTCACATGCCTTAACTAATTGTCCCGAGTTTAATATTTCACCCGATGGTACCATGACACTAAAAGGCCTATTTATTATGTCAGGGGCATTTTCGATTTTCTTAATGAATGGTGGTGCGGCAAATGAATGTGTAGCTCCTGAGTCTATTAGCACATATCCCGGAGTTTTGGAGATAGATAGTTCACCTGATATTACTAAGGGATTTCCTTCTGCATCCATCTTGGTGAGTGTGAATACTCGAGCATTAGCCTTTTCTTGTTGCGTACCATTTCCGGGCAGTCCCTAATGAAGTGTCCTTCATTTCCACATTTGAAACATGTTCTAGCGCATTGATTGCACTTTGGCTTTTGTGGGACTTCCTTCTGATGATTCTTTTGGCGTTTACTTTTACTCTGATCTTGGACCACTGGAGTTCCCTTTCTCTTATTATTATTTGAGTGTTGTCTTACAAAGTTCCCCTGGTCCACACTTCCTTTGTTTCTTCATTTTCCTTCCTTCTTTTCTTCATCTGCTTGCTCAATTACCAAGGCTCGATCAATGAGATCGTTGAAAGAAGCATCACGAACTCCATCCACCTTTAAGTCTTTTGCAAGATCTTTACGCAATCCTTGCATAAAGTGGTCCTTTTTTAAGTCTTCTGTTGCAACCATATGTGGAGCATCTCAAGAGAGCTCATCAAAATTTTGAATGTACTTTAGGACAGACATCCTTCTTTATTGTAAATAACAAACTCTCTTCTTTTGGCTGAGCGAACAGTCTCTAAAAAGTATTTGTTATAGAAGTGTTCTTTAAATTCCACCCATTGTATTGTTGCTTCATCATGAATTTGTTTAATTGAGTCCCACCAATATTCTGCCATTCCTCGTAGCATAAAGGAGACACATGTGACCTTTTCTTCTTCTGGCACTTTGGCTACTTCTATCATTCTTTCCATGGTTCGCAACCATTGGTCTGCTGCGATAGGATCTACACCGCCTTCGAATGCGGGTGGATTTAATCTTCTAAATTTACTCCCGGCATTCTTCATTGCCTGACCATGTTCATCCCTTCTAACTTCTCTTTCTAAGAGTCATGCCACAATGTTTGTAAGTTGATCAATTGCATATTACTCTTCTGCAGTTCCATCCGCCCTTCTGCCTCTGTTACCCCTAGCGCTTGACATCTCAACGAGTTTTTAATCTAGTTTCCACGGGTCAGACAAATCAAATGTAAGATTTTTCTAATTACCTTAATTTCAAGTTATAACTAAAATGTTGAGCCTTGTCCTTCCCCTTAACTTGTGCATATGGACGGTCTACAAAATCGCTTTAAACCTTGGGCTCTGATACCAATTTGTAACACTCCACTATATTATTTACTTAAAAAAAAGGCTTAGAAACACAGTTACTTTCAATATAAATACGAATTCTAAAAGTTTAGCACAATTAACCAAAACTTATTACAGAAAAGTAAGAGTCATATAGATATTTGCGGTTGGTGATGCTGGCGTAGAACTAGGAGATTGCTGGCCAGGGATGGAAATGGATGACTGATGGAGTGGGATAGGTCTGGGTGTTAGTTTAGGCTTAGGTTTAGGCGATGGTAGTGGATTATCTCGAAAAAGTGTATGGGTCATGCTAAAGAGCTTAGAAGGATCATACTGGCGGATAGGGGAAAGTATAGAGGCGAATGGATGATAATGTGGACTTATAGAAGGGATAGGAGGGGATGAAGTAAAAAGGGTAGGTCTCTGTCTGTCAGATTCAATCTGAGCAAGCTCAGTTTTCAAGCGTCGGATTTCCCTTTCTTTTTGATCAAATTCTGGGTCTGAGTAACGATGGGCAAGCATGGCTCGAACTCAGAGTCGAGTTGAGAAATTCTGGACTGGAGGTTTTGGTAGATCTGCTGCATCTGTGCAGTGATGGAATCAACTTTTGTCTCAATTTGTTCAGTTCATAAACTGATATTTTCCACTTTGGAATTGATATGCAACAAAGTATCATTATGTGCGCTGGCATTTTGGGTTTGCCAGTTGAGGACTGCTTCAAAAGGTTTGGGTAGTTCAAGGTGGCCGGTAGAAGTAATGGCTGAAGGAACAAAAGGTTTGGATACCACATTTCGGTGGGAATCTGTCTGAGTTTCTAAATGAGGAAAAGAGGAAGAATATTGTGAAGAGGTAGATGAAAACATCATACAAGCTAGTGGTGTTGGAGGAAGGGGAATTGGTAATGGAATCTCATATTTGTAATTCTTTGCGATCCATTTAAGTTCTTTGTGGTTGATGGGTAAAGGATCGGGTGGAGGAGGAGGAGGTTTTGGTGGATGTGGGTCATGGTGGTGACATGAGACTGGAGGGTTTTTCTTTTTGGGTTTCCTTTTTCTTCTGTAGAATAATCATCGTCCTCTTCCCAATCATCCCAGCAGGGACAATCTGGGTCACACATGCCGGAGCCGGGGACATACCAAAGGAAATGTCCATTTCGTTTGGCCGGATAAACAGGGTATCCTTCAGAATTGAACACTGTAATAAGTAGATCTTCTTGAGCTGTCTGAACAGCTGTAATCGTTGAAGAATAGGTAAAGGAGAGCCGAGGGGACTCTTGTGGAGCACTTGGAGGGGGTTTAAAAGTCATTCGGACTGTGCCATTGGGGCGTCTTTCAAACATGCTTTCAGATGTCTGAATAGGAACCGTATTGTTATGGAACTGTTCATAATTGGAGATCCATTCAAGAGGCATAAGCTGGATGAGTTCATGGCAGGGAATTTGTCTAGGGATCTGAATGATGGTTAGGATCTGGTCAGATTCCGCTAACACCATGAGGGTGTCAGAGTGGTATTCTGGAGTGGGTAGATCTAAGGCATAATTTTGAAGCCTATAGATCAGTTGATGGTGAAGGGTAGCAATTTTGGCTGAAGAGATTTGTTCTGCTCCTTGAATTTGAACTTGAACTTTCAAGGTTGTGTCCAAGTTGGTATCTTGGAGAGAAAGATTGAAATTGAGATAGAAAGTGAGTAAAACACTTCCTGCATGAAGGGTGGTAAGAACAGTGCCTATAACAGCATTTTGGTACTGTTTAAATCGGGTATCAAGCATAGCAAGGCGAGCTGTGACCGGTAACCCTTTTCTCCCATGAAGGGTAAGGAGTAATCGGATTCCTCCAAGATGGAGAGGGGTATAACCTTCTCGTTTCTAGTTGGAAATCAATTCTGAGGGGATTTTGAGAGTGACATATTGCTCAGCAGAGGTTGCTTAAAGAGCACATTGATCCAGACGAGAGAACTGGATATATTCTTTAAGGTGAGGGCGTCTAGTAGAAATGAGAGTACGGATACTGTGGGTAAAGGAACTAGGTGTTTTATAGAGCTGGTAAGGGCTTATGAGAGGGTAGGAGGATTCATTAATCTGGGCGGATTAAGAGATGTAGGAGTATTCAACAAGGTTTTCAATCTTATTAGTGGTATGGGAGGTACAAGATTTAGGTAAAGAGAGAATAGAGGAAAGAGTAACAGGATTGGAAGGAGTTGAATAGGAAGTGGAAGCCATGAATGAAAAGTTCTCTCTGCGCGTGAAATCTAGAAATCAAAATAGAATAAAGACTCAAATTATACCATTTTGGTTATGGAAAAACAAGATTTAGAGAACAGAATTTCAAGGACTAGTAGGCTCTGATACCATAAAGTACGTGGCTTGTTAACCATCAGTGCGGACCAGACTAGTGCCCATTCGGGATCACCTCTGGAACTTACGTTGATGGATTCCCGCCGATATACCTTTGGATAGATCAAAACTTAAAACAGTTTCTTCTAGGTTATATAACCCAAAACAGACTTTCCTTTAGTCTAAAACAGGGTACCAAACTAGATAAGAAATGGTCAAAAATTTTCTGATGCACATGATCCTTACTGGAAGGCAAGTGCAGAGCATACTTCCTTAGGTTTTCAAAATGAACAAATTTAATTCGTTATTCTGGTTTCTTTCTCTAGAATTTCATTTGCAGAGAGAGGAGAGAGAGTTTAGAAAGACATAGCTTTTTGGAAACACACAAGTTTATTTCTTCTTGAGGTATATCTTACAATGGAGGGGAGAACTCTTTATATATAAGAATTCTCGAGGAGATAGGACAGGACTCTATCTTTTTCAAAAGTAAAAGTAAAAGATACATCACGACAACTTTAATTATTACAAGGGGACAAAGTGTGCTTTAATAATTAAAGCATGACTTTGACAAAAGCAAAGTGTAAAGCAAAAGGAAGCATTAATAATTATACAAGACAAGACATAGACAAGACATAAAGTAAAACATTATTGCATCAGGACAAACAACTTTATGGAGAGTGGAGATTTATGTACTCATCTTCGGATGAGCTTTCAGTTTCATATGGGTTGTCACGAGAGGTTGTTGGGAAAAAGATTTTGGAGAGCTTTGGATGCTTATAGTGGGGACCACGGCAAGGTGGATAAGGACATTCTCTTCGGTATCTGGGTCGGGGAGGTGGTGACTGGGGCTTAAGACTTGGCATTTGAGTGGCTTTGTCAACTGTGGAGGGTTGAGATGATGATCCTAGTTCATATGTGGTTGGTTGAGGGAATTGTTTGAGATGTTGACTGAGGGAAAGGAATTCTTCCCATGGGTCTTGGGAGTCTTGGTAAAGGAAGTCAGTGTAGTCCGGTTTTTCTTCTTTGATGAGGATTCCTGTGGACTTTGGTTTGGATATGGTGGATGGAGTAGGGATCATGATAAGGTCATGTTGTGGTCCTAAGGAGGTGTGAAAGATATCTTTGTGTGGTTGAGTTTGGTGATTTAATTGACAGAGATAGGTGTGCAGGGTAGACTGTATTTTATTTTCAATGACAGCTATATGTGGGGCAGTGAACCATTCATATACCTGGTCTTGAGTCCAAAAGAGGTTTATATCTGGATGCTGGAAGTATGACCTGTGGATGATGAAGACGGATGTGAACATTTGTGCTTCAGAAGTAGGCATACGTTCAAGATTGTAAATGTCTGACAATTGTTGTAGCTTTTTTCTCCACCATAGTATTGGGGAGAACCATTCAAGCAATGTCCAGGTAAGAGAGGTTGCTTTGTTTGGATTAAGGAGATGGTCCAAAGTGGGAGCAATGGGGAGGACTAACTTGGTTGCATAAAGGACAGTTAGGCACCAGAGGTACCATAACACGTCTTCAGTGGTTTCTTTGGTCGGATCAAGGGTTAAACCTGTAAGAAACAGATTGTCGGGGTGAAAGGTTGAAAAGGGGAAGGGTTCTGTGACAAGGTAGGCTTTCATGAAGAAGCGAAAGAGAGCTTTCTTTGCAAACTCCTGAATGGAAAAAACAGAAGAAAAGTTTTTGTTAAAGGGAAAGGTTTTCTTGGTGAGGGCTTCTGAGGGTAGAGATGTAGCCATGGAGATGATGGGAAAGTAGTATGTGGTGGAAAACACAGTAGGAGGGTGTTCTGGTTTTGAAAGTCTAGATAGCATATCAGGAATGAGGTTCTGGGACCCCTTTATATGCTTAACAGAAAAATCATATTTCGAAAACCAATCTTTTAATCTGAGTAACATTTTTTCGGGAATAGTTTTACCTTTGAAATTGAGAATATTGGGGAAGGCTGAACTGTCCATTCGGATGAGAAAATGGTGTCCAATCAAATGATACTCAAACTTTTTGATGCCATTCTTGACCGCTAAGATTTCTTTGAAGACACTATGATAGTGCTTCTCTGTGTCAGAAAATTGTCCATTACCATAAGCGATAAAATGTTCTTTCCAATTGAGCTCTTCGAGGAGGATGGCACCCCATGATTCATCACTAGCGTCCGTCTGTAGTATGTGTTTTCCATCGGCGATCAACTTTAAAGGAGGCGGATTTTGCGCAATCTACTTTAGAGTAGTGACAGCATTTGTGTAGTCAGTGTTCCACTTTGGGGGCTTCTTTTTCAAAAAAGCTGAAAGGTGGCGAGTGTAATGGTCCACACGTGGGAGGAAATCACAGATGTAATTGATAATCGCGAGGCTGGTAGTGACCACCTTTTATGAACATACCAAGGAATTCAATGGTGTCAGTGGCAATAGTGCTTTTCTTGGCGGAGAGCATAATTCCATGACTTTGGACAATATCATAGAACTGTGTTAACAGCTGGCGATGTTCATCATGTGATCCTGAAAAAAGTAAGATATCATCAATGTAAATCAATGCATGATGCAGAATAGGGTGGAAGATTTGGATCATGGACTTTTGAAAAATGGAAGGGGCAGTTTTGAGGCCAAAGGGTAGAACTGTCCATTGGAAATGGGCATTTGGAATGCTAAAGGCAGTTTTGTAACGTTCAGAGGGTTCAATGCCTAATTGCCAAAAACCTGATTTCAAATCAAAATTTGAAAAGATCTGGGCATTTTTTAGAAAAGTAAACATGCTTTGTCAGCGAGGCAAGGGGAACTTGTCAGCTTGTAAAATCATGTTTAATGGCTGATAGTCAATGACTAGGCGTTTCTTTCCTCGAACAATTTCAGAATGCTTTTCAACATAAAAGGCTTGACAAGCCCATTGAGAACTTGTGGGCTCAATTTGACCTTGGGCTAAGAGTTGGGAACATTCTTGTTGGGCTAGGAGTAAGTCAGAAGGACTCATTCTTGGATGGGTAGCTCTGGTTGGGTTAATGTCTTCATTTAGTTTGAAAGGTAACTTAATAAAGAAAGACTTGTTTTTCCACAAGGGATTTGGATGGGTGAACTCAATATGGGACTCTGGACAGAAATTCAAGAGTTTAGTTAAAATATCCTGGTAAGACTGGGGGGTTTCAAACAGATTGTAGAGTTTTAGAATGTCTGTGAAAGGTTTGAACATAGACCTGACTCGAATTCCAGTGGGAATGATTTGGAGGGGTTTGATTTAATGGAGGATGTCAAATCCTAACAAGATATCCTTATTAGGAAGGGTTGAACCGATAACTTTGATCCTAATGACACAATTTGGGAAGATTTGAATACCAATGGGTCTTTTGGTAATCAAAGAGGTGGTGTATAATTTGCCATTGATAGCTTTGAAATGTTCTTCAGACTCGGTCCAATATTCTGGGGAAAGGATATGAGGGTTTAACATGCTTCATTGGGCACCAATGTCGATGAGACCAATTGCTGGAATGGGCCTTTGGAATTTTGAAGGCAAGATCTGGAGTTTAATACAAGGAATAGGAACAATAGTGTCGAGGGACAGCAACTGTTGGTGGAAAATCACTTGGGACTGATCACTGTCTGAGTCATCAGACGAAGGTTGTAGTGCGAACACAGTTTCATCATTGGGTTCATCTTGTTCAGAGAAATAGAACTCTAGTTCATCCTTCTTGGGAGAGTAATTTGTAGTGGCCTGAAGATGCTCAACTAGCCGAATAGATTTTTCTCGTTTTTTGGGACAATCTTTGGCATAATGATCTTTTTTCTTGCAGATAAAACATCTGCTTGATTTTCTCCGTTTAAGGTCTCGTAAAGAGGATGACTTCTTTCGGAAGAATCTGTAAGGCTTTCTGGTTCTGCGAGGTTTGGACGAAAATTCTGGGGTTTTGAATTTCCGAAAATGCCTTTTTTTCTTAGAACTGCAATCACAATCTTTTTTCTTCTAGCATTTGATTTGTAAATAAGGTTTTTTGCAAGCACTGCGGAATGGCTCTTTATCCTTCAGTAGTTCTTTAAAGAACTGTTTTTGCTCACAAAGTTTGTCAAGACAAGTTTTGGCAAGCTGAAAGATCTTGCCAAGAGAGATGGTGTCAAGGGAAAGGTTGGATGCTGTGAGTTGTCTCTGTATGTCTGGTTGGAGCTCGTCTGGAAGGGAAGCTAGAAAGACATGCCTTAACGTTGGGTCACTGAATCCATTAAGCTTATAGTATAGCAGGGACATGCACTTATAATGGAAGTCAAGATCCTTAGCAGTGAGTGAATAGCATTTCATGTTGAGATAGTCTCGGCGTGCAGCTTCAAAAACTGCAGAAGGGTCTCCAAGGAATTGATCATGGATAACCGCAAGGGCACTTGAGACTTCTGGCAATTGAACGAACTGTAATTGTCTATATTGGCCTAAAGAATCAAACCAATCTCTGAGTGCACCCCTGAAACGAGTAGCAAATTCTTGAAGGACTGATTCGGTGGTGGCTCCTGGTCTGAGCATTTGGAGGTCAATCCAGGCAGACATTTCATTGAGTCTATCACGCCATTTATGAGATGGAAGATCATCAAATGTGAACCGTGGACCATTTGACGATTTTTGACTAGGTGGATTAGTCTGGGCCTGGGATGGAGGAGGTTGATTTGTTGCCGAGGATTCAGGCATTTCTTCTTCAACTTCGGAAGGGATATCAACATATGGTTCTGTATGTGAGGTTTGGCTAGGTTGATCAGGTTGGGCTATCAAAATTCTGGTGATATCAGCATAAGACCTTTTAGAGTCACGGGTGGATGCTGATGAGTCTATGTCGGTCTCAGTATGGTTATCAGAAACAACTAGATTTGAATCAGAAGTTTGGTCATCTGGAGAAGAGGAGTGGTTAACTGTATGGGCACTAAACTGGTGCATGGGTTCTTTATCCTTGGAGTGGGTAGGATAAAGCCAAGATACTTATTTTGATTAACACAAAGCTGAGCCCATCATAAAATTCCAAGGTCAGTTATGCCCATATGCACTTCGTCTTGGTTAGGACTTGGCACTAGCTTACCCTACTCATCGTTACCTACAATGTAAGGACTTAGTGAGCTAATGCCCAGTAAGATAACACTTTGATGTATGTATAAATTATGATGCATATGGATGACCATATTAAGCTCTTAAAATAAACTTAGAAAATACAAAACAACTTTATTTGGACCCTAGGTATGTTGCATTACAAGGCTGGCACTTTTACTCTTTAAACAATATGCCCTTGGGCCTCATTAGTTGATCTTTTGGGCGTTACACATCGCCGTCTCCAAAAGATTTCTTTCAACTTAGCTTTGAGGGCCTGCCCTCATTAGAACTTTGCCACCTGGTAAACTACCTATTTTTCATAAATTCATTTTCTGAAACGTCTTCTTCATAATGTAGTCCATGATATGCATGCATCCAATGCAACTTATAACATTTGAAATTCCTCGATACATAGGCGGCATAGCCGACCATAGCATAATTAAGTATAAGTATAACATATTAGGCGGCAGAGCCGACCATGACATCACATATTAGGCGGCAGAGCTGACCATAACATCACATATCAGGCGGCATATTAGGCGGCAGAGCCGACCATGACATCACATATTAGGCAGCAGAGCCGACCATAGCATCACATATCAGGCGGCAGAGCCGACCATAACATCACATATCAGGCGGCAGAGCCGACCATAACATCACATATTATGCAGCTGGGCCGACCATATAAAGATTTAGAATATAACTAATCACACTATAATAACCACCATAATATAAAGGGATTGTTAAAACTGAACTTAAGTATAAAAATAATTTTGTCCTTACATTGCAGTTAAAGTGTTACTTTCCTCTTGATCTTGACTTCTCTAGACCTTTCTAAGTTAAGGATTCCTCTACTCTTGTTATTATGACTTAGAATAGAAGGGAATGTAATTTCTAGGTTGTATTGAAAATGAGAGGTGATGGGGGTATTTATAGGATTTCTTAAGGCTAATGTATGACTAGGATTTTGCCATCATAACTCTTGGTCAATGGTTGAGATTAAACTTCATAAATAACTTACTAAATTCCATAATTCTTTAACTTTCTCTACACTTCTTCTTACATCATCGCTTATGTCATCGTTTACGTCATCATTTCTTATGTCATTGCTTATATCATCATTCCTTAAAATTAAATAGTATAAACTCAAGGGGCTTGTTAGCTTAAAAATAAATTCTACTATTTTAAAGAAAATTGTACCTCACATTTAAACCCAAGGTTTGACATGCCTATATGCACCTCGCCTTGGTGGGGACTTGACCTGCAATGCCCAATAAGATAACACTTTGATGCATGTATACATTATTATGCATTAAATGACCATATTAAGTTTTTTAAAAGAAACTTAGAAAATACAAAACAACTTTGTTAGGGCCCTACGTATGTTGTACCACAAGGCTAGCATTCTTATTCTTTAAAATAACATGCCCTTGGGCCTAATTAGTTAATCTTTTGGGCGTTACGTATCGCCTTCCCCAAAAGATTTACCTTTTACTATGCTTGGAGGGCTTGCCCTCCTTGTAAACTTTCCCACTTGGTAGTACAACCACCCATTTTTCATATATTCATTTTTTTTTAAATGTCTTCTTCTTAAAGTAATCCATGAAATGCATGCGTCCAATGAAACTTATTTAAGGACAACAATCTTTAATATAGGTGGCAGTGTCGTCCATACAAAGATTAGGTGGCATAGTCGACTATATAAGAATAAGTAAGAAATTATTATAATATAGGCAGCATAGTCGTCCATTTAAAAATTTAGATCATAACCAATCACATCATAGTAGCCATCACAAGATTAAGAATTAGTTGAAGATGAAGTTATAAAAAGAATTTTGCTTCTACATTGCATTTGAAGTGTTACTTACCTCTTGACCTTGACTTCGCTAGACCTTTCTAAATTGAAAATTTCTCTACTCTTGATGTTATGACTTAGAATAGAAAAAAGGGTGAAATTTTTAGGTTGCATTGAAAATGAAAGGGGGTAGGGGGCATTTATAGGATTTCTTAAGGCTAATGGATGGTTAGGATTTTGCCACCATAACTCTTGATTAATGGTTGAGATTATCCTTCATAAATATCGTACTAAATTCTACAAACTTCTCTTACATCATCACTTAAGTCATTGCTTGTTACTTAGAATTAAATATCTTATATTATTATTATTATCATTATTATTTTAATACTTAAGGGGGCTTGTTAGCTTAAAATAAATTCTATTATATTTAAGTAAGAAAATTGTACCTCACACTAATGCTCCAAGAACTTTTATGAGACTTATGAATAATGTTTTGTGAGCTTTTATTGGCAAGTTTATTGTTGTTTATTTTGATGATATCCTCATATATAGCAAAAAGTTGGACAAACATGCAGTACATTTGAAATCTGTTTTAGATGTGCTTAGGAAAGAAACGTTGTTTGCTAATATTAGGAAGTATATTTTTTGCACCGATAAACTTGTGTTTTTAGGATTTGTTGTGAGTGCATAAGGTATACAGCTCGTGAGTGCACAAGGCAATCTAAGAATGGCCGAGTCCTACAAGCGTAAGTAATGTGAGAAACTTTCACAGGCTCGCTAGCTTCTATCAGTGGTTTGTGAAAGACTAAAGCACACTGGCCGCAATGTTTACCGAAGTAATAAAAAAAGATGTTGGATTCAAGTAGGAGAAGAACAAGAGAATGTGTTTCAAATGATCAAGCAAAAGCTAAACAATGATCCCTTATTATCTTTGCCTAACTTTAATAAAATATTTGAAATTGAATATGATGCCTTAGGCATTGGTATAGGTGCAGTCCTAATGCAGAAGGGACGAGCAATTGCTTACTTCAGTGAGAAACTAAAAGGGGCGGCCTTAAACTACCCTACTTATGAAAAGGTGATGAATGCATTGGTTTGGGCATTAGAAACATGGTAGCACTACCTATGGCCTAAAGAGTTCATGATTCACACCGATTATGAGTCCTTGAAACACTTTCAAGGCCAACACAAGCTGGGCAAGAGGCATGCTCTTTGGGTGGAATTCATAGAGATGTTTCTATATGTCATTTGTTACAAACAAGGTAAGGAAAATGTTGTTGCAGATGCGCTTTCCTGCAGGTATGTCTTAATCTTGGCAATTAATGCTAAACTGCTTGGTTTTGAACATATTAAGAAATTTTATATTGATGACTATGATTTTAGTGTTGAATACCAAGCTTGTGAGTGTGGTTGGTAAGTACTTCAGGCATGATGGCTACTTATTTCAGGAAAATAAATTTTGTGTGCCTAATTGTTCTTTGAGAGATTTGTTAGTAAGAGAATCATATGGAGGGGGGTTAATGGGGTATTTTGGAGTTGTAAAGACTTTAACAGTTTTCTAGGAACACTTCTATTGGCCACATATGAAATGAGATGTTGAAAGACTTTGTGGTAGATGTGTCACCTATAGGCACAACAAATCAAAAGTACAGCCCCATGGCTTATACACCTCGTTGCTAATACCTAGTGCGTCTTGGACTGATGTTTCGATGGATTTGTGCTAGGTTTACCTTGGTCTAAACAAGGGAAAGACTCAATTTTTGTGGTTGTGGATAGATTTTCTAAGATGACATATTTAATCCCATGGCACAAGACAAATGATGCTTCCAATATCGTTGACCGGTTCTTTAAGGAAATTGTGAGGTTGCATGGTATGCCTAGTACAAGTGTTTCTAATAGGGATGCTAAGTGTTTAAGTTACTTCTGGAAAATATTGTGGGCTAAGTTAGGAACTAAGTTGGTTTCAACTACTTGTCACCTTTAAATTGATGGTGAAACAAAAGTTGTAAAACTTTATCTACTTTGTTGTTGACTATCATTAAAAGGGACATCAAAACCTAGGAAGATTTTTGCCACATGTTGAGTTTGCTTATAATCGTTCTATTCATTTTGTTACTAAGTATTCACTGTTTGAAATTGTTTATGATTTTAATCCTTGAACCCCATTGGATTTATTTCCATTAACTATTTTTGAGGGTGTTAAGTTAGATGGCAAGAAAAAGACTGAAATTGTTAAGCAGATACATGAGTTAGCGAAGTTCAACATTGAGTGGAGCACTGAACAATATGCTAAACAAGCCAACAAAGGGCGACACAAGCTATTTTTTGAACCCAGCCATTGGGTGTGGCTACACATGTGAAAGGAATGATTTCCGGAACAGAGGAAATCCAAGTTATTACTTTGACGGGATGGTCCATTCCAAGTCTTGGAATGGATCATGACAATCCATATAAGCTAGATTACAATATAAGGGCTACTTTTAATGTTTCTGATTTGAGTCCTTTTGATGTAGGTGACGATTTGAGGACAAATCCTCTTGAAGAGGAGGGTAATGATGAGATTGAGGACAAAACTATCCCAAGCACATGGGAAGAGGCATATTCAAATCCTATTCAAGTTCCTAACGAATCCGGCATAAGAGCTCATGCAAAAAATTTCAAAAAAGTTGAAATTTTGTTCTCTCAACACAAAAGATCTTCATTACCACTACAAGCAGATGTCTTTGCTTTACTATAAGCTAAATGGATTCAATGATGCTACACTCAAGCATGTATTTTTGGCCTCTCTTCCAGAAGAATTACAACCAGAGATCCAGCGTCAGTTAGCTGTTCGCAAACTCAACATTGACACATTATCATTGGGAAAATTATTCCAAATTGCTCTGGGATGTCTTGACAAATTGTGTGAACAAAAGAAATTCTTCCAAGAACTCATCAAAGACAAAGAACTTTTCAAATCTTCTTGTAAAAAGCCTTATTTGGCCATCAAATGCAAAGATCCAAAAAAGTGTGACTGTTCTCCCAAGAAAAAGTGGCATTTTAGGAAAACCAAATTCCCATTTCCCTCCAGGAAACGGTGTTCTAAACAGTTTCGCTTTTTCAAAAAAAAGCAATCCCACTCCAAAGGGTTTCCTAACAGAAAGAAAAGCAGATGTTTCATTTGCAAAAAGAAAGGTCATTTTGCCAATGTTGAACACCTGGAATCCACTACAAAAATTTTCCCCAACCACAGACTAGGTTGAACACTTGTTCTCTAAACAAGAAGAGCCAAATGATGTTACAGCCTTTGCCTTACTAGCCGAATCCAATAATTCAGACAGTTCTAATTTTGAACCCATTTATATAGTCCAACCTTCCTTCATCTCATTCATGACCGTACCATACCCATACCTTCTGTCAAAATCCAAATAATCCTTTCCAAATATAAAAAACATATCATAGCCATTGGTTTTCTTGACATGGGTGCTCAACGAAGCATGCTTGATACTGCTATTCTTCCTACTAAGTATTGGAAAACTCAAGAGGAACACTTCAAAGCAGCAGATAGAAAGATCTTTACAACTAAATTAGTTACTAAACATCCAATAGGAATCCAGTTATTTCCTCATTGTGTTGTTTGGATTAAACTAATTGGTTCATCTTTGCCAAACAAAGATCTCCTTGTAGGTTTTGACATCCTACATCAAGCCAAAAATGTCTAGATTACTTCCTCTGGTCTCCATTATAAATCCATGATTAAACCCTTCACCAAACCATAACCTTTTTACCCATCTAAACCCGTTATGGAAAAACCCAAAGTTCTTCATATCCTTAACTTTCAAACTAAATGAAGATAGGAACCCAACCAAAGTTACCCATACAAGAATTACCCCACAAGACCTTATTAACATAAGGTCTCATTGAGCCCACAAATTCTCAATGGGCTTGTCAAGCTTTTTATGTTGAAAAAAGTTCTGAAATTCTTCATAGCAAAAAATGACTATCAGCCACTCAATAATTTTCTCCAAGATCATAAATTTCCATTACCCAACAGACTAGATAATTCAGCTTTTCCCAATATCTTGAACTTTAAGCAGAAGACTGTTCTAGAAAAAAATTTACTTCTGCTTAAAGAATGATTACCATGTCCAGCATATAAAAGGTGATCATAACCTCATCTCAGATTTACTATCCAGACCTCCAAAACCAAAACCTTTCAGTTTTTCTGTATCACTTCTCAGATTTCCTTCCTTATCATTGTCATGGCTAGTTCACTTCCTAAAACATATCTCACTCAGAAGTCTTTCACACTCAACAAGTCTTTCCAATCACCCCATCAGATCCAAGACTTCGCAAAAAAATTCCTTTTTAGGTTTTTTATGAACATCTACGCGATGAGTAAAGAACCTACGTTTTTCCCCAGTTTTCATCCTGATCATCTTTTCCTCATAGGATTAGTAATTTACACCTCACAGAGATATTACAGAAGATGAACTTTGGTATACGTGGTGTCTTACTGTTCCATATACTACAAAAATGGTTTTCCCAGTCTTACCCTTTCTTTCCAAACTCAATGATCCAGAGTCCTCCACCTCTCTTATTTGGACTCTTTTTGAATGGTTTTCACCATTATCATAGTGGCGCAGAAAGCTACAACAGATTGCTGAGACACATCATCTTCTAGAACTCCCAGACCAAGAAGGCAAACAATTCACTTCTGTTTTTATCATCCACCGTCAATATTTCCAGCATCCTCATACCAAAGATTTTTGGACACAAAATCAGAGTTATGAATAGACTATAGTTCCTCACATTGCCTGTCTTGAACAAGACTTCCACATCAAGACTTCCTTAAAGAATTTCCTCATGGAACTCAACCATATCCCTCCAGACCAACCAGATATCCTCCACACATCTCTTGGCCCAAAACATGAAATGTTCATGATCCCTACACCATCCTTACATTCCCAACCTCCCAACAGTGGAATCATCATAAAAGAAGAAAAGACATATTACACTGACTTTTTATTCCAGGATTCCCAAGATCCTTATGAAGATTTTACCCCGGTACCTTCACCATCACCATATGAATTCCCTGGATCATCCTCCTCTTAGTATCCGCCATTTTCAACCCAACCAGAACATTTCGGTCAGCCCAATCCTCTATCACCAAAAGCCCGAGATTGCCCTTGGCCATGTGTTCCAGGATGTTCTCATCTAGAAAGAATCTTAAAAACAGGCCATGAGAAGTTTGGAAATATCAGCTAGATTTGAATCAGAAGTGTCTGAGTCAGACAAATCATCATTTGAAGATTGCGACCCTGACGAGACTGAATCATCATCTGAAGACGCATCAATATCTCTTTAAGAGATTTGTCACTTTGTCATAATGTAAAATAAAGTACTTTATACTTTAACTTTATGCTTTAGCTTTATACTTTAGTCGCTTGTCCTTATGTAATCATGCACTTTACTTTTGTCGGCCACAACTGTACTAGTGAGCCCTACCTACTTTTGTAAAATAAGTGTGCCTGTATGACAACTGGAATGATTTAGATCCAGCTTTATTTTGAATAAAAGACTAGAAGAGGTTTTTGATAACATTTCGAGTTTCAATATTCTATCCTATGGATAGCTAAAACCCTTGTTTCTATTCCTTAAAACTAAGAATCTTTAGGTTTAGAACTCTTACCCTTGTTCAATGTCTATCTTCTGTAAGCATGCTCTGCACTTGCCTTGAAAAAGGATCATGTGCATCAGAAAGCTAGTCAGGCTATCATTCTTTCTTTGTTCTGAGATAATGGACAGAACCCTGCCTTTAGACTAAGTGACCAAGGAGAGTCTGTGTCTTTTTGGGTTGTCTACATTCTTAGTTCATCATAAGATACGGAATGTCTGGTATCTCGTAACCATGTCATTCTCATTTTCTAGGTATATCGGCTAGAAACCCGAGCATGCAGACTACTGGTCCAAAGGATAACTTTGTTATCATTTCTTTGGTATAACAAAGCCACGTACTTAGAAACCCCAGTTGGTATACAAAATATGGTTAAGGAATCATTCTCCACCATTAGCCTTTGGATTTTAGGTTAATTACCAGAATCGTCATTTAATTTCATTTAAGAACAACCCCCCTAAGATATTTACAAGCTCAATTATCTTAATCCTTCCTTACTTAGCTGTCACATAAAACAAACTCTTTACTTAATCATTTTCCAAGAAACAATCATGAACAAGTTCTCTAAATTTAATTTAATAAAAGCATTATAATCAAGAATGATATAAGCTGAATTAAAAAAACAAACGCACAAGCTTCGTTTATTTACTTGAATTATATTCCAAATGCAATCAAACAAAAGTATCCGATAATCTTGATCAAAATTTGCCACTTAGGTTTAGTTCTTTCACATTATGAATCTAAAACCCTAAACTAGAATCAAATCACCATCAAATTCATCTAGTTGGCCACCTAAAGAAACGAGATATAAATTCTTTGATGAGATTGAGGACAAAACTATCACAAGCACATGGGATGATGATGCATATTGAATTTCTTTGCACATAAGAGCTTGTGCAAAGAAATTCAAAGAAGCGCTTAATGGATTAATTCAAGCAATTTTGGGCTTAATCAAAGTCGTGGAGGAATCACATATGATCTTCAAACCACTAAATGCGTGATTCAGGCTCTTGAAATTTCTAAATTATCACTTCGGTGAAATCAACAAGTTGGCTTGCCCATTATGGCTTAAAATTATATATTATTTTCCTTTTCGAATACTTTCCTGATTCTTGAGGAGGCAAGTGGTGAAAAAAATTAGTTATTTCTCTTTTAATTGCGTAGTTTTCATTTTAATTAAAGTAAGACATTTAACCTGATTAGGATTGTAACACTCCACTTAAATATCTATTTAAAAATGTTTAAAACATGGTTACTTTTAATGTAAATTCTAAAAGTTTAATACAACAAACAAAGCTTTCTTCATAAAGTAAAAGTCATACAGAGATTCCATTGTTTATTGCAAAACTTGATTATTACATAAAGCTAAGATGTTTATTTTTTATTTAAATAAAGCTGAGCCCATTATAAAATCCCAAGGTCTGTTATGCCCATATGCACTTCGTCTTGGTGAGGACTTGGTGCCAGCTTACCCTACTCATCGTTATCTGCAATGTAAGGACTTTATGAGCTAATGTCCAGTAAGATAACACTTTTATGCATGTATAAATTATGATGCATATGGATAACCATTTTAAGCTTTTAAAAGAAACTTATAAAGAAAAAACTTCATTAGGGCCCTAGGTATGTCTACCGACTGGTATCAGAGCCACATACCCAACGCAGAGGTGGTGTCATTTTTAATTCCAAATAATATTATTTGATCTCCTAGAAAAAGATTACTCAAAACATGGAAACATCTTCATCTTCAACTTCAACTCCTTCATCATCTTCCTCTCATATCTCTCTTTCTTCTACTTTATCTCTTCCAAAGTCATGTTCCAAACACATAGCCTCTAAAATTGAAAACCTTGTTGAATATTCCTATATCCCCGAGTCTGCCCAAGTTAGTGAATCTCAGTTTCCCATCATGAGTCCTTACAATCTATACAAACAAAAAAACTTCTTTCACCAAAAGTATCCGAACCCTAATCTCCACCAAAAGACCACTACCAAAAGAATATATCCAGTCTTCTAGACTAGATCAGTGTGCTTTACAAGCCTCTCAAAGTGAGCAGTATGTCACTTTAGAAATACCCCCAGATCTCGTCACAAATTGGAAATGAGAAGGGTATACGCATCTCCATCTTGGCGGTGTTAGATTGATTCTGACCCTCCATGGTAAAAAAGGCTTACTTGTTACAACCAGAATTGCTCTCCTAGACACCAAGTTCAAATAGTACCAACATGCTGTTGTAGGATCCGTCCTGACCACACTTCATGCTGGCAGTGTCTTGTTAACCTTTTACCCAAATTTCAACCTCTCTCTTGAGGATCCCAACCTTCCCACGACCCTTAAGGTCCAAATCCAGCTCCAATGATCAGAACAAACACCCACATCAAAAATTGTAACTCTTCACCACCAAATAGTGTATCGATTATAGAATCATGCACTAGATCTTCCTACACCTCACACCACATCAGATGCCTTAATAATACTAGCAAACACAGACACAATTCCAACCATCATTCAAATTCCCAAACAAATCCAGAAACAAGAATTGCTCAAACTTATGCCTCTTGAATGGTTAACCAACTATGAACATGTCCACCAAAACTCTGAACTAGTTCAAACGACAAAATGGTCAAGTCAAACTATCTTTTTAAACACCTGAAACCAAGCCTGTTTCAGACACTTCACAACTTTCCTACACTTCTATGATTACCGCAGTTCAAACTGGTCAAGAAAAGAAACTTCCCATTCACGGTTTCTCGTCAGAAGGGTATTATGTATATCCTGACAAAATCAATGGTCATTTTCTATGGGATGTTCCTGAAGCCCATATGTGCAATCTAAATTGTCCTTGCTTGGACGACACAGATGTTGATGATGAACTAGAAGTTATGAGGAGAAAGAAAAATAAAAATAAAAAACCTTCCCATCGAAAAACATCTTGCAAATCCTTTTCTCCACAACCTCCACTAGATCCCAAACCTTATGTCCAACCAACAAGATCATGCCTCATGTTTTCAAGTCAATCTTATGAAGAATCATTCTCTCCACTTGAAAAACAAACAGACACCCAAACCAGAGTTATCTCAAAACCTTTTGTCCAATCCCCAGTTACAGCCTCTGGGCAACCTGAAGAGCCAAAACAGTATGAAGCTGTTTTAAACTGGCAAACCAAAAATGCCAATGCTCAGAATCAAACTCTTCAACAACTCGGAAAGAAAATTGATCGAGTTGTCAGTCAAGTCTCCCAAACCGAAACTAAAGTAGATTCAATCAGAAATCGTCTTGATCAGATGTACATCCATCTACAAGATCGTATCTCTGAGCTGGACACCGATCTTCGACGAATGATCAACAACATATGGGGTCCAGAGTTTAATAAAAAAGAAGTAGAGATCAGAAATCTCAAAGCTGAATTGGCAAGAATTGGTGCTGAAACACAAACCACACTAGTACCCCTTCTGATTTTTGACACTTATGCACCTTTCTACATACCATCCAGACCACAACAACCTGTTTACAATCAGTTCTTTGGATTCTCACACCTTCAACCAACTCCAAAAAATCAACCAAAGCCATCTTCACCCAAAAAATCAAAATCCAAAGTCAAGATCTCATAACCAAAGTCAAAGGCCACTTCATCTTCATCTGTTCCTCCTATACCACCAGAAGATTCACCAAAAGCCACTCCTGAACCTCCTAAAAAAGACAAAGGCCCAATGGATCAATATCATTATTATACTGTCCAAAACACATCTTCTGACTCCTCTAAGCTAGAAACAGTCTATGAGTCAAACTCATCAAAGTCCAACCCGTCTTCCTCTAACTCATCCACAAACATAGTCGGTACCTCCACTGACTCTGAATCCGAATATGCTGACATTACAAGCATATTAATGGCCACCAAAACTGAAGATCCAAGCACTTCAATTGCCACACCTATTGTTGAAGACAGTTCTTCTGATGCTGAAAATAAAACATCTCCAACAGAACCAGAGCCATCAATGCCTCCACCAGTTCCTGATCACTAAAAAAAACCATCTTCAGTATCTTGGTTCACATTTGATGACATTCCCCGTCATAAATGGCCTGCTTGACTTTAAGAATTTACCACATGGATTGACCTCCAAGGAACCAAACCTAATGCTCAACCTCAAGCTGTTCTTCGTGAATTCATGGCCCGATCAACGGGTTCTTTACGTGATTGGTTAGAAAGCTTGGGAGAATACCGTCAGCTCCAATTCATGCAATCTCCAATTGGCACAGCACTCAATATCATTCATGAGCAATTCATTGGTCAAAAAGCTGCCTCCACTGATGCAGACAGAAAAGAGTATCATCAGATGAAATGCTGCTCGCTCAAAAGACACCTTTTGGAATCCCATTACAAAAGAATGGGTATTCTTTTTTATAAGTTGAATGGGTTCAACGAGCCATCTCTCAAACATGTCTTCATAGCCTCACTCCCTTCTGAGTTACAACCTGATCGCCAAAGAAAACTCACAGCCACTAATCTCAACATAGCTGATATCTCTCTGGGAAAGATTTTCCAAATGGCAATATTATGTCTCGACAAGATCTGTGAGCAAAAAGAATTCTTCAAGGACCTCATGGAAGACAAAAAAATCCTTTTCTCAAGCTTGCAAAAAACCCTATCTCAAGATAGAGTGCAAGGATGAAACGAAGTGTGTCTGTCCAACCAAAAAGAAAAGACATTTCCAGCTTTTAAAAACCATTATCTTTTGGACAGTATGATAATGATATTGATCCATTGAGCCTTTGTCTTTTTTGGGAGGTTCAGGAGTGGCTTTTGGTGAATCTTCTGTTGGTACAGGAGGAACAGATGAAGATGAAGTGGCCTTTGACTTTGGTTCTGAGATATTGACTTTGGATTTTGATTTTTTGGGTGAAGATGGCTTTGGTTGAGGAGTTGGTTGAAGGTGTGAGAATCCAAAGAACTGATTGTAAACAAGTTGTTGTGGTCTGGAGTGTCAAAAATCAGAGGGGGTACTGGTGTGGTTTGTGTTTGAGTAAAAAGGGAAGGTCGAGCCTTTTCAGCACCAATTCTTGCCAATTCAGTTTTGAGCTTTCTTATCTCTACTTCTTTTTTATTAAACTCTGGACTCCAGATGTTGTTGTTGATCATTCGTCGGAGATCGGTGTCTAGCTCAGAGATACGATCTTGTAGATGGATGTACATCTGATCAAGACGATTGCTGATTGAATCTACTTTAGTTTCGGTTTGGGAGACTTGACTGGCAACTCGATCAATTTTCTTTCCGAGTTGTTGAAGAGTTTGATTATGAGCATTGGCATTTTTGGTTTGCCAGTTTAAAACAGCTTCATACTGTTTTGGCTCTTCAGGTAGCCCAGAGGCTGTAACTGGGGATTGGACAAAAGGTTTTGAGATAACTCTGGTTTGGGTGTCTGTTTGTTTTTGAAGTGGAGGGAATGATTCTTCATAAGATTGACTTGAAAACATGAGGCATGATCTTATTGGTTGGACAGAAGGTTTGGGATCGGGTGGAGGTTATGGAGAAAAAGATTTGCAAGATGTTTTTGGATGGGAAGGTTTTTTCTTTTTCTTTTCTTTCTTCTCATAACTTCTAGTTCATCATCAATATCTGTGTCGTCCAAGCAAGGACAATCTGGATTGCACATATGAGCACTTTCACCAAAATTCGGAACCAATACAAACCACAGAATCCACATTTGACAGACGACCAAGTGGTCAAGTCAAACTGTCTTTTCAAACTCCTGACACCAAGCCTGTTTTAGACAGTCCACAGCTTTCCTCAACTACTATGATCACAGCAGTTCAAACTGGTCAAGAAAATAAACTTCCTATTCATGGTTTTTCCTCCGAAGGGTATCCAGTATATCCCGACAAAATCAATGGTCATTTCATATGGGATGTTACTGAAGCCCGTATGTGCAATCCGGATTGTCCTTGCTTGGATGATACGGATATTGATGAGGAATTGGAAGTTATGCGGAGAAAGAAAAAGAAGACGAAAAAATCTTCTTATCCACCATCATCTTGCAAATCTTTTCCTCCACAACCTCCACCAGATCCCAAACCTCCTGTCCATCTAATCAGATCTTGCCTTATGTTTTCAAGCCACTCCTATGAGGAATCTTATCCTCCGCTTAAAAAACAGACAGACACACAAACCTGAGTTACGTCCAAACCTTTTGTCCAATCTCCAGTTACAGCCTCTGGGCAACCTGAGGAGCCAAAACAGTATGAAGTTGTTCTAAACTGGCAAACCAAAAACGCAAGTGCTCAGAATCAAACTCTTTAGCAACTCGGTAAGAAAATTGATCGTAGTTGTGCAAATTTTATTGAACTCGCAAGCGCACGAATCTATTGTAGAATAGACTAATGGTGACAAGTGTCGATCCCACGAGGAGGTGGATTTTAATTATATGTAGAATTAATTTTGTAAATGGGTGGTTGGATTTGTGATGAAAATGATTTGGATTATCCTAAAATTGGAATTGAAATGGCAAGAATAAATTGAAGATAAATATATTGAAATGACGTACTTGGGTATTTGGATCCGTATCAACATGCATCATGGGCTAAATATTCCTTATTAATACCAATTAAATCATGAGAGGGGAATCCCACCTCACGAACCACGCTCTAATCAATATGGTGCTAACGGCTTATCGTGCCAAATAATAATAACCTTATACTAGGGAGTTGGTGAAACCAGGGCGGTACTAGATATGATTATTATTATTTGTCGACGAAAAGTCAAATCATCCACAAAAATTAGAGGGGAAAAGAAAATAAATTTACCAAATAAAGTCCATGACACATGTTGAGACTTCACCTTCAACCCAAGCTTGAAAGAAAATTAGCCACTCATAATTGAACTAGGGGCAAAATGAGAATTTATTAAAATACATAGAAAATACAAGATGGATAAGGAATTACAGAAAATAGAGCCCAAAAATGGATTCAGAGGTATCAAAATAGGGGGGAGGTCCCCCTTTTATAGATACATCGAGTAAATCATGGCCATTAGATTAAAAACAGTTTGGACGCTCAGGATTGCACCACATCATCAGTCAGCAATACGTAGTTTGACCACGCGGATGAACAGTAACACAGTTTGACCCGGATTGAATAGTGACACGGTTTGGTTGAAAATAATCCTGTGTAATGCATGTACCGTACGCGAGATTTTTGGTCCACTGATATGCTGCCACGTCATCGATCAACAGTGCATAAGAATTTTAGTCCAACAGGATCGTGACACCTCATCAGTCAATGCTACATCATCAGTCAATGCCACGTCATCGATCCGTCTATGTGAACAGTGTCGTGAACAGTAACGTAGACAGTACCGTACATGTGAACAGTGCCATTTTTCCTTTTATGCTCCTCCTAAGGTTTTCGACCGTCCTGAGTTCAAAAGTGATGTCGGTTTTGCCGTATGATCTCTTGTTTATTGTGAAATGACCACGATACCCCTAAAATACATAAAATACTTAATTAAAATAAAACACACATAATTAAATTACAAGAAGCTTAAATACATAAAAGTAAGGGTTGTTAATAAGACGTGAAATGTAAAATGAAGATTTTCTCCTTTATTAATATGCAATTTCTAACACTCAACACACCCCCCAACCAGCTTATTGCTAGTCCCTAGCAAATAAAGCGAAAACAAAATTCAAATCCAAAATGATATGTTTTTTTTAAACACTCTTGTTTATTTAATCAGACTAATGATAACAATCAAATAAAAGTATAAGCATTATCTCAAGTCTAAAGAAACACATCAACCATCCACATGAAATTAGCTTAGTAGATTTTGTTATAGCTACCTTCAAGAATGACATGTCAAACTCCAAAATCTCACTGGAAGAAGTGACACTCTCACAAAGAAATTAAACCCAATAAAAATAGTCACTCCAATGAATGGTAATTGAGAGAAAATAATAAAAAATTGATATCACATACTCTCACCAAGATGAAAGAGATATGCCCTCAGCTTAGAAATAATACGATCTCAAGTCAAATAAAAATGATAGTTAACCCAATTTATTTATTTTTTTATGCACCACTACATCGTTTTAGCCCATATAACTAGCTTCTACTTCAGACTATAGTTCCATAAAATCAAGAAGGACTTTTATTAGGACATAACATAGGTTAGAGACATGGCTAACAAAGAAGGGAAATAAGGAAAATAAGATGTATGTTTGAGAAAAATGCAGAGGAAATTTTTTTTTTGGAAGTTACAAGGTGGATTTCACCTATTATTGTTATTATTATTTTTTTTAAACAATAATTTTTTTTTGGGTATAACTTTACTATACAAAATATTCATTTACATTTTTCTTAAACATAAATAGGTGATGGAACTTGTAAGATATGGGGTGATACTCCAAATCGGAGTGGGTCAAGATGATAAGTTTGACAAAGAATTTTTTTTTTTAAAAGGTTCAAAAGGGTTGACTATGGATATTTGATAAAAGGGATGGCTAGAAAGGCTAAAACGGATCAAAGATGGCCTTTCCATCGTCTTTTAGGGCTCTAAATAATCTTTCATATTTACTAGTTAGATGGGCCTCCATATGTAGCAACACACCTTTTTTTTCTTCTTTTTTTTATTTTACAATTTTTTTAAGGGTTAACTCAAAAGAAATCTAGAGATCGTGTATACAATAATAAACTGCTAAGCTGTATAAAGAATGGGCAAAAGGGTTACTCTCCAAGAAAAATGATATGCTCAAAAATTCACTTGGTACTTATTATGACATGTTCATTCCTTCAAGCAACTCATATTTGTCTTCGACATCAACATGTAGAGTAGCAAACATAGTGTAACATCTCTTAAGACCAAAGATAATACAAATACTAAAATTTGAAATTAATCATGTCATCCAATGTTAAAATTTTTATTTTTTTAAACAACATCCTACCCCCCAACCTATTCTAAACATGAAAGGAAAATATACATGCAGAAATGTGAAAATGATGCAGAAAAACTAATTAGAAAATGATAGAAAACAAAAATGGTTTTTTTTTTAACTTAGAAAATGCGTTTCTAGAGGCACTACACTCCATATTCAGCCATCTTCGACTCAAAAATTTGAAAATGTGTATTTATAAAGGAGAAATTAGAAAGAAGAAGAAAAATGAACATCAAAATATAATAAAGAAAAAGAAAATGTATGAAGTTTTTGTTTTTTGTTTTTTTTTCAAAACAATGAAGATGCATTTCTAGAGTCACTACATTCCATATTCAGTCATTTTCAACACAAAAAGTTAGCAATATTTAGTTTCTACAACAAAAAATTACTAAAAACTTAACCAAGATTCCACAATTGTCAACTATTCCCTCCACCCAACCAGAACGAAACATTGTCCTCAATGTTTTAAAGGAAAGAAGTAGAGTTTAGAAGACATCACCTGAGTGTTGCAACACAGAAGAAAATATTTACAAGCGGAGAGTTAAATCTAATTTGTACTTCTTACTGCGGCTACTATTACCGTCATCATTTGGACGCTCCAACACAAAGCTCTAGGGGTCTGGCTCCGGTTTATAAGCTAGTAACATATCAAGTAACTCATTAGCAGTGTGAGCACAAATAAAAAGCTTTTTGGCATTGGAAGGAACGAAATAATTTTTTTATTGCATGGTCAAGAAATGCGATGAAGCCATCATAAAAGGTATTGACATTTAACAAACCGATGAGTTTCTGGTGAATGTGCAGATGAACCCAAGATGCTAGTGTGATAAGTGCCTCTAGTGTTGCAAGATCTCTTGGAAGGAAAATAAAAGCATCAGCATGATTAAGCATTTCAGTTATTTTTTCTTGCATACCTGAGACGACTAACTCTTCTCCAGTCGATGAATCAGTCAAACTGCCCCAAGGTTTTAGGGCTCTTGGGATGATGCCTAGCACTTGGCTTCCTCTGATAAAAGCAACTTTTGAGACCAATTTTGATAACCCTCGGTTACCTCCTTCATACACCAAGTGTAATTTTCTCTCTGCTATGCTTCGACCAAGATCTATGGCTGCCTCAACGAACTCTTTATGTTTGCCATAGTTAAATCCAAAAAGCACACAAATGTTCTTGAATTGACTATAGGGAGTAGCTGCCATTGGAATATTTCTCAAAAATAAATTGTGAGTGCTTAACAAAAAGTCATATTTAAGAATCTTGGTGA
>MKYO02003784.1:278260-369939 GCA_002013955.2 Citrus medica
GTACTTGCAATTGTGGCTCACATCTTCCTCTGGTTTTACGTCCAGAAACGACTTGAACGCCCTCTATGGGTCGAGGATAGGCTTCCCATCCAGTTTTCTTATAAACTGGCAAACATGGTCGTTTATAGTCAGATTCCCGAGACTATATCGTGCATGCTCTTTCTGGAATAATGGCCATAACTGGAGAATCGCTCCTTGCACATATCCACTGGGATGCGTTTCAAGAGACAGAAGGATATCATCCAATGACTCCTTATTCAAGCCATCCCTAATGAATTGAATCTTATCTTCTCTATTATCAGACACCATTCCTAAAGAACATGGGTTTTTATCGCAACTCATTCTGGCACACTTATGACAAGCAACAGAAATTCTTCGAGCTCGTCGTTTTCTTGCATAATTTCCTTTACCACAACCAGGCATGTATGCAATAAATTTTAGAGGTAACTCGCCTGCCAATCGTACTTTAGCCTCGATTAACCAACGGATGTCAGCAGGTATGTTCTTCCTCATGAGTAATCGCATGCGTTCGGACCGAGCTTTATAGATTGTAAGGATGGCATTTTGAGAAAGTGAAGGGAATCGCTTGTGAAGCTTCGCTAGAATCTCATTTATGTCCTTACCTTTACCACAGAATATCATTTATTATGGGAAAACTGAAGTAACCGGCTTGATTGTTAGGGAGTACCGTTATCTGCCACTTCACCGGGGTAACAAACTAAAGCACACCAACAGAAAAACAAATTAAAACACACAAAGAAAATTAAAATCGTCCTCTTATTGAATTTACCTAAAGCTCCAACTGGATGTCGTAAACACTTCTCTCAATGTCTCTGAGTTGGCTTTCTAAATTCTCAATATAGGCTATTAACTCTGGTGGTTGTAGAGCCCAAATGCGATGTGTTTTACAAAATTGAATCTGCCTTTTGAGATGAGTTTTGACACGTTGAAGTGGTTTAAGAATGCTCAGGAGGAACGGTCTAAGTATGGTACTCATGATTAAAAATGATAAGAGAAAACTTAATAGTTAAATAAACACACTTATGCAAAATAATTTCAATTAGTAAAAGAATAATATAAAGAAAGAAAAAAAATCAAATCACCGAAAAGAAGAAAAAAAATCAATTCAAATCTGGTGGGTCACTCAAATTTATTTCGGTGTCTTCTCCATGTGGTTGGTATTCTAGATATGGCTTTAATCTTTGACCATTAACTTTAAACGTGACACCGTTCTTTGGGTCCTTAATTTCAATTGCCCCATGTGGAAAAACAGTATGAACAATAAAGGGGCCAGACCATCGAGAGCGTAACTTACCTGGGAATAGGTGCAAGCGAGAATTAAATAAAAGCACTTTCTGACCTGGAGTGAAAGATTTTCTCATAATTTGCTTGTCGTGAAAGACTTTCATTTGTTGCTTGTAAATCTTGGCATTTTTGTATGCATCATTGCAAATTTCTTCAAGTTCTGCCAGTTGTAATCTTCTTTCTGAGCTGGCTTGCTGCATGTCAAAATTGAATTTCTTGATGGCCCAATATGCACGATGCTCGAGTTCCACAGGTAGGTGTCAATCTTTTCCATACACTAGCCTGTAGGGTGACATCCCAATTGGGGTCTTGAAAGCCGTTCTATACGCCCATAATGCATTATCAAGTCTTAATGACCAATCTTTTCTATCTGGCCTCACCGTCTTTTCTAATATGTGCTTTATTTCTCGATTGGAGATCTCAACTTGGCAACTAGTTTGCGGATGATATAGGGTCGCCACTTTGTGAGTGATTGAATATTTTGTCAAAAGAGCTTTGAATGCTTTATTACAAAGTGGGCACCACCATCACTGATTATTGCTCAAGGGAATCCAAAGCGCGAAACAATATTTCTTTTCGAAAATCCTATCACCACCTTGTGATCATTGGTTCTACATGGAATTGCTTCTACCCATTGCGATACATAGTCAACAGCAACCAATATCTATTGATGGCCAAAAGAAGGTGGAAAGGGTCCCATGAAGTCGATACCCCATATGTCAAAAATCTCAACCACTAAAATTGGATTTAGTGGCATCATGTTCCTTCGTGTAATGCTCCCCATTCGTCAACACCTATCACATGAAGAACAGAAAGTGTAAGCATCTCGAAATATAGTTGGCAAATAGAAACCACATTGTAAAATTGTAGTCGCTGTTTTCTTAGCACTGAAATGGCCTCCACAAGCTTGTTCATGGCAGAATGAAAGGATATTGTGAATTTCACTTTCTGGGACACATCGTTTGACATTTTGATCTGCTGGGCATTAGCAATCTGGCGATGGATTTCAGGTTGTAATTCTTCAGGCAAAGAAGACAAGAAAACATGCTTGAGAGTGTGGTCATTGATACCACCAATTTTATGGAATAGAGCAGACATGCGCTTGAAATGGTAATGCAGATCAGATCGTTGCATTGAGCAACATCTCATTTGGAGATATTCTTTGCGAGAAAATACGGGTCATCCCAAAAGAAATTCTTTATT
Source organism: Citrus medica (assembly GCA_002013955.2). Taxonomy (NCBI): domain Eukaryota; kingdom Viridiplantae; phylum Streptophyta; class Magnoliopsida; order Sapindales; family Rutaceae; genus Citrus; species Citrus medica. The sequence goes on from MKYO02003784.1 coordinate 280,769, forward strand.
TCTGTAAAGAATTTAGCCTTGTCTTTCTTGGTCCAATGCTCTGGAAGTTGGCCTGTAACAAGATAATTAACGATATCAGCATACCAAGGTAATACTTCCACATTAATTAATTATTCATCTGGGAATGACTCATTCAATGTTAATGGCTCTGTAATTGTGTCAAAATAGAGACGAGAGAGATAATCTACCACAACATTTTTTGTAACTTTCTTATCTTTGAATTCCAAGTCAAATTCCTGCAAAAGTAATACGCAACAAATTAGTCTAGCTTTTGTATCTTTCTTTGTGAGAAGATATTTAAGAGCAGCATGATCAGTGAACACAATTATTTTACAACCAATGAGATAAGATCAAAATTTCTCTAATGCAAACACTACTGCTAGCATTTCTTTTTCAGTAGTTGAATAGTTCAACTGTGCATCATTCAATGTCATACTAGCATAGTAAATAACATGGGGAATTCGATCAACTCTTTGTCCTAATACTGCTCCTACTGCATAATCAGATGCATCACACATGAGCTCGAATGGTAAACTCCAATTTGGGGCCTGAATGATGGGTGATGATGTCAACAACTGCTTTAATTTTTCAAACGCCATGAGACATGAATCATTAAAGATAAAAGGTACATCCTTAGCAAGTAGATTGCATAAGGGTCTAGAAACTTTGCTAAAATCTTTAATGAAACATCTATAAAAACCAGCATCCGCAAGGAAAGATCTTACTTCTCTAACTGTTTTGGGTGGAGGAAGATTAGAAATGAGATCCACCTTGACTTTGTCAACCTCAATACCTTTGTTCGAAATGATGTGACCGAGAACAATACATTGTTTTACCATAAAATGACACTTCTCCCAATTTAAGACTAAATTTTTCTCGATACAACTCTGTAGAATTAGTGTTAAGTGATGTAAACATTGATCAAATGAATCACCAAAGACAGAAAAGTCATCCATAAAGACTTCAAGGAATCGTTCAACCATATGAGAAAAAATGTTTAACATGTATAGTTGAAATGTAGCAGGTGCATTACATAATCCAAATGGCATCCTCCTATATGCAAATGTGCCAAAAGGGCAAGTGAAAGTAGTTTTCTCTTGATCTTTTGGTGCTATGGGAATCTGATTATATCCTGAGTAGCCATCTAGAAAGCAATAAAATTCATGGCCTGCCAATCTATCAAGCATTTGATCGATAAATGGTAAAGGAAAATGGTCTTTACGTGTGACAGAATTCAACTTTCTATAATCAATGCATACACGCCATCCTGTAGTTACTCTAGTGGGTATCAATTCATTATCAGCATTGGTAACTACTGTGACTCCTGACTTTTTGGGGACAACTTGTACAGGACTGACCCATGAACTATCAGAAATTGGGTAAATGATACCTGCGTCTAATAGCTTAAGGACTTCTGTTCTAACAACTTCTTTCATGTTAGGATTTAACCGACGTTGCATTTCCCTAGTAGATTTAGCATTTTCATCAAGGTGAATGTAATGCATGCAGTCTACTGGGTTGATACCTTTTATGTCCGCTATGGTCCATCCTAATGCTCCTTTGTGCTCTTTTAAAACATCCAACAACTTACCTTTTTGTTCGTCATTGAGGGATGATGAGATGATTACCGGCAGAGAACTTTCTTCTCCCAAAAATGCATATTCCAGAGTGTTGCGCAATGGTTTGAGCTCTAGTTTTGGTGGTGATTCTGATGATGGGATGAGTTTCTTTTCTAATGGTGCTAGTTGTTCAACTCTTGACTTCCATTTATTAGTGTCCATGGATGGTGCTGAATCAAGTAGAGCGTTGACCTCATCGACTGATCTGTCAATATCAAAATCCAAACCAAAGTGAGTTAAACATGTTTGTAAAGGATCATCACTAAGGTTTGAAACAAAAGTGTCATCAACTAATGCTTCAATTAAATCCACATCAACAATTCCATCATCTGCATTGTGAGGTTGTTTGGCAATGTTGAAGATGTTCAGCTCCATAGTCATGTTGCCGAAGGACAACTGCATATTTCCAGTCCTGCATTGAATATGAGCATCCGCAGTTGCCAAGAAAGGTCGACCTAAAATAATGGGGATGTGCTTCCTTGAATTCTGTATTGGTTGAGTGTCAATTACAATGAAATGAACAGGAAAATAAAACTTGTCTACCTGGATAAGCACGTCCTCCACAATACCACGAGGTATTTTTGTGGACCGATCTGCAAGCTGTAACACCACTGGAGTTGGGTGTAATTCTCCCAGTCCAAGTTTCACGAAAACAGAGTAAGGCAACAAATTAACACTAGCTCCTAAATCCAACAAAGCATTCTCAATTGTGTGGTTCCCTATGCTACATGAGATAGTGGGGGAACCTGGGTCTTTGCATTTTAAAGGAATTTTATGTTGGAGTATAGAACTAACGTTTTCTGTTAAAAATGCCTTCTTTTGAACATGCATATTTCTCTTTTTAGTACAAAGGTCTTTAAGAAACTTGGCATAAGATGGAACTTGTTTAATAGCATCAAGCAAAGGGATGTTAACACTTACCTGTTTGAAGATTTCAAGAATCTCACCTGTGGATTTTCCCTTCTTTCCTTTCGCTAACCTCTGAGGAAATGGAGCTTTAGGAACATATTCTCTTGGGTTGGTTTCTTCTTTCTCCTCCGGTGATGAGTCCTCAGTATTCACAGGTACAATTTGATTTTCTTTTGTCACCGGCATCTCCACTTTATTGTCGACTTCCTTTCCTTTTCGCAAGGTCATGACTGCTTTGACCTCTCCATGCTGTTGTGGTGAACTGGTACTTGCTTCATGTACTCCTTTAGGATTAGGCACTGGTTGACTTGGAAACTTGCCTTTCTCAACAGTCATTGCCAAGGTTTGAACTGAAGAAGCAAGTTGTCCCACCATCTTCTCGAGGCTTGAAACTGATTGGGCTTGTGAGTTGAAGCCTGCTCTCAACTCATTTCGTAGTCCATCAATGGTGCGGTTCTGTTGTTCAATCGTGGAGTGAGTAAGATTCTTGAGATTCTGGAATGAATCCTCCCATGGTCTGGGTTGAGAGTAATTCTGGTTCTGATTGTATGGTCTAAATGGTGGTTGAGAGGCTTGAGGATTTTGTGGAATTGGTTGCATTGGTAGAGCTGGAGCTGATGGTCCATTCTATTAGAATCCTTGAGACCACGAAAAATTGGGGTGGTCTCTCCATCCAGGGTTAGATGTGTTGGAGTATGGGTTGTAATTAGATGATTTTCTCATTACACCAATGGCATTGGCTTGATCTGGATATGAGTCAGGGTCATGTTACTCTGTTGATTTACCAGTCGATAACGATGCTATTTGTCGAGAGAGACTTTCAACCATCTCCTTGACTTCTTTGATTCCCGAAGTTGACTTGCCAATGTGAACTTTATTCACTCCTTTAATTCTTTTAGTATTCCTGAGTGATCGACTCCGTTGTTGGGAATTATCCGATTGTCGCTGGAAGAATTTCCAAATCTCTTATGCACTTTTTGACATTAGCTCTCCTCCGCTTGTTGCCATTAGCCATTCTTGCACATTCGGCAATAATCCCTCCAAAAAGTATTGGCATTGGTGCTATTTCTCATACCCATAACGTGGACACTTCAAGAGTAGCCCATTGAATCGCTCCCATGTTTTGAAAAACTGCTCGTCTTCTCTCTGGGTAAACTCCAAGATTTCCCTGCAAATAGCATTGGTTTTATGCACTGGGAAATATTTATTAAAAATTTAGTTACCATTTGTTACTATGATGTAATTTTATTAGCAGGCAAAGTATTTAACCATGAACGAGCTCTATCATTTAAAGAAAATGGGAATGGTCTAAGTTTTATATCATCATCTGAAAAATTCTTATATTTAAATGTTTGACAAATAGCATGAAAATCATTCAAATGATTATATGGGTCCTCATTTTCTAGGCCATAGAATGTTGGGAGACAATTTAGTACACTAGGTTTTAGTTCAAAACTCCTAGCAGCTACATTTGGATATCACTACTTGTAAATAGTGATGTCCGTTTTGCCGTCTGATATCTCGTTTATTGTGAAATGACCACGATACCCTTAAAATACATAAAATACTTAATTAAAATAAAACACACATAATTAAATTACAAGAAGCTTAAATACATAAAAGTAAGGGTTGTTAGTAATACGTGAAATGTAAAATGAAGATTTTCTCCTTTATAAATATACATTTTCTAACACTCAACAATCGTGTTGCCAGTCAAGTCTCTCAGACTGAGACTAAAGTTGATTAAATCAGCAGTCGTCTTGATCAGATGTATGTACATCACCAAGATCGGATCTCCGAACTCGACACCGATCTCCGACGAATGATCAACAACCACATTTGGGGTCCAGAATTCAATAAAAAATAAGTTGAGATCAGAAAACTCAAAGCCGAATTGTCAACAATTGATGCTGAAAAGACTTGACCTTCTCTTTTTACTCAACTACAGCCAACACCCGTATCTCCTCCGTTCTTTGAAACCTATACACCCTTCTACACACCATCCAGACCTCAACAACCTGTTTATAATCAGTTCTTTGGGTTCTCGCACCTTCAACCGACTCCTCAACCATCTTTACTTAGAAAATCAAAATCCAAAGTCAAAATTTCATAACCAAAGCCAAAGGTCCCTTCATCTTCCTCTCCCTCCACCATACCTCCCAAAGATTTGCCACAGGACATTCCAGAGCCTCTTAAGAAAGTCAAAGACCCGATGGATCAGTATCATTATCATACTGTCCAGAACTATTCTTCTGACTCCTCTGAGCCAGAAATAGTCGATGAGTCAAACCCATCTGAATCCAACCCGTCTTTTTCACACTCATCCGCAAACATAGACGAAACCTCAACTGACTCTGAGTTCGAATATACTAACATTACAGGCATATTAATGGCCACTGAAACTGCAGATCCAAGTGCTTCTACTTCAACACCTATTGTTGAAGATCATCCTTCTAATCAAGCATCTCAAACAGACCCTATGCCACCACCAGTTCATGAACACTCACCAAAACCATCTTCAGTATCTTGGTTTGCATTTGATGACATTCCTCGTCACAAATGGTCTGCCAGACTCCAAGAATTTGCTGCATGGATTGATCTCCAAGGTACCAAACCTAATGCTCAACCCCAAGCTGTTCTTCGTGAATTCATGGCCCGATCCACGGGTTCTCTACGAGACTGGCTAGAAAGCTTAGGAGAATACAGATAGATTTAATTCATGGAATCCCCAATTGGAATTGCCCTTAACATTATTCATGAACAATTCATTGGTGAAAAAATTGTTTCCATTAATGCAGACAGGAAAGAATATCACCAGATGAAGTGCTGTTCTCTCAAAAGACACCTTCTAAATGCTCATTACAAAAGAATGAGTATTCTATTTTACAAGTTGAATGGATTCAATGAGCCATCTCTTAAACATCTCTTTATAGCCTCTCTTCCTTCTGAATTACAACTAGATCTTCAAAGAAAACTTACAGCCACTAATATGAGAATAGCTGATATCTCTTTGGGAAAGATTTTTCAAATGGCAAAGATTTTTCAAATGGCCATGCTATCTCTTGATAAAATCTGTGAGCAAAAAGAATTCTTCAAAGATCTCATGGAAGTCAAAAAATCATTTTCTCAGGCTTGTCACAAACCTTATCTCAAAATCGAGTGTAAGGATGAAAAGAAATATATTTGTCCAACCACAAAGAAACGGCATTTCCAGAAACACTTCTAGAAGAAACATCCTCCAACAAACCTTTTCGATATTTCAAAAAGAAAGATGTTTCTCAGTACCGAAAGAAAAAATCCAACCGTTGTTTCGTCTACAAGAAACGCGGTCACTTTGCCCGAAATTGTCCCCATAAATCTGCGAAAGCTGTTCGTCTTATCCAACATCTTCAACATTCTTCTCTGTTATCTGAGAATGAGAATGTCGAATCAAATTTTTCAGAACAGTCAGCTCAAGATGACCAGACTGCTTTCCTTATAGCAGAATCCTCTAATTCTGAAGATATTTCCGTCATCTCTATAGTTCAAACTGTTAACCATGTTTCCACAATTCCTAGACCTTCTCTCAAGATGTCCATCATTCCTTCTAAATTTCATAAACCTGTTTCTGTAATCGGGTTTATTGACACTGGTGCAGATACTAGTATGATTGATGCTTCTGTTCTTCTATCAAACTGTTGAGAACACCATTCCAAACTTTTCAGAGCAGTTAATGGAGAAACTTTTGAAACAACTTTGATTACCAAAAAATCCATTGGTATTCAATTCTTTCCGAATTGTATAATTTGGAAAAAGATTATAGCCTCCAAACTTCCAGATAAAGATTTACTTATAGGTTTTAACATTCTTCATTGGTTAAAAACATCTTCCTCACCAGTTCTGGAGTTCGCTACAAACAAATGTTCTTACCTTATACAGATACTCTCCGTCTGTATGCCCTTTCAGAAACACTATCTCTATACAGTCATATCTCACAAAAGTTCTTAAAGTTCTGTCCAGAAAACCATTCACAATTCCACCATCCTTAACCTTTTTGGAAAAATGAGCAATCCTTCATTCACCTTCCCTTCAAACTCAATGAAGACATAAATCCCACAAAAGCATCACACCCGAGTATGTCTCCTTCAAACCTCCTGCTTGCCAAGCAAGAATGCTCTCAGTTACTCCAACAAGGCCTTATTGAGTTTACTAATTCAGATTGGGCTTGTCAAGCCTTTTATTTGAAAAACGATCTGAATTAGTTCGTGGAAAAAAGAGATTAGTTATTGATTACCAGCCACTTAATTCTTTTCTTAAAGATGATAAGTTTCCCCTTTCAAAAATCCAGACCCTGTTTGTCCATCTTCAAGGGGCTCGTATCTTCTCTAAGTTCAATTTGAAAGCTGGTTTTTGGTAACTTGGTATTTCACCAGTTAACCATCACAAAACTGCCTTTTGCATCCCTAATGCCGATTATCAATGGGTTGTTATGCCTTTTGGTCTTAAAGTCGCTCCCTCCTTATTTCAAAAAGCCATGAAAAAAATCTTTAGTCCTATTCTTCATCATGCATTGGTCTACATTGATGATATTTTGTTGTTTTCTACTGACCATGAGAGTCTTTTGGATTTCTTTCACATTGGGCAGGCACATGGCATCATGATTTTTGAAAAGAAAAGCAGCATAGGAAAGGAATCAATTGACTTTCTTGGCATGGTGATTAAAGACGGCCAATATCAGCTTGGTCCACACATTGTAGTTGAATTATTAAAGTTTTCGGACACACATCTCAACAGAAAGCAGATCCAACAATTCCTCGGGATTGGTAATTATGTCTGTGATTTTATCCCAAAAGTTACAATTCACACAAGCCAGCTGTCACGCATGCTAAAAGAGTGCCCTCCATGGGGCCCTGCTCAGACAGAAGCTTTCAAGCAGCTAAAAGTGATCGTACAATCCCCTCCTCCACTCAGGATTCCCACAAATGGACATCGCAACCTCCAGACTAATGCCCGCGATGATTACTGAAGTGCCATCCTTCTCAAAGAAATCAATGGCGTGCGTCATTTCTGTGCACATGCAAGCGGACAATTCTAAGACTCTGAAAAGAACTACCATGTGATCTACAAAGAAATCTTGGCAGTCAAGTATGGAATTAAAAAATTTGAATTTCATCTAATCAGCCACACATTTCTTATCAACATGGATAATTCTTCTTTTCCCAAAATCTTTAACTTAAAAAACAAGTTGCTCCCTGACAAGCAATTTCTCAATCTCAAAACCTAGTTTGCTAAATATGACTTCACTGTTCAACACATAAAAGGCAACCAAAACCTCATTCCAGACTTCCTCGTACGTCCAGCTATAAATAAACCCTCACTCATTTCCTCAATCCAAACCATTCTAGTCATAGTTATGAATCGCCAACTTCCTTTCAAAGCTTTCACCCAGAGAAACTTTCCCATGAACATCTCTTTCCAATCGGCTTACCAGTTGTAGGACTTTGCAAAGAAATTCCTTTATAGGTTCTTCTTTAATGTTCAAACCAAAAAACCCGACTGTTTTCCTAATCTTTGCATAGAACACCTGTTTCTCACAGGCCCCACTCTCTCCTCTTTGTCCATCTGTGACGATGAACTTTGGTACATGTGGTGTCTCACAGCCTTGTATGCTACAAAGTTGGTTCTTCCTATCAAACCAGTCCTAACTCACCTTACCACTCCTGAGTTTTCACCAGACCTCCTATGAACTCTCCTTGAATGGTATTCCCCACTCACTTGGTGGCGTAAACAACTCCAGCAGTTGACTACTTTTCATAGATTAGAGAAAATGCTAGAATAAGAAGCTAACATGTGGACTACAGTCTTCATTGTCCACAGGCCTTACTTTCAGCACCCAGAAACGCAGGACTACTGGACACAAGACATGGCATACGAATAGAGAACTTATCCTTATCCATATACCCTTATTCATGACACATCTATCACTTTTGTTCTCAAAGCCTACCTTATGGAACTAAACAATGATCCTTCCCTGGCCACAGACATTCACCACACCTCTATTGGACCATCACACACCCTTGAAATTATTCCCAGAACACAAGGTTGTACTCCGGGTTCAAGTTCAAGCCCTCAAAGTATCCTTGTCATGGAACAACGTCCTGACTACACCAATGTCTTATTCCAAGATGCTCAGGATCCATGGGAAGACTTTCAGTCCCTTCTCCATACTGAAAATCCCCGTTATACAGTCACCACTCCATACTCTCCTGCTACATCTACATCTCAGCCCATGACTGAAGCTGATGAAGCAAAATACCAGCAAACTGAAGTATACCTCGACCAACGACAAATCTGTCGGCACAACCTCGTTATCATGAAGTATACTCCATGATAACGACTTATGAATAAGCTTTTGATACACTTATCCATGTGACTCTCGTTTGTCTTTTGTTAAAGTCCTTGTCAGTGTGCTTTACTTTTGTCAAAGTCCTTATCGGTGTGCTTTACTTTTGTTAAAGTCCTTGTCGGCATGCTTTACTTTTGTAAATATCTTTATTGGTGTGCTTTGCTTTAGAATCATTCGAGAGGTCCTGTTCTCAATGATTTTCTATAAATAGCACCTTCAGCTTCAGTTGAGGGGAGCTCATCAAGAAATAAAAAATCCAGTTCTATACATTATGTTTCCCTAAACCTCTCTCTCTCTTCTAGGAATCAAAGCAATTATTTAGATTAATAATGATACGCTCACCTCTAAATTTTCTAAACTGAGTATGCTCTGCACTTGCCTTTAGCCTAAGGATCATGTGCATCAGAAAGGCCCTGTTTTTATCCTCCAAAATCGATTTTATAAAATGATGGTATTTTCTCACAACGTTCACCCTCTTTGAAGGCCCTGAGTGTCGAGTTTTTGGGTGGTATCGTGAAAAACTATTTTCAACTATGATTTCAGATTTGGTATTAAATAGATAAGTGTATATCGGCTGGAAACCCAAACTTGCGGGACTATTGGTCCAAAGTACAGTTTTAACTGTTGTAGTTCTGGTATAACAACGCCACGTACAACTCCCCACTGGTATCAGAGCCACACTTCTTGCCGAGGTGGTATCCTTAGTAATTTGAATAATCTTATTTGATCTCCTAGAAGAAGACTTCCTCAACCATGGAAACAAATACAACATCAACTTCATCTCCTTCATCATCTTCATCCCATATCTCTCTTTCTTTTACTCTATCTCTTCCCAAATCATGTTCTAAGTACATAGCCTCCAAAATTGAGAATCTTGTTGAATATTCCTATATTCCAGAATCTGCTCAAATCAATGAGTCCCAGTTTCCCATCATGAGTCCTTACAATCTCTACAGATAGAAAACTTCTTTCACTAGAAGTATCCGAGCTCTGATTTGCACTAAAAGACCAATCCCAAAAGAATACATCCAGTCATCAAGACTAGATCAGTGTGCTGTACAAGCCTCTCAGAGTGAACAATATGTTACTATAGAAATACCCTCGGATCTCATCGCCAACTGGAATAAGAATGGTACACGCACCTCCATCTTGGAGGCGTACGCTTAATTTTCACTCTTCATGGCAGAAAAGGCTTACCTATCACAGCTAGAATTTCTCTCCTAGACACTAGGTTCAAATAATACCAACATCCTGTTGTAGGAACTATTCTGACAACCCTCCATGCTGGTAGTGTCTTATTAACCTTTTACCCCAATTTCAACCTCTCTCTTGAAGACCCTAGCCTTCCAACAACTCTTAAGGTCCAGATCCAGCTTCAAGGAGCAGAACAAATGCCCACATCAAAGATTGCAACTCTTCATCACCAAATAGTGTATCAATTACAAAATCATGCACTATATCTTCCCACACCATACATTACTTCTGATGCCTTGATGATATTAGTTGACACAGATACAATTCCAACCATCATTCAAATCCCCAACAAAAAGTTACCCTTCTGACGAGAAACCATGAATGGGGAGTTTCTTTTCTTAACTAGTGTGGACTGCAGTTATCATAACAGTGTAGGAAAGCTGTGAAGTGTTTGAAACAGGCTTGGTCTCAGGTGTTTGAAAAGATAGTTTGACTTGACCATTTTATCATCTTTCAAACGTGGCTTCTGTTGTTTGAACTGGTTTAGAGTTTTGGTGGAAATGCTCATAGTTGGTCAGCCATTCAAGAGACATAAGTTGGAGCAATTCTTGTTTCTGATTCTGTTTGGGAATTTGGATGATGGTTGGAATTGTGTCTGTGTCGGTAAGAATCATTAAGGCATCAGATGTGGTGTGTGGTGTGGGAAGATCAAGTGCATGATTCTATAATCGATACACTATTTGGTGATGAAGGGTTGCTATCTTTGATGTGGGGGTTTGTTATGCTCTTTGGAGCTGGATTTGGACTTTAAGTGTTGTTGATAGGTTGGGATCTTCTAGAGAGGGGTTGAAATTTGGGTAAAATGTTAACAAGACACTGCCAGCATGGAGTGTGGTCAGGACGGTACCTACAACAGCATGTTGGTACTATTTAAACTTGGTGTCTAGGAGAGCAATTCTGGCCATAACAGGTAAACATTTTTCTGCCATGGAGGGTGAGAATCAATCTTACACCGCCAAGATGGAGATGCGTATAATCTTCTCGTTTCCAATTTGCGACGAGATCTGGGAGTATTTCTAAAGTGACATACTGCTCACTTTGAGAGGCTTGTAAAGCACATTGATCTAGTCTAGAAGACTGGATGTACTCTTTTGGTAGTGGTCTTTTGGTTGAAATAAGGGTTCAGATACTTCTAATGAAAGCAGTTTTTTGTTTGTATAGATTGTAAGGACTCATGATGGGAAACTGAGATTCATTGATCTGGGCAGACGCAGGGATATAGGAATATTCGACAAGGTTCTCAATTTTGGAGGTTATATGTTTGGAACATGATTTTGGAAGAGAAAGAGTAGAGGAAAGAGAAATATGAGAGGAAAATGATAAAGGAGTTGAAATTGAAGATGAAGTTGCTTCCATGTTTGGGAATCTTCTTCTAGGAGATCAAATAATATTATTGGGAATTTTAAATGATACCACCTCTGCGTTGGGTGCGTGGCTCTGATACCAATGGTGATTACTGGAGTGCCATCCTTCTTAAAAAGATAGATGGTGTACGTCACTTCTGTGCGCATGCAAGCGGACAATTCAAAGACTCTGAAAAGAATTACCATGTGATCTACAAAGAGAATTTGGTAGTCAAATATGGAATAAAAAAATTTGAATTTTATCTAATCAGCTATAAATTCCTTATCAACATGGACAACTTCTCTTTTCCTAGAATCTTTGACTTTAAAAATAAGCTTCTCCTTGACAAACAGCTGCTTAGCCTAAAAAATTGTTTTGTTAAATATGATTTTACTGTCCAACACATAAAAGGAAAATAGAACCTCATCCCAGACTTCCTTACACGTCCGGTTATAAATAAACCCTCACTTATTTCCTCTATTCACACCATCCCAGTTATAGCCATAAAACGACAACTTCTTTTCAAAGCTCTCAACCAGATAACTTTCCCCATGAACATTCCTTTTCATTTAGCCTACCAGATCCAAGACTTTGCAAAGAAATTCTTTTACCGGTATTTCTTCAATGTTCAGAGCAAAAAGCCTGATCATTTTCGTTCCCTCTGTATGGAAAACCAATTCCTCACAGGTCTTACCCTCTCTTCCTTAACCATCTGCAAAGATGAGTTATGGTACATGTGGTGCCTCACTACCCTATATGCTAAGAAACTGGTCTTCCCTGTCCAACCAGTCCTCCGCCATCTCACTACTCCTGAATTCTCCCCAGACCTCCTGTGGACTCTCCTTGAATGGTATTCTCCACTCACGTGGTGGCGTAAACAACTCAAAAATATGTGTACTTTTCACGGATTAGACAAGATGCCAGAATAAGAAGCAGACATGTTCACTGCAGTCTTCATCATTCATAGACCTTACTTCAAGCACCTAGAAACAAGAGACTTCTGGACACAAGATATGGCCTATGAATGAAAAACTTATCCTCATCCTTGTACTCTCATCCATGATACATCTGTTACCTCTGTTCTCAAGTCATACCTAATGGAACTCAACAATGTTCAGCCACCTGCCACAAACATCCACCACACCTCTGTTGGACCATCATACACCTTGGAAATTATCCCAAAGACATAGACTTGTGCTCCAGGTTCCAGTTCAAGTCCTCAAGGAATCCTTGTCATGGAACAACGTCCTGACTACACTAACGTCTTATTCCAAGCCGCTCAAGATCCATGGGAAGATTTTCAGTCTCTTCTCCATACTGAAAATCCCTGTTACACTGTCACGGACCCAGATACTCCTGCTACATCAGGCCCAAAAGAGATGACTAATGCTGATGAGAAGCCTATTTGCAAGCTGAAGCTTATCTTGATCACAGACAGATCCGTCATTCCAAACACCAATATGAGAAAGAAACTGGTGATGTGTCTCCATCATAGTACTCATCCACTCCATGATTGCAGACACGCATGGGAATATTTAGCTTTTGCTTTTTTAAAGTTTGTTTTAATAATTAGATAAGGGTCCTGTCTTGTCTAAAGTGTGTTTTATGCTTTTCTTTTTTGTTTTGGCATGGTGTGCTTTAATCATTCTGCTTTTGTAAAAGATAAGGGTCTCACCTTATCTCTCATTCCTCGAGATCTCTATATAAGGATCTCTCTTTCCCTTTGTAAGGCGGGAGTTAATCAGAAATAAAATTCTGTTTTTCTTCACATCATGTTTCTCTAAAAATTTTTCTCTCTTCTAGGAATCAAAGAAATTATTTGGGGTTAATAATGATATGTTTACCTCTTATTTTCTAAACTGAGCATGCTCTGCACTTGCCTTAAGCCTAAGGATCCTGTACATCAGAAAGGTCATGTTTTATCCTCCAAAACCGATTTTTGTAAAATGAAATTGTTTTCTCACAATGTTCACCCTCTTTGAAGGCCAAGAGTGCCATATTTTTCAGGTGGTATCATGAAAAACTGTTTTAAAAAATGATCTTCGGATTTGGTATTTGATGGATAAGTGTATATCGGCTGGAAACCAGAACTTACGGGTTATTGGTCATAAGGACAGATTTTGTTCTGTTATAGATCTGGTGTAACAACGCCACGCACAACTACACACTTATCTTTTACAAAAGCAGAATGATTAAAGCACACCACGCAAAAACCAAAAAGAAAAGCATAAAACACACTTTAGACAAGACAAGACCCAGATAGGCTTCTTCGTCAGGGTTAGTCATTTCTTTTAGGGCTGATGTAGCCGGAGGGTCTGGGTCTGTGACAGTGTAATGGGAATTTTCAGTATGGAGAAGAGATTGAAAATCTTCCCATGGATCCTAAGCGTCTTGGAATAAGTCAGCTTGCAAATAGGCTTCTTCATTAGCATTAGTCATCTCTTTTGGGGCTGATGTAGCAGGAGTATCTGGGTCTGTAGCAGTGTAACGAGGATTTTCAGTATGGAGAAGAGACTGAAAATCTTCCCATGGATCTTGAGCGTCTTGGAATAAGACGTTAGTGTAGTCAGGACATTGTTCCATAACAAGGATTCCTTGAGGACTTGAACTGGAACCTGGAGTACAAGTCTGTGTCTTTGGGATAATGTCTAAGGTGTGTAATGGTCCAACAAAGGTGTAGTGGATGTTTGTGGCAGGTGGCTGAACATTGTTGAGTTCCATTATATATGACTTGAGAACAGAGGTACCAGATGTATCATGGATGAGAGTATAAGGATGGGGAAAAGTATTCCATTCATAGGCCATATCTTATGTCCAGAAGTCTGTTATTTCTAGGTGCTGGAAGTAAGGTCTATGAACGATGAAGACTATAGTGAACATGTCTACTTCTTGTTCCATCTTCTATAAGGTTGGCATTGTACTCTTTAAACAATATGCCCTTGGGCCTTATTAGTTGATCTTTTGGGCATTACGTATCGCCGTCCCCAAAAGCTTTCTTTTCGCTTAGCTTTGAGGGCTTGCCCTTCTTGGAAACTTTGCCACCAAGTAGTACAACAACCTATTTTTCATAAATTCTTTTTCTGAAACATCTTCTTCATAATGTAATGCATGATATGCATGTATCCAATGCAACTTATGTCATAACATTTGAAGTTCCTAAATGCATAACAGAATCAACACACAACACTATTTCAGTATAAGTATCACAGATTAGGCGGCAGAGCCGACCATAACATAACTAAGTATTATCAATTAGGCGGCAGAGCCGACCATAACATAATTAAGTATCATAGCTTAGGCGGCAGAGTCGACTATAACATAATTAAGTATCATAACTTAAGCGGCAAAGCTGACCATAACATAATTAAGTATCATAACTTAGGCGGCATAGCCAACCATAACGTAACTAAGTATAGATTATAACTAATAACATCATAATAGCCATCACAACATAAAGAAATGGTTAAAACTGAAGTTAAGTGTGAAAAGAATTTTGTCCTTACATTGCAGTTGAAGTGTTACTTACTTCTTGACCTTGACTTCTCTAGACCTTTCTAAATTTAGGATTTCTCTACTCTTGATATTATGACTTATAATAGAAGAGAATGAAATTTCTAGGTTGCATTGAAAATGAATGGGGTAGGGGGTATTTATAGGATTTCTTGAAGCTAATGGTTGAGATTAACCTTCATAAATAACTCTTGATCAATGGTTGAGATTAACCTTCATAAATAACTTACTAAATTCTAGAATTCTTAATTTTCTCTACATACTTCTACTTACATCATCACTTATGTTATCATTTCTTATGTCATTGCTGATATCATCATTCCTTAAAATTAAATATTATAAACTTAAGGGGCTTGTTAGCTTAAAATAAATTCTACTATATTTAAGTGAGAAAATTGTACCTCACAAGGATTCGGATTTGATTTAGATTCTTTCCTTATTTGCTTTAGATTTGATGTTGGTTTAGGATTTATTTCCGAAAGTACCAAGGGCAATTATGGGGCGAATTTCTTGTAACCAGTCCTATATAATGTACTCGCATCCAATAAGAAAGATAGATAATTTTTTATGCAATTGGTAAGAGATTTAATTCTCTTTGGTTTCTTAAACTAACTCTGTGAACTTATCAGATTTCCTTGTCGTTCAAACTCTTAACTTATCAATTAGATCATCCATAGCTGATTGTGGCATCCTCACATACCAAGGTTCAT
Source organism: Citrus medica (assembly GCA_002013955.2). Lineage (NCBI taxonomy): Eukaryota > Viridiplantae > Streptophyta > Magnoliopsida > Sapindales > Rutaceae > Citrus > Citrus medica. The sequence goes on from MKYO02003784.1 coordinate 296,500, forward strand.
GCACGGTTCCATATATTTCCAGGTTTAGATTTGATCTTGGAGACTAAATTGATTAGGGTCACTCAGTTCTTCGCTGGGTTCGTATCACTATGCCGCCCAAGTCTTCTCTCCAATTTACCCACTTCTCTCTTCTTTGCTCCTTCGCAACTAATTGTTGACTTTTTTTTTAGGGCGTTTTATACAAAATTGCTATCCAAATCCTTTTAGAACTAGTGAAACTCATTTTTTTCCCTCTTTTACCTTGTAAGAATAGGATTTTCGATCCACGAAATAGGTACATATGGAAAAACAACTCCCAAATCAGTTTATATTTTAGGCCCAATTAAGAAATCTGACCATCCCTTCAAGAATCAATCTTTATGGCTCAAATCTCATCCTCAACCTTAATAGATGTCTAATCTAACCCAATCAAGTGAATAAAGCCCAAAGATTCATCCAAGAAGCAATCAAAATCCATGAAGTCACAATTTGGCTATTCTTCACACTAATTTGTAGCTTTTCTATCTTTTTTTTTTGCCTCAAAAACTCCTACAAAACATAAAAAGGCTAATAATGACTCTAGCAGTTCAATAAAATATCAAATAATTGCAAAGAAAGTAATAAAAACTGATGTGAAATTAGGTGCTTATCAAATTCCCCACACTTTCCTTTTGTTAGTCCTCGAACAAAACTAAACTAAGAATAAATAAATGAAAATAAAATTCCAACTAATCCATTTTCGTAGATGATTGCAATTGCATTTAGTGTATGTAACAAGCTTTTAAACCCTTAGGCAGCCCTAGGGGACAAGTTGTAGTCTCATGAGAGTTTCCAGCAATGACACCCACAAACATCAATATTATAAACAATGATTAACTAAAAGTAGAAAACAAAGTAAATAAAACTATATAAACTTCACATTATTTAGGACATATTTGACAAAATTCAGCCTCAAAGTTGTAACTTGCATTCAAGAATCAACGTCATCTCACATTAGACTCTTATAGTGTGTGTGTGTGAATCAATTCAATCAAAATCTTTTCTCTAAATCTTCAATGTCAATAGTCTTTACCTTAAAGGAGAAGAGAGTAGGTCAAACTAATCTGATCATCTTGAACTCAAGATAGGCATATATATGCATTTTTCTTTTGATTTTCTTTTCTTTTCAGCACATGCATTGATTTGGCAATGTCTTTTTTTTTTAAACTCCATAATCAGGAGCTTTCACTCTACCCCTTAAGGTAGTTTTCTTATGGTAAATTATCATTTACTTACTGATGGTACATAGACTCAAATTACTGAAGAACAGCTCGCTCTTAAGGGTTATAGGTAGTTATTTCTGATTATAAGTAGCTTTCTTCTTATGGTAGGTTATAAGAATCAAGGCAAATAATCATTTACTTAAACTCAATTCTCAACTTAGGCTGTATCATTCTCAAATCTCTAGTCTAAATAATGAAAGAACTGAAATTTGTGCTCAAGGCATTTAAAGAGTGATAATTAAGATGAAATCAACACAATGATCAAGTATAAACAAAGACAATATTCATCCCTTTCTATGAGCCATATTCATTGTTAGTCAAGTTCTTATCATTGGCATGTGAATTACCAAACCAAAAACATGCAAAGAACTAACACAAAAACAAACAATTTTGATGGTATTTTCTAATTCTATGCTTTGTTTTTTCTTTAAAAAAAAGATTTGTGAACAAACAACAATTAATAAACTAATTATGAATAAAAAAATCCAACAAAATCGCCCCCCACACATAATCTTAACATTGTCCTTAATGCAAAACCAACTCATCTAATGAGAGGATTAAAGATAGAGGAAGAAGAATAAATGTTGGAACATAAGCAAACACTAAACAAACAGAAAAGTAAATGACTAAAATTAAAAAGAAAGAAAGAGGAAAAATAATGCCAACCTGATTATTGTGCTTTTCCATTGGGTTGTCTCCTAAGTAGCACTTGGTTTATTGTCTTTAGCCTTATTTCTACTCTCTTATTAAAGTTTGAATCCCACGTTCTGCTCTTCACATCTCAAAATGGTATGATTAAGGTTTGCTTTTTGTTTTCTTTTGTTCGCGCCTTCAACGACAGAGAGAATTTCCTACTTATGGCATCAACTTCCTCCAACGACGCTTCTATTTCTTCTGTCATTACTCCAGTTTCTCTTCTTCCACCTTCTCTTTACCCAAATCTTGCTCCAAACACACTGCTAGTAAGATCGAAAATTTAGTTGAATATTCCTATATCCCTGAATCTGCTCAGATCAATGAATCTTCTTTTCCCATTCTTAGTCCTTATCCCCTCTATAAACATCCACACTCCTTTACTCGCAGTATCTGAACCCTTATTTCCACCAAAAGACCACATCCAAAAGCATATATCCAGTCATCCAGATTGGATCAGTATTCCCTTCAGGCTACCACAGCTGAACAATATGTCACTCTGGAAATTCCCTCAGAATTGATTTCCAATTGGCAAAGAGAAGGTTATACTCATCTCCATATCGGAGGAGTCAGACTAATCCTAACCTTACATCGAAGGAAAGGATTACCAGTCACAACCAGAATTGCTATGCTGGATACTAGGTTCACACATTACCAAGATGCTGTTATTGGTACTATCTTAACCACTCTTCATACTGGAAGTGTTTTACTCATTTTCTATCCCAATTTCAACCTTTCTCTTCAAGACACTAATCTCTCCACTGCCTTGAAAGCCCAAGTGCAAATTCAAGGTGCAGAACAAATCTCTTCAGCAAAAATTGCAACTCTTCACCATCAATTGGTTTATAGGCTCCAGAACCATGCCTTAGATCTTCCTTCACCTGAGCACCACTCTGACTCCCTCATGGTGTTAGCAGAATCAGATCAGATACCAATCATCATTCAAATTCCAAGACAGATCCCTAGACATAAACTCATAAAACTCATGCCCTTGGAATGGATTTCAAATTATGAGAAGTTCCACACCAATACTTCTCCTATCCAGACAGCAGAAATTATGTTTCAAAGAAAATTTGATGGAACTGTCCGAATGACTTTTCGACCTCCACCCACAACACCAGAGGAGCCTCCACGGCTCTCATTCACTTATTCAACCATGGTTACAGCTGTTCAAACCGCTCAAGAAAAGCTGCCAATTACAGGATTCAATTCAGAAGGATATCTTGTCTACCCTGCCAAATTTAATGGCCACTTTCTTTGGGATTCACCAGGATCAGGAAATTGTGACCCAGATTGTCCCTGTTGGGATGATTGGGAAGAAGATGATGTTGAACCGCAGCAGAAAAGAAAACCAAAAAAGAAAATACCTAAAACTCTGTGCTCACACAACTAACCTAAACCACCTCATAATCCTCCTCCACCACCAGCTCCCTTACCCATCTACCAAAATGAACTTCGATTGATTGCAAAAAATTGCAAGACTGAAGTCCTTCTACATATCCAGAATTCCAAACCACCCATACAGCCTTGGCTTGTATGATGTATTCATCCACCTCCCAAGATTATTCCTCCAATTTCCCTGCTCTAGAAACCCAGACCGATCCACAATGAAAGGTCATAACCAAACCCTTTATTCCTTCAGCCATAACTCCCACATGTCACTTAGAAGACCCCAAACCTTTTGAGGCTGTTCTCAACTAGCAAACCCAAAATGCTAGAGCTCAAAATGAAACCTTGGTTGATATCCATAAGAAGGTTAATCATATCAGTTTACGAACTGATCATATTGAGTCTAAGATGGATTCGATCACTTCCTAGATGTAGCAAATTTACCAAAATCTTAAATCCATAATCTCTCAACTAGATTCAGAATTAAGAACCATGATGAGTCATAGATACTTTGGCCTAGAATTTGATCAGAAAGAAAAGGAAATTAGAAAATTAAAAGCAGAACTTGAACAGATTGAGTCAGAACGGCAAAGGCCAACATTATTTACCACCTCTCCACCATTACCTACTATCAGCCCAGCCTTCCATCCCTTTGCACCTATGCTTGCTCCCATAAAACCACAAGGCCCGTCCAAATTATTTGGCATGACACATACTTTGTTTAGAAATAATCCTCTGCCAAAACCATCTAGATCTAAACCTCATCCTCGACCAAGACTAGAAAAATAACCTTTTCAACCACCTTTGTCCGTCCTAGAACAGCAACCGTCTCTTTATACCCCACTTCCTCCTCAACCAACACCAACTCAGGCCAAAGATAAATCCCCAATGCAACAATACAGTGCACAAATAATCCCAGATCCATCCAATGTAGACCAAACTTCTGATTCAAATCTAGCTGTTTCAGAAGATCCATCTGAATCTGAAACATAATCTTCCTTAGAATCCTTCATTTAATCTAGTGATTCTGAAAACTCTTATGTTGATATCACTAGAATCCTTATGGCCCAACCTGAAGAGACTGAGCCTGCTCAATCCTCAAGAACTGACCCATTCTTTGAAATACCCTCAGATATTGAGGAAGATCCACCCGAAGCATCCTCAGCTCCAAACCGGCCTGCTCAACCCTCAAATGATCATAAACCTTCAAATGGTCCATGGTTCACTTTTGATGATATCCTTGCAGCTAAATGGAGAGATAGATTATCCGAAATGGCTGCTTGGACAGATCTCCAAATGTTAAGAGCAAATACTACTACAACATCAGTCCTTAGAGAACTTGCTACCCGTTTTACGGGATCTTTAAGAGATTGGTTTGATACTTTAAGAGAATACAGACAATTACAGTTTGTCCAACTACCTAATGTCTCAACTGCTCTTTCTGTCATTCAAGAAGAATTCATTGGAGAATCAGCCGCAGTCTTTGAAGCTGTAAGAAGACACTACCTCAATATGAAATGCCTAAAGATCTTGATTGCCATTACAAACGGATGTCAATCCTATTTTATAAGCTCAATAGGTTCAATAATCAGATTCTCAAACATGTATTTCTGGCATCATTACCTGAAGAATTGCAACCAGACATACAGAGGCAGCTCACGAGTCTCAATCTCACCATTGACAACATTTCCTTGAGAAAGATCTTTCAAATCGCTAAAGGATGTTTGGAAAAATTATATGAACAGAAACAGTTCTTTAAAGAACTGTTAAAAGACAAAGAGTCTTTCCGAAGTACTTACAAAAAGCCTTACTTACAGATCAAATGCAAGAAAAAGAAGGATTATGATTGCAGCACCAAAAAGAATAAGCATTTCCAAAAATTCAAAAATCCAGATTCGTCTCCTAGATCAAAATCTAGGCGAAAATCATACAGGTTTTTCAGGAAAAGATCTAGTTCTTTCAGAGAATAGAAAAGGAGAAAGTCAAGTCGATGCTTCATTTGCAAAAAGAAAGGCCATTATGCTAAAGATTGCCCCAACAAAAAAAGAAAAGCAATCAGACTTCTTGAGCATTTACAGGCCACCACTGATTATTCTCCTCACAAAGATGAAATCGAGTTCTACTTCTCAGGACAAGAGGAGCCTACTGATGAAACAGTGTTCGCACTACAAAACTCATCCGATGATTCTAAAAATGATGAGTTTCAAACTGTTTTTCACCAACAACTTTTGTCTCTAGACACTACCATATCTATCCCTTCCATATCCAAATCTTACCTTCCAAATTCCAGAGACCAATTCCCGCTATTGGACTTCTTGATACCGGAGCCCAAAGAAGTATGTTAAACCCATACATACTTCCATCATAGTCTTGGCAACATTATGAAGAAAATTTCAAAGCAGTCAATGGAAAATTCTTCACCACCAAGTTGATTACCAAAACACCCATTGGTATTCAAGTCTTTCCAAATTGTGTTATCTGGACAAAAGTCATCGGTTCCCATTTGCCTAATAAGGACATCTTGTTAGGATTTGATATCATTCACCAGATAAAACACCTCTAAATCATTCCTACTGGAATTCGAGTCAAGTCCATGTTTAAATCATTTACTAATGTTCTTAAGCTTTATGGTTTGTCTAAAACCTCCCAGCCTTTCCAAGACATTTCCACAAAGCTGTTGAACTATTGTCCTGAGTCTCATGCTGACTTTCACTATCCAAATCCTTTGTGGAAAAATCCATATTTCTTTGTTCAATTGCCTTTCAAGTTGAATAAAGATGTCAATCCAACCAAAGCCACCCATCCAGGAATGAGTCCTTCTAACTTTGTCCTAGCCTAAAAGTAATGTTCTCAGTTGCTGCCCCAAGGTATTATTGAACCCACTAGTTCTCAATGGGCTTGTCAACCTTTTTATGTTGAAAAACATTATGAGATTGTTAAAGGAAAAAAACGATTAGTCATTGACTATCAACCTCTAAACATGTTTTTACAAGATGACAAATTCCCTTTGCCAAAAAGACAGAGCATGTTCACCTATTTAAAAAATGCTTAACTTTTTTTAAAAGTTGATCTTAAATCCAAATTTTGGCAACTTGGAATTAAACCTTTAGAACGTTACAAAACTACCTTTTGCATTCCCAATGCCCACTATCAATGGACAGTTTTACCCTTTTGTCTTAAAACAGCCCCATCTATTTTCCAAAAAACCATGGTCCAAATCTTCCAACCCATTCTATATAGTGCATTGATTTACATTGAAGATATTTTGTTGTTTTCAGGTACACAAGATGACCATCACCATTTGTTAAATCAATTATTTGATATTATTCAATCTCATGGAATCATGTTATCAGCTAAGAAAAGCACAATTGCTACCAATAACATTGAATTCCTTGGAATGACTATCAAAGACGACCACTATCAGCTAAGAAAGCACATTGTTCAAGAGCTCATCCACTTTCCAGATCAGCATCTTTCCAAAAGGCAAATTCAACAGTTCCTTGGTATTATTAATTATATCAGGAATTTTATTCCTCATGTTGATCATCACACCCGCCAGCTGTCAGCCTTGCTAAAGAAGAATCCACCTTCGTGGAATAACAACCACACACTTGCTGTCACAATGTTAAAGCAAATTGCGCAAAATCCGCCACCATTAAAGCTCATCACCGATAGCAGGCGAATATGGCAGACTGATGCAAGTGACGAATCATGGGGGGCCATCCTCCTTGAAGAAACAGATGGCAAAGAACACTTTATTGCCTATGCTAGTGGACACTTCTCCGACACACAAATGCATTACCACAGTGTGTTCAAAGAAATTTTAGCTGTCAAGCATGGTATTCAAAAGTTCGAGTATCATCTTATCGGCTATCAATTTCTTGTCAGAATGGACAACTCAGTTTTTCCCAATATCATGAATTTCAAAAGGAAAAATAGTCCAGAAAAGATGTTGCTTAGGCTAAAAGACTGGTTTTCAAAATATGATTTCTCTGTGAAGCATATAAAAGGAGACCACAACCTTATTCCTGATATGCTCTCAAGACTTGCTACACCAAATAAACCCTTGTTTTTCATATCCTCAGAACACCATTTTCCTATCATCCTCATGGCCACTTTACTCCCCTCACAAGCCCTTACCTAAAAAACCTTTCCCCTTGGGAAAACTTTCACCACAGTCTTTGCCATACAAGAGTTTGCAAAGAAAGTTGTATTTAGGTTTTTTATGAAAGCCTATCTCCATTTTCCACTTTCCATCCGGAAAACTTGTTTCTTACAGGATTAACCCTAGATCATTCCAGAGATATTTCAGAAGACGAATTATGGTACATCTAGTGCCTAACTGTCCTCTATGCCACCAAACTGATTGTTCCAGTAACAGCCACCTTCGAACATTTGTTCAATCCAGACAAATCAACCTCACTCATCTGGACGCTTCTTGAATAGTTTTCTCCAATTCCATGGTGGAGAATGAAACTTCAACAATTGTCACACTTTCATAACTTGGAACGTATGCCAGCATCATAAGTAAAAATGTTCACATCTATGTTCATTATTCATAGACCATACTTCCAACACTCAGATACACACTTCTTCTAGACTGAAGATCAAGTTTTTGAATGGTTCACCACACCTCACCCATCCATCCTTGAACAAGACGATAAAGTTCAAAAGGAACTCTATAATTTCCTTTGTGAACTGAACCACCAACCTGCTTCACACAAAGACATTTCCCACACCTCCCTCGGTCAACAGCATGATATCATCATGATCCCCACTCTTTCAGCAATTTCAAAACCTAAATCCACAGGTATTATCATCAAGCAAGAAAAACCAGACTTCACTGATTTTCTATACCAAGATGCACAAGACCCATGGGAAGCATTCTTGCCATTAAGTCAACATCTTTAAAACCTCCAGCAAACTCCACCAACACATGTCTCAAACGATCCAACAAATAAAGCCAGGTCTAGCACACCAACCGGCTCCAAGGAACACCCATCCTCTTCTTGGAGCCAAATATTTTATCCTTGGCCACCCTGTCGTCCAGATCATCAACATCCACTAGAAACTCCATGTCCATCACTTAAAGTCCTCTTTTCAAAAGATAAAGATAAGACCGACAGCTCATCTGATGAAGACTACTTTTCCACAAGCTTGTCGCTTGTAATTATGTCTTTGCTTCTTTATTCCTTTTGCAGCTTTTCAAAGTTTGTAATAATTAAAGCATGAGTCATGATTTAATTTATCTTTATTGCTTTTACTTTTCTACAAGCTTGTCGCTTGTCATTATGTCTTTGCTCCTATCCTTTTCCTTGGTTTTCCTCCTATATAAGCTTAGCTTCTCTTTGTTAGAAGTATAGCGAAAAATAAGAAAATCTCTAGCCTTCTATAATCATGAGTTTCTAATTTCTTTTTTTCTCTCTGTCAATGTAGCTCTAAAGTTTTTAAAAATAAGAAGAAAACTTACATCTGTTCATTTTGAAACTTAAGGAAGTATGCTCTGCACTTGCCTCTTGCAAGGATCCTGTGCATCAGAAAACTTTTGATGATTTCTTATCTGGTCTGGTACCCTGTTTTAGACTAAAGGAAAGTCTGTTTTGGGTTATATAACCCAAGATGAAAATATTTCAAAGTTTTTTTTATCTCAAAGGTAAATCGGCTGGAAACCCAAACTTGCAGACTATTGGTCCAAAGAACAGTTGTAACTGTTATAGTTCTGGTATAACAACGCCACGTATTCTCGCTGATCTTATGGTATCAGAGCTACACAAAAAGTTTATAAAGGCATTAATCTATGTCCATAAATGTAACACCCTAGGCGAATCCCACATCCGCAAAGTACGGGAGAGATAAGGGGTGATCCACACCTTAATTGGCAAGACGCGTTTTGGTGTAACACCCCACTTAAATATCATTTTAAAGATGTTATAAACACTATACTTTTAATATTACATAAAACTTTATTATTACATAAAACTAAGATGCTTATTTTTTTTATTTAAATAAAGCTGAGCCCATCATAAAATCCCAAGGTCTGTTATGCCCATATGCACTTCGTCTTGGTTAGGTCTTGGTGCCAGCTTACCCTACTCATCGTTACCTGCAATGTAAGAACTTTATGAGCTAACGCCTAGTAAGATAACACTTTGATGCATGTATAAATTATTATGCATATGGATGACCATATTAAGCTTTTAAAAGAAACTTAGAAAATACAAAACAACTTTGTTAGGGCCCTAGGTATGTTGCACTACAAGGCTGGCACTTTTACTCTTTTAGATAATATGCCCTTGGGCTTGATTCGTTGATCTTTTGGGCATGACATATCGTCGTCCCCAAAAGATTACCTTTTACTATGCTTGGAGGGCTTGCCCTCCTTGAAAACTTTGCCACCTGGTAGTACAACCACCCATTTATCATAAACATCTTCTTGATAAAGTAACCATGTAATGCATGCATCCAATGCAACTTATATCATAATATTTGAAGTTCTTAGATGCAAAACACTATTTAAAGACAACAATATTTAATATAGGCGGTAGTGCCATCCATACAGAGATTAAACAAAATAGAACTATTGTTGAGTGTTAGAAAATGTATATTTATAAAGGAGAAAATCGTCATTTTACACTTCAAGTTTTACTAACACCCTTACATTTATGTATTTAAGCTTCTTGTCATTTAATTATGTGTGTTGTATTTATAATTAAGTATTTTATGTATTTTAGGGGCATCATAGTTATTTCACAATGAACGAGAGATCAGATGGTAAAACGGACATCACTTTTGAACTCAGGACGGTCGAAAACCTTAGGAGGAGCACAAAAGGAAAAATGGCTCTGTTCACATGTACGGTACTGTCTACATTACTGTTCACGACACTGTTCACATAGACGGATCGATGATGTGGCATTAACCAATGATGTGGCATTGACTGATGAGGAGTCACGATCCTGTTGGACTAAAATTCTTATGCACTGTTGATTAATGACGTGGCAGCATGTTAGTGGACAAAAAATTATGCGTACGGTACATGCATATACACAGGATTATTTTCAACCAAACCACTTTACTGTTCAAGCCGGGTCAAACCGTGTCACTGTTCAAACCACGTGGTCAAACCGCGTACTGTTGACTGATGACATGGCGCAATCCTGAGCGTCCAAATTGTTTTTAATCCGATGGCCATGATTTACTCAATGTATCTATAAAAAGGGGGCCTCCCCCACTGATTTGATATCTCTGAATCCATTTTTGGACTCTATTTTCTATAATTCCTTCTCCATCTTGTATTTTCTACGTATTTTAATAAATTTCCATTTTGCCCCTAGTTCAATTATGAGTAGCTAATTTTCTTTCAAGCTTGGGTTGAAGGTGAAGTCTTAACATGTGTCATGGGCTTTATTTGGTAAATTTATTTTCTCTTCCCCTCTAGTTTTTATGGATGTTTTGACTTCTCGTCGAAAAATAATAAAAATCTTGTTTAGATACCGCATTGGTTTCACCGGCTCCCTAGTACAAGGTTATTATTATTTGACACGATAAGCCCTTAGCACCATATTGATTAGAGTGTGGTTCATGAGGTGTGGAATCCCCCTTATGATTTAATTGGCATTAATAAAGAATATTTAGCCCATGGTGCATGTTGATACGGATCCAGATACCCAAGTACGTCATTTCAATAGATTTCTCTTCAATTTATTCTCGCCATTTCAATTCTAATTTTACGATAATCTAAGTCACTTTCACTACAAATCCAACCACCTTCACACAAAATTAATTCTACATATAATTAAAATCCACTTCCTCGTGGGATCAACACTCGTCACTATTGATCTATACTACAATAGATTTGTGTACTTGCGAGTTCAATAAAATTTGCACAACAACTATAATATAGGCGGTAGAGCCGACCATAACATAACTAAGTGTCATAGATTAGGCGACAAAGCCGACCATAACATAATTAAGTATCATAGATTAGGATGCAGGGCCGACCATAACATAATTGAGTATCATAGATTAGGCGGCAGAGCCGACCATAACATAATTAAGTATAATAACCAATCACATCATAATAGTCATCACAAGATTAAGAATTGATTATAGTATAAAAAGAATTTTGTCCTTACATTGCATTTGAAGTATTACCTCTTGACCTTGACTTCTTAGACTTTTCTAAATTGAGGGTTTCTCTACTCTTGTTGTTATGACTTAGAATAGAAGAAGATGAAATTTCTAGGTTGCATTGAAAATGAAAGGGGGTAGGGGTATTTATAAGATTTCTTAAGGCTAATGGATGGATAGGATTTTACCACCATAACTTTTGATCAATAGCTAAGATTATTCTTCATAAATAACTTACTAAATTCTAGAATTCTTAACTTTCTCTAGATATTTCTTCTTACATCATCACTTATGTCATTGCTTATGTCATTATTCCTTAGAATTAAATATTATAATACTTAAGGAGGCTTGTTAGCTTAAAATAAATTCTACTATATTTAAGTGAGAAAATTGTACCTCACATTTGGGGTGTATGGGCACCCCAGGAACAAAACTGTGCGGGTCTTGTTAAGGCCCGAAGTGGACAATATCTTGTCAAGTCTGGGTTGGGTTATGATAGATGGTATCAGAGGCTCTACATGTCCTCTTGGGTGATGATGGGGCAAACCTCAACGAGGACGTTGAGTCTTTAAAGGGGGTCTATATAACACCCTAAGTATATCCCACATTAGCAAAGCAAGGGAGAGAAGCTGGGTTTATAAGGGGTGATCCACACTTTAATTGGCAAAACGCATTTTGGGGTGTATGCGTGCCCCAGGAACAAAAATGTACGGATCTTGTTAAGGCCCATAACGGATAAATCTTGCCAGGTCTGGGTTGTCATGACCCAACCTAGACATGGCAAGATATTATCCGCTTTGGGCCTTAACAAGAGTAGCCTGATTTTTTTCCTAGGGTGCGCATACACCCCAAAATGCATTTTGCCAATTAAGGTATGGATCACTCCTTATACACCGCACAGTTTCTGTCATAACCCAGCCTAGACCTGGCAAGATATTGTCCGCTTTGGGCCTTAACAAGACCTGAACGATTTTGTTCCTGGGGCGCCCATACACCCCTAAACGCGTCTTACCAATTAAGGTGTGGATCACCCCTTATAAACTTAGCACCTCTCCCGTGCTTTGCCAATGTGGGATTCATCTAGGGTGTTACATACACCCCCCTTAGGGACTCAGCGTCCTCACTGAGGTTTACCCCACCATCGCTCAAGAGGACACTCGGAGTCGCTCTGATACTATCTGTGATGACTTAGCCCAAACCTGGCAAGATATTGTCCACTTTGGGCCTTAATAAGGCCCACACGGTTTTGTTCCTAGGGCGCTCATACACCCCAAAACGTGTCTTGCCAATTAAGGTATCGATCACCCCTTATAAACCCAATATCTCTCCCGTGCTTTGCCGATGTGCGATTCGCCTAAGGTGTTAAAATAAACTTTGAACTCCTTTGTTGTCTTTAAACTTTTAATTTCTATTGTACATGAGGAAAAACATTAAGAATAACAAAAGGACTAACCCATCTACAGTATAACTTACTAGGAAATAACTTAAGACGTGAATAGAACAAAAGGATTTTCTACCCAACAATAATATTTTCCCTCGAAATCATCTTACCATGAAAAGCCATAGTCTTGTCCTTGTAAACTTGCGAGCTTCTATAAGCATAATTCCTAATTTCTTCAAGTTCATTCAATTGGAGTTTCCTTTGTTCACTAGCAGCATCCATGTCCATCTTACATTGCTTGATTGCCCAATATGCCTTGTGCTCAAGCTCAACTAGAAGATGACATGGCTTACCATACACAAGTTGGAAAGGTGACATCCCAAGTGTTGTTGCCTTCCTATTGGGATTCGTTATTTTCTCTAAAACATACTTGACTTCTCAATTTGAAACTTCAGTTTGCCTATTATGATACAAACCTCGTCAAGAACTGATGCGACCCTAATCAATTTAGTTCCCAAGATCGAATCTAAACCAAGAATGGAATGGAACCTCGACCCAATGCTTATTGAAAGCACGAACCTTGGTATGTGAAGATGCCACAATCAGCTATGGATGGTTTGATTAATAAGTCAAGAGTTTGAACGCCATAAAAATCCGATAAGTTCAAAGAGTTCATAAAAAACCAAAGAGAATTAACTCTCTCACCAATTGTATGAAAAAAACTTCCTCCATGTTTATTGAATACGAGTACTTTATATAGGGTTGGTTATAATAATTTTTGGAAATAAATCCTAAGCCAAAAATCAAATCTAAATCTAAATATTCCCTAATAGGAAAGAATCTATATCCAATCAGAATCCTAATCCAAGTAAACAGGTATCAGAGGCAAACAAAACTTTTTACCCACAAGCTAGAATATTATTGTATATTGGCGGGAAACCAGTGATATATATTCTGATGGTTATTTCAAATGGGGACTAGATCAGTTTGCACTACTAGTATAACAAGCCACGTACAATTATTTTCTATGTTTGAGCATAATGCTTTTCATTAAAATGAAGTGGTAAATGTGAGATATGTTCGTCTTGAATAGGAAATAAAGGAAATACTGAAACAAAAATGGCATCTTCATCAAACAGTTCAGATAATCTTGCTCCTATTACTCTTTCTTCAACTCTCTCCCTTCCAAAATCTTGTTCTAAACGTCTGGCTTCAAAAATAGAAAACCTTGTTGAGTATTCGTATGTCCCAGAGTCAGCCCAAATTACTGCATCTTCCATGCCTCTTATTAGCCCATATAAATTGTATCAACGACCAAATTCCTTAACCAGAAGTATTAGAACCTTAATTTCAATAAAAAGGCTTGCTCCAAAAGAATATATCCAGTCATCTTGACTAGATCAGTGTGCTCTTCAAGCATCATAAGTAGAACAATATGTTACTCTTGAAATACCACCAGAGCTTGTTGCTCAGTGGAAAAGGGAAGGATATACGCACCTCCATCTTGGAGGAGTCCGGTTGATATTCACTCTTCATGCAGAAAAGCCTTACCTATCACAGCCATGTTAGCACTATTGGAAGCCAGGTTCAAGGAATATCAACATGCAGTCATAGGAACAGACCTGACTACTCTAGATGCAGGAAGCGTTCTTTTGATCTTTTACCCAAATTTCAACCTCTCACTAGATGATCCAAACCTCCCCACTACTCTAAAAGTTCAGATCCAGATCCAAGGTGCTGAACAAACAGTTTCTTAAAAAATGGCAACATTACACCATCAATTAGTGTATCAGTTACAAAACCATGCACTTCACCTACCAACACCTCAAACCACATAAGATGCACTGATGATTCTTGCTGATTCTTCAAACAATATCCCATCCATAGTCCAGATCCCTAGGCAGATCCAAAAGCAAGAACTGCTTAAGCTCATCCCCCTCGAATGGCTTTCCAACTATGAAAACTTTCACTAAAACTCCCAGCTGGTCCAAACAACTGATGCTCATTTTGAAAAAAGAGTAGATGGAACTGTAAAATTAACTTTTCAATCATCATCCACTTCCCATACACCTATTGTTTCTCATCCACCCTCTCAACAATCCATACCTAGAAACTTTTTTTCATACTCTTGCATGATCACAGCCGTATCTACGACACAAGAAAATCTTCCCATTCACAGATTTGCTTCAGATGGCTATCCGATCTACCCAGAAAAATCAATGGTCATTTTTTATGGGATGTTCCAGGGTCCCATATGTGTGATCCAGATTGTCCTTGCCTTGAAGAGGAAGATGATGATGATGATTTCAATAGACGTCCCAGACGGCGCAAAAAGAAAAGTCACAAAATGGATCCTTGCCATAAAAAACCTCCTCTACCTCCTAATGATCCAGATAGTCTAATGCCTTTACCTATTTCTAGGAAATGTTTAAGGCTCATATAAAAGGAGTATAAACAAAAATCATGCAGAAAAGAGACGACCACGTTCTCATCTCCTGCTATGCATGTCCAACCTTGCATGATATTCTCATCAAGCTTTTACCAAGAACAATTCCCTCCTCTAGGAAAACAAATTGATCCACCACCAAACCTTTTGTCCACTCTCCTGTTACACTAAATGGCCAACTTGAAGAACCATAACCTTTTGAATCTGTACTAAACTGGCAAACTCAAAATGCCAGGGCACAGAACTCAGCTTTCAGATCTCTTGACGAAAAAATTGAAAAAGTGGCATTTCAAGTCAAGCAGACAGACACAAAGGTGGACAAGATTACATCTCAGCTTGAACAGATGTATCTTGACATGCAAAATCGAGTTACCCAACTTGATTCAAATCTACGGTTTATGATCCAAAATAGATATTAAGGTCCAGAATTTAACCAAAAAGAAGCAGATATTAGGCAGTTAAAAGCTGAACTTGCCAGGATTGATGCTGACAAACAACAACCTTCATTGTTTGCAAAATCCCCTGCTCTACCCTTACACACACTAACTTTCAATACTTATCAGCCTTTCTACACACCATCCACCTTACGAAAACCTATAGACTATGCCAAATTCTTTGGCCTGTCTCATCTCAAACATGCTCCAACACATGCTCCTCAAAAACCATGGTCCAGACCTCTTAAGCCTAAACCACCTCCAACTTACCACCAACCCTCTGATCCACAATCTTCTCTAGAACCTCAATCTACTCAGAAGAACAAAGAACATATGCACCAATACTCATCTCAGGTCCTGCCTCACCTTTCAGAATAAAAAAAAAACCTCAACTGATGAAGAATCTTTTTCTTCAGAATCTTATTCTTCCTCCTCCAACTCTAAAAAAAGCTTCACTAATATCTCTAAGATTCTAATGGTTCAGCCATCAACAGAGTCAACTGATCCTTCTCCCTCATTACCTCCTCAAAACCTATAGTTGAGAAAGCAGAGGTGGTATCAGAGCCAAACGAACTCAAGCAGAGGTGGTATCATAGTTTAAAGTGTTCAAGTGTTACTTGTCAACCTAGAAGTAATATTATCAATATGGCAGCTTTATCTACAAACCCAGTTTCTTCTGAATCCTCTCATATTTCTCTCTCTTCTACTCTTTCTTTACCCCGTTCTTGTTAGAAACATATTGCTTCAAAAATTGAAAATCTTGTTGAATACTCTTATATTCCAGAATCAGGCCAGATCAATGAATCACAGTTCCTAGTAATGAGCCCATACAATCTTTACAAACAAAAAACCTCTTTCACCAGAAGCATCAGAACCTTGATTTCTACAAAAAGACCTTTACCCAAAGTACATCCAATCTTCAAGACTAGACTAATGCGCTCTTCAAGCCTCTCAGAGTGAACAATATGTTACACTCAAAATACCTACTAATCTCGTAACTAACTGGAAACGAGAAGCGTATACACACCTTCACCTTGGAGGTGTGAGGCTAATCCTTACTTTACATGGAAGGAAATGTTTGCATGTCACAGCCATAATTGCCCTGCTAGATACCAGATTCAAGGAATATCAATATGCTGTCATTGGAATTTTTTTAACTACACTCCATGATGGTAGTGTATTGTTAACCTTCTACCCCAATTTCAACATGTCCCTTGAAGATCCAAATCTTCCAACGACCATAAAAGTTCAAATCCAGCTCTAAGGAGCAGACCAAACACCCACTTCAAAAATAGCCACTCTTCATCATCAAATAGTGTATAGATTACAGAATCATGCACTAGATCTACCCACTTCACAAACAACCATAGATGCATTGATGATCATTGCAGACACCAATACAATCCCAACAATAATCTAAATCCCCAAACAAATTCAAAAGCAAGAGTTGCTTCAACTCATGGCCTTTGAATGGCTTTCCAACTATGAGCAGTTTCACCAAAACTCAGAGCCAATTCAAACTTCTGAAGCCATTTTTGAAAGAAGATCTGAAGCCAGTTAAGATGTTTTTTCAAACTCCAGGACAATCTTCAAATCCCAAAGCTCCAAGGCTCTCATATACTGCTATGATCAAAGCAATAAACACGGGACAAGAAGAAAATCTTCCACTTTATGGATTTTCTTCAGAAGGATATCCAGTCTATCCTAACAAAGTCAATGGACACTTCTTATGGGATGTTCTAGAAGCCCATATGTGCAACCCTGATTGCCTTTGCTTAGAAGATCCATACAATGATGATGAAGACTTTGAAATCACGAGGAGAAGATGAAGGAGAAAAAAGAAACCTTCTCATCCAAAACTCCTTGCAAATCATACTCTCCAAAACCATCAGATGATCTAAATTCAAGTCAGCCTTTACCGATCTATAAAAAGGCTCTCAAATGGATATAAAAAGAAAATGCTATCTCACCGGAAACCGTTCCTTGACCACCAAAGCTCAGGTCATGCCTGATGTTTTCCTCCTCCAGTCAGTCCTACCAAGAACCATTTCCCCCACTTGAAAAACAAACAGATCCACAGACCAAAGTTGTTTCTCAGCCTTTTGTGCAGTCACCCATCACATCTTCTAGTCAACTAGAAGCCCCAAAGCAATATGAAACAGTCTTAAATTGGCAAACTCAGAATGCCAATGCTCAAAACCAAGCACTTCATAATCTTGGGAGAAAAATTGACAAAGTTGCAACCTAGGTGACCAAGACTGAAACCAAGGTGGATTCACTCAATGCTCAATTAGAACAAATCTATCTGAATTTGCAGAGTAGAATCTCTGAATTAGATATTGATCTCAGAATAATGATCAACAATCGTATATGGGGTCCAGAATTTAATTAAAAAGAAGCAGAAATTAGAAAGCAAAAAAGTTGAGCCTGCCAGAATTGATGCAGACAAAGAACAACTATCCATTTTCACCAAAACTCAATCTTTACCCATTCTTGCCCCTCTATTTGATACATATCAACCCTTCTATAATCTTTCCAAACCACCAATGGACTACAACAAGTTCTTTGGTCTTTCTCATCTTCTTTACAAAAATTAAGAACTTCCCACAACACCTTCAACATCCAAAAAGCCAGCCATGAAAGTCAAAATTTCAGAACCAAAAGGCAACTCTTGAACCAAGGAAAGACAAAGCTCCTATACACCAATACTTTTACCAAAGTGTTGGGTTACAAGGTAGTGATCCAGATTTAGACTCATCCTCTTATTATAGTACTAGTTCTCAGGAGCAATCTTCCTCAGACTCAGAGTCTCAATATGCAGATATCTATGGCTTACCCATGGTTCAACCATCCGGAAAGACGGAAGAACCAAGCACATCTATACCATTTGTAGATGAATCTAATGATGAAAATGCAGACTAAGGCAGTTCACAAACTGAACCAATTCCTCCAAACCCACTAGCACCTGAAACTTCCTCTAAACCATCTTCGACACAATGGTTCACTTTTGATGACATTCCTCTCCACAAATGACCAGCCAGACACCAAGAATTTGCTGCTTGGGTCGATGTACAAATGACACGACCAAATGCACAATCTTAAACAATTCTCCAAGAATTCTGCTCGAGATTCACTAGTTCATTGTGAGATTGGTTCGAAAGTTTGGGAGAATACAAACTTCAATTGATTCAAACCACAGTCGCAAAGCCCTTATAGTCATTTATGAATAGTTCATTGGAGAACCAGCTGCAGCAAATGAAGCCTCCATAAAAGAATTTCATCAAATGAAATGTTGTTCTCTCAAGCGCAACCATTTGGAGATGCATTACAAAAGAATGAGCATGCTTTACTACAAGTTAAATGGCTTTAATGATCCAACTTTAAAGCATGTTTTCATTGCTTCACTTCCTTCAGAACTTCAACCAGAACTCCAGAGACAGCTTACAGCCTTTAATCTCGATATAGCCAACATTGCTCTTGGAAAAATTTTCCAGTTGACTATGTTATGTCTTGACAGATTGTGTGAACAAAAAGACTTCTTCAAAGACCTCATTGAAAATAGACAACCTTTTGCCTCAGCCTGCAAAAAGCCATACTCAAAATCCAATGCAAAGATGATAAAAAATGCACTTGTCCAACCAAAAAGAAAGGTCATTTCCAAAAGCACCCTCACAGATCTTCCAAGAAAGGCAAAAAACCTTACAGGTACTTTAAGAAGAAAGATCCATCCCAGTTCAGGAAGAAAAAACATAACCGTTGTTTCATTTGCAAGAAACGCGGTCATTTTACCAGAAATTGTCCAACCAAGTCAGTAAAAGCTGTTCGCCTCATCCAACATTTGCAAAAATCTTCATTGCTTTCTGATCATGAAGATGTTGAGTACAATTTCTCTAAACAGACAGAATATGAGGATCATACAGCATTCATCCTCACAGAGTCAACAGATGATTCTGAGATAGATGAAATTTCTGTTATTACTACTATTCAAGGATTCAACTAGGTCCATTCAAAACCCACTGCACCTTCAGTAAAAATTTCAGTCCTTCCATCCAAGTTTCATAAACCTATTCCTGTAATTGGTTTTCTTGATACTGGTGCACAACGCAGTATGCTCAATCCCACAGTTCTTCCTTCCTCTTGTTGAGAAAAACATATTGAGTTCTTCAAAGCAACCAATGGTGAAATTTTCAAAACCTCACTGATTACCAAAAAATCCATTGGGATTTAGTTTTTTCCAAACTGCATCATATGGCAAAAAAATCGTTGGTTCAGATTTACCAGACAAAGATCTTCTTATAGGATTTGATATCCTGTATTTGGTAAGAAACCTCCACATCATACCAACTGGCATCAAGTTCAAACAAATGTTTTTGCCTCATATAGATATTCTTCATCTATATACTCTCTCAGATACAGACCCTCTTTATACATCCATCACTCAAAAACTTCTTCAGTTCTGTCCTGAGAACCACTCTAAGTTCAGTCATCCTCTTCCTCTTTGGAAAAATGATAAGTTCTTCATTCAACTTCCCTTTTTTTAGCCAAACAAAGGCTAAAAAGAATGTGAACCATTCAACAAAGGCAACTCATCCAGGAATGCCACCATCTGACCATCTTTTAGCCAAACAAGAATGTGACCAATTGCTTCAGCAAGGTCTCATTGAGCCCACAAATTCAGATTGGGCTCGTCAAGCCTTTTAAGTTAAAAAAAGGTTTGAGTTAGTTCAAGGAAAAAAGAGATTGGTAATTGATTATCAGCCTCTAAATGCTTTTCTCAGAGATGAAAAATTTCCTCTACCAAAAATCCAATCCTTATTTGTCCATCTTTAAGATGCAAAATTCTTTTCCAAATTTGATCTTAAAGCCGGTTTTTGGCAACTCGGCATTTCACCCTCTAATAGACCTAAAACGACCTTCTGTATTCCTAATGCCCATTATCAATGGACAGTAATGCCCTTTGGTCTCAAAGTTTCTCCTTCCCTGTGCCAAAAAGCAATGGTCAAAATATTTTCTCCAATACTTCATCATGCTCTGGTGTATATCGATGACATCTTGTTGTTTTCCACCACCCACCAGACCCACCAAAAATTACTTTCAGGTTTCTTTGACATCGTGCAATCACATGGAATAATGCTTTCAGAAAAGAAAAAAAGCATTGGAAAGGAATCTATTGACTTTTTAGGCATGGTGTTAAAAGATGGCCACTACCATCCAGGACCATACATTGCACAAGAATTGACAAAGTTCCCAGACGCAAATCTCAATAAGAAGCAAATTCAACAGTTCCTTGGAATTGTTAATTATTTGAGAGACTTTATTCCCAAACTTGCGGTCTACAGCAGCAAATTGTCATGCATGCTAAAGAAACAGCCCCCACCATGGGGTCCTGAGCAGACAACAGCTGACCGACAGCTCAAAAAGATTCCTCAGTCACCACCACCACTCAAGATTCCCACAGCTGGACAAAGAATTCTCCAGACAGACGCCAGTGATGAATACTGGAGTGCCATTCTTCTAGAAAAAATTAGAGAAACAGAGTCCTATTGCGCTCATGCAAGTGGACAGTTCAAGGATGCACAGAAGAATTATCATGTCATTTACAAGGAGATTTTAGCAGCCAAGTATGGAATCAAGAAATTTGAATTCCATCTGATTAGCCACAACTTCCTTATCAAAATGGACAACTCCTCTTTCCCGAAGATCCTTGATTTTAAGAACAAGTTGCTTCTAGACAAGCAATTGCTCAATTTAAAAGCTTGGTTCGCCAAGTATGACTTCACAGTCGAACACATAAAAGGTGATAAAAATCTAATCTAAAACAGATTTCAAATGTATTTTTACTATATATGAGGATATCATCAAAATAAACAACAACAAACTTGCCAATAAAAGCTTGCAAGACATGATTCATAAGTCTCATAAAAGTGCTCGAGACATTAGTTAGACTAAAAGGCATGACTAACCATTCATACAAACCGTATTTTTTTTAAAAGCAGTTTTTCATTCATCTCCTTCTTTCATTCTAATATGATGATATCCACTTTTCAAATCAATTTTAGAAAATACACAAGACCCATGTAATTCATCAAGCATGTTATCTAGCCTAAGAATGGGATGTCGATACTTTACCGTTATGTTGTTGATGGCTCGACAGTCAATACACATCCTCCATGTCACATCCTTCTTAGGAACTAATAAAATGGGAACTGCACATGAACTCATGCTTTCTCTCACGTACCCTTTTTTCCATTAATTCATTAAACTGCCTTTGAAGTTCCTTGGTCTCCTCCGGATTGCTCCTATAGGCTGGTCTATTTAGAATGGCTTTACAGGGCACAAAATCAATCTGATGCTCAATCCCTGGAATTGGAGGTACACCACATCCTCATACTCATACAAAAGAGAAGTAATAGAACTAGGAAAGTAGGGTCAAATTCGTTAGTGTTCAAAAATGCCTCTTTGTATAAAAGTACAATCATTGGCTGATGTAAAAACAATGCTTTTTTTATCTCACTCGCTCTCATGCAAAAATTCTTTTGTTTTCCATCTAATTTTCACTCAATGGCCGTAATTTCTTTGGTTTTTCTCTCACATTTTCCTCAGCCTCTTTTTGAATTTCACTCTTTTTTCTCTCTTTTTCTTTTCCTCACTCTCTCTCTATAGGCTCACTTAGTCTCCATAAACCTGCTTTGGTGTCAATGGAACAAGAGTGATGTTGCGTTGATTAAATACAAATGAATATTTGTTGGTGAAGCCACATGTTTCACACGTCTGTCGAATTGCCAAGGCTGCCCAAGTAACAAGTGTCCAGCCTGCATTGGCACTACATCACAAAGCACCTTATCTTTATAATTGCCAATTCAAAAAATCACTAATACTTGCTTGTTCACTTTCACCTCTCCACTGTCATTTAACCACTGTAGTTAGTATGGCTGTGGGTGTTTAAGTGTTGGAAGCCCTAACTTCTCTACCATGATAGTACTAGTAACATTAGTACAACTTCTTCCATCAATAATCATACTACATACTTTGTCTTGAACATAACACCTAGTATGGAAAATGTTTTCCTGTTGCACCACTTCATCTTCCTTTACTTGCACACTCAAAGCTCTCCTCGCTACTAAAGTCAATTCCATATACTCTTCATCTTCGACATCCTATAATGATGGTATCTCATTCTCTTCCGTCTCATCTTCAGTTACAATCTCACCATTGTCCCACAATACCATAACTCTTTTATTCACACATTTACTTCCGATTTGCCCCCTGCCTTGACATTTAAAACACTTAATGTCACGATTTCTAATAGAAGGAGTCACGATGTTACCTTGTGTATTGTGCTTGGAGGGCTCGGATCTTAGCTTAGGTGTAGTAGATGCTCATGGCCTCTTGTCTCATTTCACATAGATCGGCTTCCAAGGAGTGGAACTCGAGCTTGGGGCTGCACGAGTGTTACCCCTGATGAGAATCATCAAGGGAATACCATTAAAACTTCAAGTGATCCTTTGCACATTCATGGAGGCCCAATTACAAGAGCAAGAGCCAAAAAGATGCAAGCTGCTTTAAATAGATTAATTGAGAAAATATGGATTGAAAATACAATTCAAGATGCAAGACATTATGAATTGGGCTTGAAGAGAAGACAAGGCATTGTGGGCATTATTCAAGTTATTGGGCAGCCAAATACACAATGTGTATCAAATGTAGAAAGGTCAAGAATAAAAATTGTATTGATTGAGCCAGAAGTAATGTGTAAGCTATATACCGTTGAAAAGATAATTAAGTTAGCTTTCCAATAAATTTTACAGAACTGGATTTGGAGTTCTCTAGAAGGCGTTATGACCAATTCATTACAATTTGTTCAGACTTGGGATTTTCAACGACGCCTTTGTTTTTCAACTTCATTTGTTTGTTTTGTTTCAATTTTATTAATGTGTAAGGTAAGTCTACCATCAATGATGGTGGGATAACATTAAGTTTGTCAATGATAGCATTAATTATAGTAGGGTAGCATTTAAGTTTGTCAAAGATAGCATTAATTATGGTGGGTTGGTGAAGACTTTTGAAATATCCTTTGACAAACCTACTTGGAGGGTTGTTCCAATGTTTCCATTTGTATTTTTAGGATCTTGAGTTTCTTTTAACCTATTTAAATTCAATAACCTTGCTATGTAATGATATTAGAGATTAATGTTATTTGAATTTGAAAGATTATTCTTTCTTTGGTTCTTTTGAGAACTAGTGAACTTATCAAGAATTTGCATTCTTGTGGCGTTCTAAATTTAGACTTATCACTCACCTTCTCATCTATTTCTTGAGTGTGGCGTCAATATCATTCTTTATACCTTTGGTTCATGTTTTCTTAAGCATTGGGTCAAGGTTTTGTTTGTCATAAATCTATTTAGAAATTTCTTGGGAAGTTGAAACTACAAATTAAGTGTGGGTTTCAAAGTTTTATTGTGGGATTCACATCATTTGGTATCAGAGCTAGTTTCTAATCAGGTTTGAATGTCTTATTTATTTTTATTATAAAAAAACCCAAGTGCCACACCAAATATGACAATCCAGCACACTAACAAAGAAAAGAAATTAAGAGGATACAAAGAATGAAAAGGAAATTGAAGAAAGGAAAGCAAGCAAGCATGGCAACACAATTGATATGTGTGTAAACTATGCCAAGGAAAATAAATAGCTAAAATTCAATTTAATGAAAGTAGAAATACTTGAATTGTTTTGTAATTTTTTTTTAGCTTTCCAATAAATTTTACAGAACTGGATTTGGAGTTCTCTAGAAGGAGTTATGACCAAATCATTACAGCTTGTTCAGACTTAGGATTTTTAACGACTCCTTCATTTTTTAACTTCATTTGTTTGTTTTGTTTCAAGTTTGTCAATGTGTAAGGTAAGTCTACCATCAATGATGGTGGGCTAACATTAAGTTTGTCAATGATAGCATTAATTATAGTAGGGTAGCATTAAGTTTGTCAAAGATAGCATTAATTATGGTGGGTTGGTGAAGACTTTTGAAATATCCTTTGTAAAAAGGGTTGTTCCAATGTTTCCATTTGTATTTTTAGGATCTTGGGTTTCTTTAGCCTATTTAAATTCAGCAACCTTGCTATGTAATGATATTAGAGATTAATGTTATTTGAATTTGAAAGATTATTCTTTCTTTGCTTCTTTTGAGAACTAGTGAACTTATCAAGAATTTGCATTCCCGTGGCGTTCTAAATTTAGACTTATCACTCACCTTCTCATCTATTTCTTGAGTGTGGCATCAATATCATTCTCTAAACCTTTGGTTCATGTTTTCTTAAGCATTGGGTCAAGGTTTTGTTTGTCATAAATCTGTTTAGAACTTTCTTGGAAAGTTGAAACTACAAATTAAGTGTGGGTTTCAAAGTTTTATTGTGGGATTTGCATCAACCCCTCCTCTTGAGTTGCTGCTGAATCTTGATGGCTTTGTGGACTATCTCCTCAATCTCCATGTAATGTTGCAACTCAACCTTGTCTGCAATCTCCCGATTAAGTCCATTTAAGAATCGTGTCATGGTAGCTTCTGTATCCTCCTCTACATTTGCTCTAATCATGGCAATCTCCATTTCTTTATAATAATCCTCAACGCTTCGACTACCCCATGTAAGACGTTGTAATTTTTGGGTACAAGTCTCGATAATAGTGGTTAGGTACAAAATGTCTTCTCATCAATGATTTCATTTCATCCCATGTCTCAATTGGACGTTCCCTATTTCGCCTCCTGCTTATAACAAGCTGATCCCACCAAGTAATAACATAATCAGAAAACTTAATCACAGCTAATTTTACTTTTTTTGCCTCTGAATAATTGTGGCAGTCAAATATAAACTCCATTTTCTTCTCCCATTCAAGGTATGCTCTGGGTCGGATTTTCCTTGAAAGGATGGAATCTTCATCTTTATGCCACTCAATCCATCATCTATATTCCTAGCTCTCCTACCTTGTCTATCTCTCCTATAGCTACCCACTGAGTCCTCTCCTTCATCATACTCATCCCAATAATAGTCATCAATCTCTCTTCTAGTTGGAGCTCTTTCTCTCCTATATGCTTGGGGAACGGGTTGTGGCTGCCCTGCACGTGTGTTCTCCACCTGATCCAAATGCTCGTGGATGAGCTCTAATTCAGCCCTCATCATCCTTCTCATCTCTCCCATCAATGCTTGAATTTGTAAATTCTTAGTAGTTATAGATTGATCCTCTTCATTTGTGTTTCGTTCTAGGTTGTGAGACATAGCTATTATCTGTAAAAGAATGTTGGAAATAATGTGAAAGGACCTCACCTCACTCCCTTACGTATTTCACTCAAGAAAAATGACTCATTCAATTCCACTCGTGTTTCACTAAAATTATTGGCTTTTACCCTCTAATACACTCACACTCTCTTGCCTTTTTTTTCCACTCTTAGTAATCCTCACTTGGTTCTTATCAAATTAATCAAACCAATTCATAAAGATGACAACTAAAGAGAATTTAATTTCAGAGTAAAAAGGCAATTTGTATGAAAGTCGAGTTTTGATTTTGGGAACATTTTTCACCGATGGGGTAAAACTTGTTTTAGACTTCCAAGACACAAATAATGAAAAAAAATGAAAGATTTAAGAGGTTGGAATTTCTTTTTTTTTAAGGAAAAGGAATAGGTAAAACTTGTGGATTTAAGGAGAATTAAACCACAAAGATGCAAAATTGATTTTAAAAGGAAACCCTAAAAACACTGTTCACATAGCACTGTTCACGAAAATACTGTTCACCTGGCAGTATTCACGCAAATACTATTCACGACACTTTTTTTTAATTATTATTTATAGATACTAGAACAGGATGAAAAATTCAAACAAGAATGAAAAACAACAAAGAAAAAATGGATCTGATCTTCGAGCCTAGGCTCTGATACCAAATGATACGAATCCCGTCAAGAACTGACGCGACCCTAATGAATTTAGTTCCCAAGATCGAATCTAAACCAAGAATGGAATAGAACCTCAACCCAATGCTTATTGAAAGCACGAACCTTGGTATGTGAAGATGCAACAATCAGCTATGGAAATCTGATAAGTTCAAAGAGTTCATAAAAAACCAAAGAGAATTAACTCTCTCACCAATTGTATCAAAAAAACTTTCTCCATGTTTATTGAATACGAGTACTTTATATAGGGTTAGTTACAAGAATTTTTGGAAATAAATCCTAAGCCAAAAATCAAATCTAAATCTAAATGTAAATCTTCCCTAATAGGAAATAATCTAAATCAAATTAGAATCCTAATCCTAATAGGAAAGAATTTAAACCAATTTAGAATCCTAATATAAGTAAATAGGAAAGAATCTAAATCAAATTAGGATCCTAATTGGCTTAAATGCCTTACATCAATAAAATGGAAACTAGGCGATTAAAATAGAAATAACTGATTTGTTTCCCTAATAGTCTCCTCAAGAAATGAGAAAGTATCTGAAAAAGGAAAATAATATATTTTCCCGCCATAATGTGCAAGCCAACTCCCTATTTCATGGAAGTGACTATTTGGAAACTTAAAGAGCCTAAATCATGCATTTATCATGTGCGATTCCTTCAACAGGCCTCCACGAATTTGATTGAGCCAAAGTTGCTTGAATCAATCCATTAAGCACTTTTTTGAATTTCTTTGCTTGAGCTCTTGTAACGGGTCCGACGAGAACTTGAATAGAATCTGAATATGCCTCATCCCATGTGCTTGTGATAGTTTTATCCTTAATCTCATCACATTAGTTTGTGGATAGTATGGTGTAAATAGCTTTTATGTAATGTTGTATTTCCTCAACGAAGCTTTAAATGTACGGTTGCAAAAATGGGTTCCTCTATCAATGATTATAGCTCTCGGTGTTCTAGACCTTGCAAATATGTTAGGCCTTGAAAAATCTACAACTACTTTAGGATCATTAGTTTTGGTAGCTCTTGCTTCCACCTATTTAGAAACATAATCAACTCACAAGGAATATGTAAAGATTACCATATGAAGCTAGAAATGGTCTCATGAAATCAATCCCCCAAACATCAGAGATCTGAACAATAAATATGGGTGTTTGAGGCAATTGATTTCTTGCACCCAAGTAACCTACTCTTTGACAATGATCACATGATTTACAGAAAATAAATGCAACTCTGAATAAAGTAGGCCAATAAAATCCACTCTCAAGTTCCTTGAGAACTATTCTTTTTGCTCCCAAGTGACCACCACATGCATAATAATGACAGAAAGTTAATATATGTAAACATTCAGAATTTGGGTACACACATTCTTATCATTTGGTGTAGATAATCCCACACATAATACTTGGAAATTGACTTTAGTTTATCCTCTTGAGGACGAGTTAGATCATTAGGACGCTTCTTGGTTACTAAATAATTCATAATATCAGTATACCCAAGGGGTTAAAGTTTCTTAACAAAATAATTGCTCCTTTGGAAAATTTTCATGCAAAGACGAAGGATCATTATCATGAAATAAGGCCACTAAGGTGATCTATCTTTGATGATACCAAAACAATGACGAAAAGATCGTCCTTTGGACCAGTAGTTTGCATGCTTAGGTTTCTAGCCGATATACTCAGGTGGAAAATAGAAAAATTTTAAACATTTTCATTTCAGGTTATATAACCCAAAATAGATGTTTCTTTAGTCTAAAATAGGGTACCAAACCAGATAAGAAATTATCAAAAATTTTCTGATGCACAGGATCCTTGCTAAAGGCAAGTGCAGAGCATACTTCCTTTAGTTTCAAAATGAACATATGTAAGTTTTCTTCTTATTTGAAAACCTTTTAGAGCTTCATTAACAGAGAGAAAAGAGAAGTTAGAAACTCATGATGAGAGAAGGTGAGGAATTTTATTAATATTGTGCTTCGTTTATTAATATTGTGCCTTATATAGAAAATCATCAAGGACCCCTTGAATGATTATAATCAACAAATAGGCACATGCTTTTGGAAAGTAAAGCACACCTTTTTAGAAAGTAAAGCACACCTTTTTAGAAAGTAAAGCACACCAACTAAGACTTTAACAAATGCAAGCATGACAAGGATAGGATAGGGCTCCTATCACTTTACAAACGACATAATGAAAAACGACAAGCCAACGGGAAAACGCAAAAGATAAACATCACAAGCATGACTCATGCTTTAATTATTACAAGCCAAATTTGAAAAAAAGCAAAAGATGCCAAGATGCGTGAATTACGGAGATGAGAGATTCATGTAATCTTCATCGGATGAGCTGTCAATTGCATCTTTATCTCTTGAAAAGAGGACTTTGAGTGATGGATGTGGAGTTTCTGGTGGATGTTGATGATCTGGGCGACAGGGTGGCCAAGCGACAGGGTGGCCAAGGGCAAAATATCTTGCGCCAATCAGAAGAGGGGTGGTCATTGGATCAGGTTTGCTAGAACTGGCTTTAGTCGTTGGATCATCTAAGGCATGTGATGGAGGAGTTTATTGGAGGTTTTGGAGGTGTTGGCTTAATGGCAAGAATGCTTCCCATGGGTCTTGTGCATCTTGGTATAGAAAATCAGTGAAGTCTAGTTTTTCTTCCTTGATGATAATACCCGTGGATTTAGGCTTTGAAATTGCTGAAGGAGTGGGGATCATGATGATATCATGTTGTGGACTGAGGGAGGTGTGAGAAATATCTTTGTGTGGAGCAGGTTGGTGGTTTAGTTCACAAAGGAAATTATAGAGTTCCTTTTGAACTTTATCATCTTGTTCCAGAATGGATGGGTGTGGTGCGGTGAACCATTCAAAAACTTGGTCTTGAGTCCAGAAGAAGTGTGTGTTGGGATGTTGGAAGTATGGTCTATGAATAATGAACACAGATGTGAACATTTTGGCTTCTGATGCGGGCATACGTTCCAAATTATAGAATTGTGACAATTGTTAGAGTTTCATTCTCCACCATGGAATTGGAGAAAACCATTCAAGGATTGTCCAGATGAGGGAGGTTGATTTGTCAGGATTGAAAAAATGTTCTAAGGTGGCTGTTACTGGAACAATCAGTTTGGTGGCATAGAGGACAGCTTTAGAGTTGTGACAATAAGTGTGTGGTTGTTGTGCCACGAAGGTGGATTCTTTTTAAGTAGAGCTGACAGCTGGCGGGTGTGGTGTTCAACATGAGGAATAAAATCCCTGATATAATTGATAATACCAAGGAACTGCTGAATTTACTTTTTGGAAAGATTCTGATCTGGAAAGTGGATGAGCTCTTGGGCAATGTGCTTTTCTGGCTGATAGTGGCCATCTTTGATAGTCATTCCAAGGAATTCAATGTTATTGGTGGCAATTGTGCTTTTCTTAGCTGATAACATGATTCCATGAGACTGAATAATATCAAGGAATTGATTTAACAAATGTCGATGATCATCTTGTGTACCTAAAAACAACAAAATATCGTCAATGTAAATCAATGCACTATGCAGAATGTGTTGGAAAATTTGGACCATGGTTTTCTGAAAAATGGATGGGGCTGTTTTAAGACCAAAGGGTAAAACTGTCCATTGATAGTGGGCATTGGGAATGCAAAAGGCAGTTTTGTAACGTTCGAATGGAGTGGACTGAGGGAGGTGTGAGAAATATCTTTGTGTGGAGCAGGTTGGTGGTTTAGTTCACAAAGGAAATTATAGAGTTCCTTTTGAACTTTATCATCTTGTTCCAGAATGGATGGGTGTGGTGCGGTGAACCATTCAAAAACTTGGTCTTGAGTCCAGAAGAAGTGTGTGTTGGGATGTTGGAAGTATGGTCTATGAATAATGAACACAGATGTGAACATTTTGGCTTCTGATGCGGGCATACGTTCCAAATTATAGAATTGTGACAATTGTTAGAGTTTCATTCTCCACCATGGAATTGGAGAAAACCATTCAAGGATTGTCCAGATGAGGGAGGTTGATTTGTCAGGATTGAAAAAATGTTCTAAGGTGGCTGTTACTGGAACAATCAGTTTGGTGGCATAGAGGACAGCTTTAGAGTTGTGACAATAAGTGTGTGGTTGTTGTGCCACGAAGGTGGATTCTTTTTAAGTAGAGCTGACAGCTGGCGGGTGTGGTGTTCAACATGAGGAATAAAATCCCTGATATAATTGATAATACCAAGGAACTGCTGAATTTACTTTTTGGAAAGATTCTGATCTGGAAAGTGGATGAGCTCTTGGGCAATGTGCTTTTCTGGCTGATAGTGGCCATCTTTGATAGTCATTCCAAGGAATTCAATGTTATTGGTGGCAATTGTGCTTTTCTTAGCTGATAACATGATTCCATGAGACTGAATAATATCAAGGAATTGATTTAACAAATGTCGATGATCATCTTGTGTACCTAAAAACAACAAAATATCGTCAATGTAAATCAATGCACTATGCAGAATGTGTTGGAAAATTTGGACCATGGTTTTCTGAAAAATGGATGGGGCTGTTTTAAGACCAAAGGGTAAAACTGTCCATTGATAGTGGGCATTGGGAATGCAAAAGGCAGTTTTGTAACGTTCGAATGGTTTAATGCCAAGTTGCCAGAATTTGGATTTAAGATCAAATTTTGAAAAGATTTGAGCATTTTTTAAATAAGTGAACATGCTCTATCTTTTGGCAAAGGGAATTTGTCATCTTGTAAAAACATGTTTAAAGGCTGATAGTCTATGACCAATCGTTTTTTGCCTCTAACAATCTCATAATGTTTTTCAACATAAAAAGCTTGACAAGCCCATTGAGAACTAGTGTGTTCAATAAGTCCTTAGGCCAGCAACTGAGAACATTCTTTTTGGGCTAGGACTAAGTCAGAAGGACTCATTCCTGGATGGGCGGCTTTGGTTGAATTGACATCTTCATTCAACTTGAAAGGTAATTGGTGAATGGTTTAAACATGGACTTAACTCGGATTCCAGTAGGAATGATTTTGAAGGTGTTTTATCTGGTGAATGATATTAAATCCTAACAAGACATCCTTATTAGGCAGATGGGAACCAATGACTTTTGTCCAGATAACACAATTTGGAAAGATTTGAATACCAATGGGTTTTCTGGTAATCAAGGTGGTGGTGAAGAGTTTTCCATTGACTGCTTTGAAATTTTCTTCAGAATGTTGCCAAAACTAAGAGGGAAGTATGTCAGGGTTTAACATACTTCGTTGGGGCCCTGTATCAAGAAGACTAATGGCCGGAATTGGTCTTTGGAATTTAGAGGGTAAGATGTGGACTTTTATGGAAGGGATAAGGATGGTATTGTCAAGAGACAATAGTTATTGGTGGAAAACAGTCTGAAACTCATCATTTTCATGATCATCGGATGAGTTTTGCAAGGCCGTATATATAGCTGCAGGAAGTTGTTGTGCACAAGCTCTTTGGATGAAACAAACACTTAGAGACTATGGTATTAACCTAGAACAAATTCTCATTAAGTGTGTTAATACTAGTGCTATAAATCTTTCAAAGAATCCCATTCAATACTCTAGAACCAAGCATATAGAAATAAGACATCATTTCTTGAGAGATCATGTTCAAAAGGGAGATATTGCATTAGAGTTTATTTCTACAGAAAAACAACTCGTCGATATTTTTACCAAACCCCTTGGCGAAGAACAATTTTCAAAAATTCGGCATGAACTTGGGATGATGAAATTTTTGCATTAACGTCTTTATTCATGCTATTGAGTGTACTGAATTGATTGACTCATTGGTGATTTAATATTTATGAAATGCTTGAGCTTGATATTCAAATGATGTATTTGCTTTGTTAATTCTTGATTGATTATATGAATTAATTGCTTGAATACATGTTCATGAATCATGCATTAAAATGACGCATAAAACATTTTTAGATCAATCAAACGATCTTGGAATGTATTATTTACTGGCCAAAAATTAAATCAAATGTGCGAAATTATAGATAAAATAAACGAATAACCGTTTCCAATAAATGGTGCACCGTTTTATTCCAGAAACGAGATTTTTTGTTTGTCTTTTTACCCTTTCACCATTTGATGCAATCGGTAAACCGTTTAAAAACAGAGAGTCCTCTAACAGTTACTCCTTAACCGTTAAGAGCTTAACCTTTCACCGTCTCCCATTCTTTAGCCTCTAGAAGTTACCCCTTAACTGTTTAAATAAACGGTTAACCATTTTCGTGAATATAAAACTGTTCAAAGGCTTTCTTCTTCCTCTTCAGTTGCCATTTCACCGTTTCAGCCATAGTTGCGCAGCCGACGCCTCCTATGTCCCCAAATCTTTATTTTCCTTGTTTTTCTTGCCAAATCAAACCTACAACATCATTTCTTATCTCCTTTAAAACACTTTCACCGATTCAAATCTTCAAATCAAGCCCAAAATTGAAAAATCTCAAATCTAAACCCTAACTGCCGACGTTCGGGTTTCTTCATTTTTAACCCGATTCTTCCCCTTCTTCAACCAAATTGAGTATCAAAATCACATCCTCTACTCATTCCTCAGTAAATAATCGGTTCATTTTCTTCTCATCACATCTCTCCCGCATTTTTCCAACTCTGTTGTGCTTCACCATGGCTGCACCCCCTCGGAGAAATCTCAGGCGAAAATTTGTGCCTCCAAGGAACCCTATACCACCACGGGAAGTCTCTAAATTCGCAAGAATTCATTTCCCCATGCCTTCCTTGGTGAAGCGGTTCGATAATCGCTTCAATGGTCGAAAGGTACTTGACTTTTCTTATGTTGAAATAAATTATTTTAGTACCTTAGTTGTATGTGGTAGAAGCGTTAGGGATATGGTTCAGCCTTGGGAGTCTACCATTGACTTTGATGACCGAGTTTATCCCAACTTAGTGCGAGTCTTTTATTCGAACATGGAAACCTCCGTAACTCGCCTAAATAGGATAGTTACTTAAGTCGACGGTGTGCCTATTGAATTTGATGATGCAGATCTAGCTAACTTTCTTGGTATCTCTAGTAAGGGTCATGATATTTACACCTCTAGGAAAGCCCTTCACTTTGCCAGTTTTTGTATACGGATGGAGTCCGTAATATTTGTCGTCATCGAGACTTGTCTGATGAGATTTGTCTGCTACCTTTTCGGTCTCAACTTTTACGTCTCCAATTTCGCATTCTTCACTCTATCTTATAGCACATAGTGACACCTAGGAAGGGTCACTCAGATGAGGTTATGAGGTTGGACACTAGCCTCTTAGATAGCCTCATTTCAGGCCGTCCCATTAACCTCGGCTATGTTATTGTGCGGTACATGTTGAGTACTCCCGCGGTTAACCACCGTTTGCTTCCATATGGAAGTATCATTACTAAGATACTGCAACGCTTTGAGGTGCCTCTTCTTGATACCGGTCATATAGAGACTAGACGGATTGGTCCCGAGGCCATGACTAGTGTCAGTTTTTCTAGGAAGAATGGAGAGTGGATAAAGACGAGCAACTCCAGAAATCGGGATACCTTGATTGCTCCAGAGGACGATCGGATGCTCAACGATGTCTATCCTCCCGATAAGCTTCCCGATTTTAGATTAGGAGCTCATCCTCATCCTCCGCGTCACCGTTTTATCCCTCGACCTCCAGCTGACTCTGACTCTGACTCTGAGGAGCGTGCGATGGGTGCTGACATTCCCTCCTCTTCCGACCCGCCTCTCGCTCCAGAGCAGCCTCCTGCTTCTAAGCCATCTGCTGTTCCTGAGCAGCCATCTGCCTCTGTGTCACCTCCAGCTCTAGTTCAGCCCCCTGCTTCCGATGTTATGCAGCAGTTGATTGCTGATGTTCACCAGATTTCGAAGCGCCAGCAGCTGATTCTTGATTGGTTGGACACTTTTTCCCATGACCACCAGCAGCTACGTTCTGACTTTCAAACTTTCCAGCAGCAGAGCATTTATCGCTGGATAGCGCACTCTTCTCCGCTATTTCGGCTATGATTCGGCAGCACA
The DNA here is from genome assembly GCA_002013955.2 of Citrus medica. NCBI lineage: Eukaryota > Viridiplantae > Streptophyta > Magnoliopsida > Sapindales > Rutaceae > Citrus > Citrus medica. The sequence continues at coordinate 331,150 of MKYO02003784.1, forward strand.
TCTTCTCCACCTCTATAGTTTCTGAGTTCTACTTTCACACATACATTTTATATTTTGGTTGTTTGCACGTTGCCATTTATTTTTTTATACACTGCTACCTCTATATGTTCTTTATGGATTTTGATGACATGGTTTTGTGATGTTCTTGATGTTGGATAACTTGATATTGGTTGATGAGATTGTTGGTTTATTGGTTAATGAAGTGTTGGTTTGTTTGTTCATGGCGTTGTTGGTTTGTTGTATGATGGAGTTGTTGTTAATCTATTTTGGAAGTGTTTTCGTCTCCTTTTGTATTAGTGGTTTTGCTCCATTTTAAGGGGAAACTCTGCCAAAATTTTCGCTCGCCAAAACCGAGTAACTTCTTTAATGGATTTGCAGTTTTCCTTTCTCTCTTTTCTTTTTGATGATGAAGGGGGAGATAATTATGGGGAGATTTAAAATAAATTTAAAAATATTTTCTTGAGCAAAAATCTTTTTAATTGGACATTTCTTAATTTGGCCATACATTTAGGGGGAGCATATATTAAGGAGGAGCAAAATATTGAATGAAGTTTGTCATCATCAAAAAGGGGGAGATTGTTAACATGAATATGTTAATAATGTTGATTTTGATGATAACAAACTTTAAATGACTTTTTATTAAAATGTTAGAGCTATTCCTTAATAAATGAAAGCCTTATAATCATTCCAATCATATTAATAAAAGATGGACTTTCAAATTAGAAAATAACTCTCTGCAAAATCTAGTTTAAAATGTGATTCTGGAAATAAACGGTGAACCGTTTTCTTTCAAACTGTTAACCGATTAAAACCAGAGAGCAACATATTGCCTAAGCTCTAACCGATTAAGAAAAACGGAAAACACAAAAAGCTGGGAAGGCTACTGGAATTTAACGGTGAACCGTTTATTTAAACGGTTAACCGATAAAATCCAGAATTGAAGGTTGTACTCTTCTGGCACCGTTTAACAAAACCGGATAAGGCTAAATTGTTTTGCAGGTTACTGGAAACAAACGATGAATAGTTTATTACAAACGGTTAATCGATAATATCCAGAGAAGTCACTTCATGCAAATCCTTAACCGTTTAATGTAAATGGATAACTGATGTTCATCTTGCAGGTCTCTGGAATTTAACGGCGAAAGGGTAATCCTAAACGGCAAACCGTTTATTTGAAATTTGGCCCAACGGTAACTTTTGACTAGCCTAAACGGTTAACCGTTAATGGTTAACGGCGAACCGTTTTCTGGTCGACAGTTTGTAACGGCTAGTTTTTCAGCTCCAAATATAAATAAGTTCATTCAAATTCAAACAAGATTGACCACAACACAACTATTGAGCTTATACTCGAGAATACAATCTTCATAGAGCTTTGAACACATTCTTGCTTCATCTATTCACATATTGGGCATCATTGTGTAATCTTAAATATTGTGAGAGGCAAAACAAATTGGTAATCTTTTGTTTTGAGTGATTGTAAGTGTTGGGATACACTTGGGTTAAAGAGATTGGGATAATCTTTTGTTGTAAAGGTTATTGACACCTTGGAAGTCAAGTGTAAGCATTTGAAGCCTTTGAGGCTTTCTTAGTGGAATCCTCAAGCTCGGAAAGCTTGGAGGCATGGACGTAGGCAAGGTTGGCCGAACCACGTAAAAATATATGTGTTTGAATCTCTCTTCCCTTATCTTTTTATAGTGTGATCACCTTATTTGTTATTGCTTTGAATTTGGTTTATATTTGCATTAAGTTTTTCTTTATAAATTGAATAATTTTTAGAATTCTAATTCACCCCCCCTCTTGAGTTGCATAACTAGAATTTCAACACTATCATAGTTCTGGTATAACAACGCCACGTACCTGTACACCCAGTGGTATCAGAGCCAAGGCCAAACGGCGAGGGTAGAGTGAATGATAAGCTCTTATCCCACATTGCTGGCAAGCCAAAGCTCCTGGTCGCTTATAAGCGTTGGGCAGTCCTCACCCTTTGAGAGCTCTTTTGGGGCTGAGTTAGGCCGGGCCTGCTGCAATGTGTGGTCCTGGATGGTAGTGGCCATCTTTTAAGGCCATACCAAGAAATTCAATAGATTCCTTTCCTATGTTGCTTTTCTTTTCAGAAAGCATGATGCCATGTGTCACTGATTCGTCTAAATTCTTCCAAAAAAATTTATCAAGTGTTGCTGCTTCAATTGACTTAGATTTGCTTAAGACATTATGAATATCATAAAGTATTGTCATGCTGAGATATCTTGCTCATTCGAATATTGTTATAATTTGGTTGTTGTTGTAAAGATTCTTGCTCAGTTTATTTCTGATTTTAAGTATCCATACCATTGTTATCAGTTATTTATAAGTTATTCAATATTTTATAAGACGTGTAAACTGAACCAATTTGAGTTCTGAATAATACTGTTGACACAACTAAAAAAATAATTGATTACTTCTAAGTATAAGTGCGCCTAGTTATAATAGGGAGATTGTTAGTTTCCCCCCTACTGTAATCAATATATACCATTTACCTCCTTCTGTTTAAATAATAGTCAATAACCCCCCTAACTGCATAATTTTATAATATTACCCTTATTTTCAAATACACTTTTATTTATATTTATTATAAATTAAATAAATCATATGAATAGAAACTAAATAAAAAAATTATTAAAAACAAGAAATATATGTTTTGATGTGAACAAAAAATTAATAATAAAATTTTTTGTACTTTTTTAATTTTGCTTAATTGATTTGGTAGCAACTAAAAGAGTGGTAGAAGTTGGCTTTAGCTCACCAAGATTAAATCTCTAATATACTGAATATAGAAGCAAATTGATATTAGCATAGGAAAGATCAAGTAAAACATTTTTTTTATAGTCCCCAATAACGTAAAAGATTGTTAGACAACCAAGTATTTGTATTTCAAAAGTATTATTAGTTGAGAGAATGAAACTTAATTATTCTGTTAGAAATGCTCTCTTTTACACTTTATGTTTCCTTTAACAATGCATGGATCTTTCAAACATTTAGCATAGGAAAGTACTTATTTAATGACGTCTAGAAAAGGAATGTTAACCTTCCCTTGTTTGAAAACTTCATAAATCCTAGGATTTTATTTTGATTTGTTTGGTTTGATAAATGCTTCTGAGAATGTCCCACAAGAGGAGAGTTTTTACTTCTCAATTGGGTAAAGGTTCATCAACCCTTTTCTTAATGTCTAATAGTGACTATTTACTAATTTCACATAGGGTTATAAACTATTTAACATGGCTAGTGTCTTAGATTCCTAAACTATCCTCATGTGAATGTTGTTGACCTTTAGGGTTTAGTTGAGATTGAGAAGGAAACTTTCCCATTTCATGTACTTTAATGTTGAAACTAGTTTAGAAATAGTATCCTTCAAATCGGTCAATGTTTGCATTGTCTAATTGTTGAGGGTTTTTATTTTTCAATGAAGGAATGCAATATATCTTTGAGAGGGAACATAAGGTAGGTAACTGTGGGAATTTGAAAATTATGATGTAGTTGAGGAGGTGGCTATGAAGATTATGCATGATCGCCATTTCTCAAACTAAAATTTGAGGGTTTCTCCAATTGGAGTTTTAGGTCTGTAAGTATTGATTAGGATTCGGCCTTTTGAAATTGTTTATGGCATTTGCTTGTCCGTGCAAACTTTCTTTCAGAAATGGCAAATTCTAACAGTCCTGTGTAGAATGATCGTTGAAGCAATAAATATGACATGTAATATCTTGAACTAATATAACATGATCAAACATTTTTAATTCTAATGCGTTGGCTTTTCTAGATAAAGATGTATATTTGGCTGGATGGTCATGGTCTTCCCTAAGGTTGTATATACCTCCACTAGATGGAGATGATTGGGTTTTTCGTGGTGACTCATAAGAACTTTCTATGTCTAGTTTTATGCACTCTCTGGTGATCAAGGTAATCTAATGCAGCTTTTGGACTTTTACCTTTGAAATCACATTACACATCATTTCAAAAACCTGTCTCCTTTGGGATGTTAGTCCCTCTTAGAAATAAAAAACTAACCTCCATGTTTTACAACCATGGTGTGAAAAATGTTAAGTAACTTCTTGTACTTATCCCAACATTGGTAAATAGTCTCTCTTGATTTTCAGTTAAAAAGGTGATTTATCTTTTGAAATAATTTGTTCTATCATTTGGAAAGAATTTTTCTAAGAATTGTGATTGCATGTCATCTTAAGTTCTAATAGATCCCGACCTAGGGTTTTATAGCTATATTTTAGATTTTTCCTTAATGAGAAAAGGAAAAACTTAAGTCTAATTATGTTCAAGCTACAATTTAGATCAGTATAAGCATTATAGATTTCCTCCATTTCTTTCAAAACCATGAAAAGTACGTAGAAGTTAAATGATACCTAGTTGAAATTAAAACATGATGCATCAGGAGGTAAAACTATGCATGAAGGTTATCCTACTCTAGTGGGATGCATTTATTCTCTAAGCATCCTAGGCTGGTCATAATGATTCTATAGGGCTTGGTTGTCTCTCTGATTTGAGCGGTTATCTCGTTGATTAGAGATGTTGTCAATGCAGATGTTAGCCATGTTCAATAGTTATGAAAGTGGTTTCCTAATTAATCTATAGCTCATGATCTATAGACGGGCTCTCTTTCGGTTTACGCTCAACCTTATTTGGTTTGCGTATTGGCATACTTCTACATTTTTCAGTTCGTCTTCTAACGTCTCTATTGTTAGAAATATGTGCTCCCAAAAATCAATTTAAATTTAATTTTGCAATTTTTATTTGTGAAATTTCATAGATGTAATGTTTATTGGTGTTACATGTGAAATTTCATGCTAGCGATTATTAGACACTCGACTAGGAGTAGTGATTTTCTAGTGGCTTGTAAACCTAATATTTGTTCTAGGCAATTTTATGTTAATATTAAAATACCAAATTTTGTCTACGCTTGTTGTGCTACTAGATGGTAAAATGATTTACTCTTATCTAGGGCTGGGCAAATGGTTCGGTTTTTTCCGAACCGAACCGAAAAAACTTAATTCGGTTCGGTTCGGTTCTAAGGTAAAAAACCGAATGGTTTGAAATTACAAGAACCGATTAGTTTACATTCGGTTCGGTTTTGAACCGAACCGAACCGAAGAACCGATCGATTCTTGCCAATTATTTACAAATTAATTTAATCAAAATTCAAAATAAAAAATATAAAATGCTAAATCACAAAATTGTAAACTCACAAAATTTTATTTTTCTTGTTGTGAACTTATATTCTGTAAAATGCAAGTGAAAATTGTAAAATACAGTGAGATTAGGTGAAAATTATAAAATGCAGTAAGACATTTGGTTAAAACTGTAAAATACAGGAATATGTGCGAACCGAACCGAATTAAATTTTAGAACCGAACCGAACCGAAGTATTTCGGTTCGGTTCGGTTTTAAAATTCAGTTCGTGTTCGGTTTGAGTTTTAAGAACCGATTGGTTCCGGTTCGGTTCGGTTCGGAGCCCGAACCGAATCGAACCGGAAAATGCCCACCCCTACTCTTATCATTGAGCTAGTGACCTTAAGCAAACAAGTACATACACTGAATTGGGTCCCACTAAGAACACTCAAGTAAAATAATCATTATAAAAAATAAAGGATAGTTCTGCCATAATTTATTGATTGTTCTTAGACATGAGAGATTTCTATATCTTTTTATACTATTTATGTGACTTTGATATTATCAACTGCTAATGCTTATCATGTTTATTAGCAATATACAACAATATTAGGTTATACAAATAATATTTAAAATATGTAAATGCTCAACAAATGCTCCACCATTCTCAACTATGAAAAAGTATATTCAAGCAATTTTCATAAATGAATTAGACTCAAAAGGCTGGCTAGAAATATTTGTAAAATTATTTAATTTATATAAAAGTATATGTTTTATATTTTAAAAAATTTTAATGAGTCCAATTAAGTAATGAAAATTAAGAACGAAAGATTACATGAACAATTCGACAGTAAGTTTTAAATTCAATCTTAAAAATTCATGTGGAATATAGTATAGTGGAAGGACTGATTAAAATAATTTTATTGATAAAGGATCTTACTTAAAATTCTCTATACTTTAAGGGAAATTACAATATGTTGACGGACATGACCGTGGTTAAATGGAAATCTACTATCTTGTTAAATAAGATAACTAAAAAAGAATATTTCGAATTAAAATTTAAAATATTTTAAATTTTAAGTTCAAGGATACGAAATAACATCCTATTTTCAAATAAAAGAGTATTATTTGAATCCCACCACTGAAGATAGAGAACCCTTAGAATCCCACATAATTTTCACTTTTATGATGTGCATACTTCCCATATTGATGAATCGAAATCATTGACGATATTTACTTTATAAAATAGAGACAAGAATCAGAATAAGAATCGTGTGCCCACCCAAATTTGGGAATAAGGAATGGGAGATTGATTCCCATGACCCCCCTTTGGAATCAATCTCTCATTCCCAAGATTGACAATTTTGCCCCCTCATAAAATAAAAAATACCCATTTTGTCCTTAGTTAAAAAATTATTATAATTATATAATTAATATATTATTATAATTATATAATAGAATTATTCTAATTAATTTATATATTTAATAATTATTATTATTCTTTTGTATTATTATTTTTATTAATGATAAAAATGTTTACAATTAATTTATATATTAATATATTATTAACAATAATTATTAATAATTATTAACAATAATAATTTTTGAATAAATAATCACAACAACTAAAATATAAAATAACAATTATGATAATAGTTCATTCAGTACTTTTTAGTATTTTGTTACAATCTAACTCATTCCGATTTTGATTCCAAAACAAAGTAAATACATTACTGACAATCCAGCTCATTCTGATTCCGACTCATATAACTCAAATAAATAACTTATTCTAATTTTCAATCCTTATTCCCATTCTAGCACATTTCGATTCCTATTCATTCAAATTCCAGTTTAGTCGTATAGATAAGACTAGACTCTATAGGATATTGGTTATCAAAATTTTTCTAAAGCTCTAGGAAAAGTTTCAGACAGGCAAAACATTAAAGTGTAGAGTAAATGGCGTGACTTACTTCAGAGACAAGACACTTGGATTGCTAAGTGAGGTCAGTTTATTTATGCTCAAATCCCAAATTGTGTAAAACGGTCTCGGCTAGGTTTTTGAAACACTTTCATCTATTTGAGCATCAAATTATGGAGAGTGAAAACATGTGTTTTTATACTCTCTTGTAAATCATTTCAAGTGATTTCTACATTTGTGAAGTATGCAAAGATGATGGAAAATAGAGTGCCTACGACTGACTAGGTGACTATGATGCCAATTTTAGGATTCATTCAATTTTAAGGCTTCTGAATGGACTTTGTAAAGTATGTGATCTTGTTGTATTGGGTAATGATCTACAAATTGATGGATAATGCATGAAACATTAAATAAAAATAAAAATAATAAAATAAAAAATAATAAAAATTAAGTATAGAAAAAAATAAAGACTGACAATAAAAATGTAAACAAAGAAAATATAGAAATAAAATAACTAAAATGAAAAAATGAAAAATAAATTATTGAAGAGAAAAAGGAAATGAATAGTTACCCCAAGATGTAGACCTCTTGTTGTTGTTTTTTTTTTTTACCAACTAATCAAGTAATTATTTCAATTTTAGGCCTTAATTATAACTTTAAAAATCCATGTTCATGTTCATTTAATCCACAAATCTAATAGGTCTTAGTCTTCATTAAATGTAAAATTTAGGATTAGGGACTGATTTGCAACAAATGTTAGAGTAAAAATAAAATTATTGACAAACTTTATAGGCAACAATGAAATTTCAAGAGAAAGACGAGCATCGAGTGATATTTTACATAAAAAAATTTAAGAAATAAAAAAAAGAAAGGAGAAATAAAAAAATAAAATAAAATTGACAATAAATTTGGAAAATTCTCGGCCATTAAAATTTGACACGACTAAAAAGTAATGGATTACTCACAAATATATAAGTGCTTAGTTATAATACAACTAGATGTGTCTGAAGTCAAACCATAAGGAATTTAAAAATCTAGCTGTCAATAATTGAATGAAAATAATTGTTAAAAGATACGATAAGAAGAATTACTCTAAATCAAATAAGTGCGAAGGATATGAGAATCACTTTTGGCATTCAAATCATGGACAAAATACTAAGAGGCACTTGGTTCTGCTGTTTCAGTGACCATTAAAATGCCTGTAATGTCAGCATATTCAGACTCCAAGTCAGTGGAGGCTGGTGATGTGGCATAGGATGAAGACGAGGATGGGTGTTCCCAATAGTCTGATGGAAGAACAGAAGGATCAATCATACTGGTGTCTGCACCAGTGTCAATAAACCCGATAACAAGAATAGGTTTATGACCTAGTTATTAAATACTCTATGGTGTTAAGTATATAATATGGCACAACCATATTGAAGTATTTCCACTATCAATATTACTTCTAAAGTACTACATAGATTCAAAGAGGTCTAAATCTACAAATAAATGTGGAATGAAAATAACCAGTAGAAGTTACAACTTATAAAAACGTAACTAAAAATAATAAACTTTAAACACGCTTGAAAGAGTAATTAGATCCATAAATGGAATCCCTGAGCTTTACTCATCACCTTAAATTAGAATATTAGCCACTCATGTTGGCAAGCAAAACACTCAATTTATTTGAAATATTTGTGAAAGTGCAATACAAATAAGTTGAAAACAAGAGAGAAGAGAAAATTTTCTTTTTATTAATTATATTTTTCTCTAAATTCACTCTGAACTTTGTTGTGTAAATTTTATTAAACTCGCAAACACACGAATTTACTATAGTACAGACTTATAGTGGCAAGTGTCGATCTCATTCTCATAAGGAGATAGATTTAATCCCATGTAGGGTTAATTTTCTATATTCATTTGTGAATTAGTTGGATGTGATTTTTTAGCAGTGCTAAGATTAAAAAAAAATATCGAGAATAACTTAAAGATGAAACAATGCAAATGAAGTATTTGAGTCTCTGAATTCACACTCAACATTTTACCATGTGCTTAATATTCCTTTTTAGTGCCAATTAATTTATGAGGGGAATATTTCCACTCCTTAAAGTCCTCATTGTGCTAGGGGTGAATAATCTTCCACTAAATATAGTGTCAAGTACATGTTGTGCTAAGTGATTACAATACTATTGTGGCAAGACCATCCACTAAATAACTTATATGCATTATCTGTCAACACTGAGTCAAAATGAACCACTAATATTATAGGGGAGTTTCTCACTAATAAATAAAGTGTAAAGTGTTTATCGTACCAAACAGTAATGTTCTTGCATTAGGAAGCCAGTAAATTGTGCAAAATTTAGATAAAATTATTACTGTTTGTCAACTATGAGTCAAAACAATCCATTAAAATATAGAGTTACTAAACTTACCAAATTAAGCCCATAGATCATCTTAAGGTTTCACATTCAACTCAAGCTTGAAATTAAATTAGCCACTCATATTGAACTAGTGGTAAAATGGTAATTTCATACTTGAATACATAGAAAATACAATATGGATAGAGAATTACATAAAATAGAGCTCAAACTTAGAGTTTTTGAATTAGAGGGGTAGTCCTATATTTAATAGATACAATGAGTAAATCATGGCTATCAGATGAAAATAACACAGACACTCAAGATTGCATCTCGTGGCAAACTCTAATTGGATGGAACATGTCATCAAGGCTATGATTAAGTAAATTGCATGCAATGTACGCGTGTTTTTCGTTCCAATATTATGCTGTCACGTCATTGATCAACACCAAATTCAACTAGTGTTCACTCAGTATATTGCATGTATCGTAAGCTTACTTTTTGGTCCAATAGGATGTTGCCACATCATCAATCAACACAATAGAATGTTGCCACATTATTGGTCAATGCCACATCAACTAAAATTATAATTTTGCCCTTTATGCCTTTAAGGGTTTTAGCTGTTCTAAACTAAAAAATACTATAATTTTGCTACCTGATTTTTCATTAATCATGAAATGATCAAAATACCACTAAAATACATAAAATACTCGAATTCTAATAAAACACACACAAGCAAAGTTTAAAGGACTTAAATACATAAAAGTGAAAATGTTAGTGAGACATAAGAGTGCAAAATGACGATTTTACCTTTTATAAATATACATTCTCTAACACTCAACAGAGTTACACTAAAATTCTCTATAAAACTCACACTGAAACTCCACACCTTCATTTGTGATTTCCTTTCCCTTATATAGGCGAATTTTGATTTGAGCATGTGTGGATATTTACTTGATAAATTTTGGTAAGCTTTCAACTGCGACCTTTTTATGAACTTTAGTAATACATCCAATGGTCTAAAATTGTAATCAATGTGATGCATTATGGAATTTTTTTGAACTTAATCATTGGCTATGAGTAAAGTCAAATCAAGAACCTCCAATGGATCTTCTTTCAAGGTGGTTGAACTAATAAATTAATATGTGTTAAATCTCATACAACAAGATGCATGTGAGCTCAGGCCCATGACCCCTCAACATTTTAGAATGAATATAAAATGAAGGGCTAATATGATATCATAAATTCTAGCAATTTTTTCAAAGTTTCTGAGTTTCTGGAATTTAAATTTCACGTTTGTTTTTTGGTCCAAGCACCAACAATTCATGAATTTAGGGATTTTTCAACAAAATAAAAAATCACACGTAAAATAAAATAAAATACACAATTCCTAAAATGGTTTGGGAATCTATGAATGTGATAAAAATTTTAGTGTTATTAACATAGCGAGTAAAGAAAATGACAATGTTAAATATGTACTTTCCAATGTAATCAACTACCGTCATGTATAGGGGATTAATTGCAAAGATCAATTGTTACCGATGTAAAGGAAACTTTTGAGTAACGTTTGCAATTTAATTAGAACTATTTAAATGGAATAATAGGAAGACAATTTCATATCATTCCAAAAAGTCCCCCTAATTTCTTTGGGAATTTTTGAAGTTTCACCAACTAAGAAGCATTGAGCACTTCTAAGTTAGCAAAGAGCGATCCTACACCTTTGGAAGATAATTGTTCTACACAAAAAAAAAAAAAAAGTTTAGGGCTGAAGGAGGCAATGGGGATAATCCTCCATCAGTGTCCTTTAAGGATAAGTTGATGGAAACACATGTTACTTTTGAGGATGATCTCATGGGAAAGAGGAGGAGCTGGTTTTTTATTTGTGTAACACTCCACTATATTATTTACTTAAAAAATGCTAAAAAAACAATTACGTTTAATATAAATACAAATTCTAAAAGTTTAGCACAATCCAACAAAACTTTATTATAGAAAATTAAGAGATTTCTTAGTTTATTTAAAAACTTAATTATTACATAAAGCCAATATACTTATTTTTATTAACACAAAGCTGAACCCATCATAAAATCCCAAGGTCAGTTATGCCCATATGCACTTCGTCTTGGTTAGGACTTTGCGCCAGCTTGCCCTGCTCATCGTTACCTGCAATGTAAGGACTGAGTGAGCTAATGCCCAGTAAGATAACACTTTAATGCATGTATAAATTATGATACATATGGATGACCATATTAAGCTCTTAAAATAAACTTAGAAAGTACAAAACAACTTTATTAGGGCCCTAGGTATGTTGCACTACAAGGCTGGCACTTTTACTCTTTAAACAATATGCCATTGGGCCTCGTTAGTTAATCTTTTGGACGTTACGTATCACCATTCCCAAAAGATTTCTTTCAACTTAGCTTTGAGGGCTTGCCCTCCTTAGAACTTTGTCACCTGGTAGTACAACCACCTATTTTTCATAAATTCATTTTCTGAAACATCTTCTTCATAATATAGTCATGATGTTCATGCATCCAATGCAACTTATAACATTTGAAATTCCTCGATGCATAACAAAATCAACACAACACAACATTATTTAAAAACAAGAGTCTTTAGTATAGGCAGCACGACCATAGCATAATAAAGTATAAGTATCACATATTAGGCGGCAGAGCCGACCATAACATCACATATTAGGCGGCAAAGCCGACCATAGCATCACATATAAAGATTTGGAATATAACTAATCACACTATAATAGCCATCATAATATAAAGGGATTGTTAAAACTGAACTTAAGTATAAAAAGTAATTTTGTCCTTACATTGCAGTTGAAGTGTTACTTACCTCTTGATCATGACTTCTCTAAACCTTTCTAAGTTAAGGATTCCTCTACTCTTGTAAAATATAGAACGTACTTTGATGGTGATCTTCTAAGTTAAGTTAAGGATCGCTATATCTAGGGCCACAACGCCACGTACTTTATGGTATCAGAGCTCATACTCGTCCTTGAAATTCGATTTTCTAAATCCTATTTTTTCACAACCAAAATGGTATAATTTGAGTCTTTATTCTGTTTTGATCTTTAGTCTTCAGGCGTAGAGAGAACTTCTCATTCATGGCTTATACTTCCTCTTCAATTCCTTCAACTCCTGTTACTCTTTCTTCTACTCTTTCTCTTCCTAAATCTTGTACTTCTCATACTGCCAATAAAATTGAAAATCTTGTAGAATACTCCTACATCCCTGAATCCGTCCAAATCAGTGAATCTTCGTACCCTCTCATCAGCCCTTACCAACTCTACAAACGACCAAGTTCTTTTACCCGCAGTATCCGTACTCTCATATCCACCCGTAGACCTCATCCTAAAGAATATATACAGTCTTCTCGCCTGGATCAATGTTCTCTTCAAGCAACCCCTGCTGAGCAATATGTCACTCTTGAAATCCCTTCAGACTTGATTTCCAACTGGAAACGAGAAGGTTTTACCCATCTCCATCTTAGAGGCATCAGATTAATCCTTACCCTTCATGGGCGAAAAGGATTACCAGTTACTGCTCGAATTGCTATGCTTGATACCCGATTCAAACAGTACCAAGATGTTGTTATCGGTACTGTCCTCACAACCCTTCATGCAGGAAGTGTTTTACTCACTTTCTATCCCAATTTCAACCTTTCTCTCCAAGACACCAATTTGCCCACTGCCTTGAAAGTTCAAGTTCAAATTCAAGGTGCAGAACAAATCTCCTCAGCCAAAATTGCTACTCTTCACCATCAACTGGTCTATAGGCTTCAAAATCATGCCTTAGATCTACCTACCCCAGAACACCATTCTGACACCCTCATGGTGTTAGTAGAATCTGACCAAATCCCCACAATCATCCAGATCCCGAGACAAATTCCCCGCCATGAGCTCATAAAGCTTGCCTCTTGAATAGATCTCCAACTATGAGCAGTTCCATAACAATACCACTCCCATTCAGACATCTGAAAGTATGTTTGAAAGATGCCCCGATGGCACAGTTCAAATGATTTTTCACCCACCTCCCAATGCTCCACAAGAGCCTCCTCGGCTCTCCTTTACTTATTCTTCCATGATCACAATTGTTCAGACAGCTCAGGAAGATCTGCCCATTACAGGGTTTAATTCTGAAGGTTACCCTGTTTATCCAGCCAAACACTGGGAAGAAGATGATGATTATGTCCCCAAAAGGAAAAAGAAACCCAAAAAGAAACACTCTCCAGTCTCCTGTCACCACTATGATCCACATCCACCAAAAGATCCTCCTCCTCCACCGGCTCCATTACCCATTTACCGAAAAGAGCTTAAATGGATTGCAAAACATTGCAAATCTGAAATTCCATCACCACTTCCAAACCCAACACCTATCGTCCAACCACTGACCTGTATGATGTTTTCCTCTACCTCTTCAGATTACTCTTTTTCCTTTCCTTCTTTAGAACCTCACACAGATCCCCACCGCAATGTTGTGTCCAAACCCTTTATCCCTTCACCTATTACCTCCACTGGCCACCTTGAGCCACCCAAGCCTTTTGAATCTGTCCTCAACTGGCAAACTCAAAATGCCAGGGCACAAAATGATACTCTGTTGCATCTTAATTCAAAAGTTGAGAAAATCAGTTTGCGAACTGACCAGATTGAGACAAAAGTTGACGCTATTGCTGCCCAAATGCAACAGATTCACCAAAATCTTCACACCAGAATTGCTCAACTCGATTTAGAGTTACGAGCCATGCTTGCCCAGAGATACTATAGTCCAAAATTTGATCAAAAAGAAAGGAAAATCAGGCGCTTAAAAGCTGAACTTGCTCAGATTGAATCTGAAAAACAGAAACCTACCCTTTTTACCACAACCTGTCACATTTCCTCAATCCTCTATTTCTATTCCTGGTCATCAATCCTCTGACTCTACACCAGCATCACCATCCATACCACCACCAACTATCTCCCAACCTCCTACCCAATCCAAGGACAAAGAACCCATGCACCAATTTACTGCTCACACAGTCACCCAGTCATCTACTGTAGATGATCAAACTTCTGATTCAAATCTAGTTGTTTCAGATAGCCATACTGAGACCGACACTGAATCTTCAGCATCTACCAGTGACTCTGAAAAGTCCTATGCTGATATCACCAAAGTCTTGATGGCTCAACCTGATCAACCTACCCAAGGCCACACCTCTCATACAGAACCATATGTTGATATTCCCTCTGAAGTTGACAAAGAAATACTTGAATCTTCTGCCACAAACCAACCTTCTTCAGCTCAGGCCCAGACTAATCCACCCAGTCAAAAATCATCAAATGGTCCATGGTTCACATTCGATGATCTCCCATCTCATAAATGGCGTGACAGACTTACTGAAATGTCCGCCTGGATTGGCCTCCAAATGCTAAGACCAGGAGCCACAACTCAATCAGTCCTTAGAGAATTTGCTACCGTTTTACGGGTGCTCTAAGAGATTGGTTTGATTCGTTAGGACAATATCGCCAGTTACAGTTTGTTGATCTCCCAGAAGTTTCAAGTGCTCTTGCTGTTCTCCATGATCAATTTCTTGGCGATCTTTCTGCAGTTTTTGAAGCTGCAAGACGAGATTATCTTAACATGAAATGCTGCTCCCTCAATGCTAAGGATCTTGATTTCCATTACAAACGCATTTCTTTGCTGTTTTACAAGCTTAATGGATTCAATGAACCGACATTAAAGCATGTCTTTCTAGTTTCACTTCCAGACGAGCTCCAACCAGACATACAGAGGCAACTCACAACCTCTAATCTTGCCCTTGACAACATCTCTCTTGGCAAAATCTTCCAGCTTGCCAAAACCTGTCTCGACAAACTTTGCGAGCAGAAACAGTTTTTCAAAGAACTCCTGAAAGACAAAGAGCCATTCCGAAGTGCTTGCAAAAAGCCTTACTTACAAATCAAATGCAAGAAGAAAAAAGATTGTGATTGTAGCCCTAAGATGAAAAGACATTTTCAGAAATTCAAAACCCCTGAATTTGCGTCCAAACCTCGCAGAACCAAAAAGCCTTACAGATTCTTCCGAAAGAAGTCATCCTCTTCTAGAGACCTCCTACGGAGAAAAATCAAGCAGATGTTTTATCTGTAAGAAAAAAGGTCACTATGCTAAAGATTGTCCCAACAAAAGAGAAAAATACATCCGCCTAGTAGAGCATCTTCAAGCAACTACCGACTACTCTCCAGACAAAGATGAACTGGAATTCTATTTCTCTGAACAAGATGAACCCAATGATGAAACAGTGTTCGCATTACAACACTCCTCTAATGACTCAGACAGTGACCAGTCCCAAGTTATTTTCCATCAACAGTTATTGTCCCTGGACACTATTGTTCCTATTCCCTCCATCAAACTCCACATCCTACCTTCTAAATTCCAAAGGCCCATTCCAGCTATTGGCCTCATCGACACTGGTGCCCAAAGAAGTATGTTGAACCCCAATATTCTTCCATCTGAATATTGGACCAAGTCTGAAGAACACTTCAAAGCTGTTAATGTAAAACTCTTTACCACCTCTTTAATTACCAAAAAACCCATTGGTATTCAAATTTTCCCAAACTGTGTCATTTGGACCAAGGTTATTGGTTCTACTCTTCCTAATAAGGATATCTTGTTAGGATTTGACATCCTTCACCAAATCAAACACCTCCAAATCATTCCCACTGGAATCCGAGTCAAGTCCATGTTCAAACCCTCCACACACATTCTGAAACTCTATAATTTGTCTGAAACTCCCCAGTTTTACCAGGATATTTCAACCAAACTTTTGAGTTTCTGTCCAGAGTCCCATTCTGAGTTCACCCATCCAAACCCATTGTGGAAAAATAAGTCTTTCTTCATTAAGTTACCCTTCAAACTCAATGAAGACATTAACCCAACCAAAGCTACCCATCTAGGAATGAGTCCTTCTGACTTACTCCTAGCCCAACAAGAATGTTCTCAACACTTAGCCCAAGGTCTAATTGAGCCCACAAGTTCTCAATGGGCTTTCCAAGCCTTTTATGTTGAAAAGCATTCTGAAATTGTTCGAGGAAAGAAACGCCTAGTTATTGACTATCAACCTTTAAACATGTTTTTACAAGACGACAAATTCCCTTTGCCTCGCCGACAAAGCATGTTTACTTTTCTCAAAAATGCCCAGATCTTTTCAAAATTCGATCTAAAATCTGGTTTTTGGCAATTAGGCATTGAACCCTCTGAACGTTACAAAACCTCCTTTTGTATTCCGAATGCCCATTTCCAATGGACAGTCCTACCCTTTGGTCTCAAAACTGCCCCTTCCATTTTTCAAAAGTCCATGGTCCAAATCTTCCAGCCCATTTTGCATCATGCATTGATTTACATTGATGACATCTTACTTTTTTCAGGATCACATGATGAACATCGCCAGCTGTTAACTCAATTCTATGATCTTATCCACAGTCATGGAATCATGTTATCGGCCAAGAAAAGCACCATTGCTATAGACAATATTGAATTCCTTGGTATGTTCATAAAAGATGGACACTACCAGCCAGGAAAGCACATCGCCCAAGAATTGCTTTACTTTCTAGATCATCAACTTTCCAAAAAGCAAATTCAATAGTTTCTCGGCATCATCAATTATATCCGACACTTTATCCCACATGTGGACCACTACACTCATCACCTTTCGGCTTTATTGAAAAAGAAGCCCCCATAATGGAATGCCGACCACACAATTGCTGTCGCTACCCTCAAGCAGATTGCGCAAAATCTGCCTCCTTTAAAGTTGATTACAGATGGACGGCGTATATTGCAGACAGATGCAAGTGATGAATCATGGGGTGCCATCCTCCTCGAAGAGCTCAATGGACAAGAACACTTTATCGCTTACGCTAGTGGACAATTTTCTGACACACAGAAGCACTACTATAGCGTGTTCAAAGAGATTTTAGCGGTAAAGAATAGCATTAAGAAGTTTGAGTATCATCTAATTGGACACCATTTGCTCATCCGAATGGACAGTTCAGCCTTCCCCAATATCTTTAATTTCAAAGGTAAAACTGTTCCTGAAAAAATGTTACTCAGATTAAAAGATTGGTTTTAATCTCCATGGCTACTTCATGAAAGCCTACCTTGTCACAGAACCCTTTCCCTTTTCTACCTTCCACCCTGAAAATCTGTTCCTTACAGGTTTAACCCTTGATCCGACCAAAGAAACCACTGAAGACGTGTTATGGTACATTTGGTGCCTGACTATCCTTTATGCCACCAAGTTAGTCCTCCCCATTGCTCCCACTTTGAATCATCTCCTTAATCCAGAAAAGGCTACCTCTCTCACCTGGACATTGCTTGAATGGTTCTCCCCCATTTCATGGCGGAGAAAAAAGTTACAACAGCTCTCACAGGTTCACAATCTTGACCGTATGCCTGCCTCTGAAGCACAAATGTTTACATCAGTCTTTATTATTCACAGGCCATACTTCCAGCATCCAGACACCAACCTTTTTTGGACTCAAGATCAGGTATATGAATGGTTCACTGCACCACATATAGCTGTAATTGAAAATGACATACAGTCCACTCTGCACAACTATCTTCACCAATTAAACCACCAAACTCCGCCACACAAGGACATCTTTCACACCTCCTTAGATCTTCAACATGACATCATCATGATACCCACTCCATCTGCCATATCTAAACCTAAGTCCACTGGCATCATCATTAAAGAAGAATGACCCGACTACACTGACTTCCTTTTCCAGGACTCCCAAGAGCCATGGGAAGAATTCTTTCCTCTCAGCCAACATCTCCAACAGTTCCCATAGCCAACCATGCATGATCCAGGATCCTCATCCCAACCACCTCCACAACCCCATAAGCCCACAACAGCAGACAAAGCCACTCAAACCCCTGGTCCCATGCCAGGACCCAAACGTGATTCTCCATACTCATGCTACCATGGCCCCACTTGGAAGAATCCAAAGCTCTCTGAAAGCTTTTTCCCTCCAATCTCTCATGACACTGACCCCGATGAGACAGAAAGCTCATCCGAAGACGAGTACATGAATCTCCAATCCCCATAAAGTTGTTTGTCCTGATGCAATAATGTTTTACTTTATGTCTTTTCTTTTTGTAATAATTATGCTTTGCTTTATGCTTTTGTCTTGTATAATTATTGCAATTTGCTTTTACTTTAAGCTTCTGCTTTTGTCAAAATCATGCTTTAATTATTAAAGCATCTTTTGTCTTTTGTAATAATTAAAGTTGTGTCATGATGTGTCTTTTACTTTTGCTTTTGTAAAAGATAGGGGTAATGTCCTATCTTCCCCGAGAATTCTCCTATATAAAGAATTCTCCCCTCCTTTGTAAAATATAGAACTTCGATAGAAATTTTAAGAAATAAACTCGTGTGTTCTCAAAAGCTATGTCTTTCTAAACTCTCTCCTCTCTCTCTGCAAATGAAGTTCTAAGAAAGAAAAAGAATAAAGAATTAAATTTGTTCATTTTGCAAAACCTAAGGAAGTATGCTCTGCACTTGCCTTCTAGTAAGGATCCTGTACATCAGAAAACTTTTTGATCATTTCTTATCTGGTTTGGTACCTTGTTTTAGACTCAAAGGAAAGTTTGTTTTGGGTTATATAACCCGAGAGGAAACAGTGTTTTAAAAGGTTTTTTGATCGCTATATCTAGGGCCACAACGCCACGTACTTTATAAGTAAAAGAGAGCCGATGAGGCTCTTGTGGAGCACTGGGAGGTGGGTTAAAAGTCATTCGGATTGTGCCACCGGCGTGTCTTTCAAATATACTTTCAGATGTCTGAATGGGAGTGGTATTGTTATAGAACTGCTCATAGTTGGAGATCCATTCAAGAGGCATAAGCTTTATGAGCTCATGGCGGGGATTTTGTCTCGGGATCTGGATGATTGTGGGGATTTGGTCAGATTTTGCTAACACCATGAGGGTGTCAGAATGGTGTTCTGGGGTAGGTAGATCTAAGGCATGATTTTGAAGCCTATAGACTAGTTGATGGTGAAGAGTAGCAATTTTGGCTGAGGAGATTTGTTCTGCACCTTGAATTTGAACTTGAACTTTCAAGGCTGTGGGCAAATTGGTGTCTTGGAGAGAAAGGTTGAAATTGAGATAGAAAGTGAGTAAAACACTTCCTGTATGAAGGGTTGTGAGGACAGTATCGATAACAGCATCTTGGTACTGTTTGAATCGGGTATCAAGCATAGCAATTCGAGTAGTAACTGGTAATCCTTTTCGCCCATGAAGGGTAAGGATTAATCTGATACCTCCAAGATGGAGATGGGTAAAACCTTCTCGTTTCCAATTGGAAATTAAGTCTGAAGGGATTTCAAGAGTGACATATTGCTCAGCAGGGGTTGCTTGAAGAGAACATTGATCCAGGCGAGAAGACTGGATATATTCTTTAGGGTAAGGTCTACGGGTGGATATGAGAGTATGGATACTGCGGGTAAAAGAACTGGGTCGTTTGTAGAGTTGGTAAGGGCTGATGAGAGGGTATGAAGATTCACAGATCTGGGCGGATTCAGGGATGTAGGAGTATTCTACAAGATTTTCAATTTTATTGGCAGTATTAGAAGTACAAGATTGAGAAAGAGAAAAAGTAGAAGAAAGAGTAACAGGAGTTGAAGGAATTGAAGATGAAGTAGAAGCCATGAATGAGAAGTTCTCTCTGCGCCTGAAGACTAAAGATCAAAACAGAATAAAGACTCAAATTATACCATTTTGGTTGTGAAAAAACAGGATTTAGAAAATCAAATTTCAAGGACGAATATGGGCTCTGATACCATAAAGTACGTGGCGTTGTGGCCCTAGATATAGCGATCAAAAAACCTTTTAAAACACTGTTTCCTCTCGGGTTATATAACCCAAAACAGACTTTCCTTTGAGTCTAAAACAAGGTACCAAACCAGATAAGAAATAGTCAAAAAGTTTTCTGATGCACAGGATCCTTACTAGAAGGCAAGTGCAGAGCATACTTCATTAGGTTTTGCAAAATGAACAAATTTAATTTTTTATTTTTTTTCTTTCTTAGAACTTCATTTGGAGAGAGAGAGGAAAGAGTTTAGAAAGACATAGCTTTTGAGAACACACGAGTTTGTTTCTTAAAATTTCTATCCAAGTTCTATATTTTACAAAGGAGGGGAGAATTCATTATATAGGAGAATTCTCGGGGAAGATAGGACATGACCCCTATCTTTTACAAAAGCAAAAGCAAAAGATACATCATGACACAACTTTAATTATTACAAAAGACAAAAGATGCTTTAATAATTAAAGCATGACTTTGACAAAAGCAAAAGCTTAAAGTAAAAGCAAACTGCAATAATTATACAAGACAAAAGCATAAAGTAAAGCATAATTATTGCAACATGACAAGACATAAAGTAAAACATTATTGCATCAGGACAAACAACTTTATGGGGAGTGGAGATTCATGTACTCGTCTTCGGATGAGCTTTCTGTCTCATCGGGGTCAGTGTCATGAGAGACTGGAGGAAAAAAGCTTTCAGAGAGCTTTGGATTCTTCCAAGTTGGGCCATGGTAGCGTGAGTATGGAGAATCACGTTTGGGTCCTGGCATGGGACCAGGGTTTTGAGTGGCTTTGTCTACTGTTGTGGGCTTGTGGGATTGTGGAGGTGGTTGGGATGAGGATCCTAGATCATGCATGGTTGGCTGTGGGAACTGTTGGAGATGTTGGCTGGGAGGAAGGAATTCTTTCCATGGGTCTTAGGAGTCCTGGAAAAGGAAGTCAGTGTAGTCGGGTCATTCTTCTTTAATGATGATGCCAGTGGACTTAGGTTTAGATATGGCAGATGGAGTGGGTATCATGATGAGGTCATGTTAAGGACCTAAGGAGGTGTGAAAGATGTCCTTGTGTGGTGGAGTTTGGTGGTTTAATTGGTAAAGGTAGTTGTGCAGGGTGGACTATATGTCATTTTCAATTACAGCTATATTTGGTGCAGTGAACCATTCATATACCTGATCTTGAGTCCAAAAGAGGTTGGTGTCTGGATGCTAGAAGTATGGCCTGTGAATAATAAAGACTGATGTGAACATTTGTGCTTCAGAGGTAGGCATACGGTCAAGATTGTGAACCTGTGAGAGTTGTTGTAACTTTTTTCTACACCATGGAATGGGGGAGAACCATTCAAGCAATGTCCATGTGAGAGAGGTAGCCTTTTCTGGATTAAGGAGATGATCTAAAGTGGGAGTAATGGGGAGGACTAACTTGGTGGCATAAATGACAGTTAGGCACCAAATGTACCATAACACATCTTCAGTGGTTTCTTTGGTCGGATCAAGGGTTAAACCTGTAAGGAACAGATTTTCAGAGTGGAAGGTAGAAAAGGGAAAGGGTTCTGTGACAAGGTAAGCTTTCATGAAGAAACGAAAGAGAGCCTTTTTGGTAAATTCTTGGATGGCAAAGACAGAAGAGAAGTTTTTGTTGAAAGGAAAAGTTTTCTTCGTAAGGGCTTCAGGTGGGAGTGAAGTAGCCATGGAGATGATAGAAAAATGGTAGGTGGTGGAAAACAGAGTGAGAGAGTTTTCTGGTTTGGAGAGTCTGGAAAGCATATCAGGGATGAGGTTCTAGGACCCCTTTATATGCTTAACTGAAAAATCATATTTAGAAAACCAATCTTTTAATCTGAGTAACATTTTTTCGGAAACAGTTTTACCTTTGAAATTAAAGATATTGGGGAAGGCTGAACTGTCCATTCGGATGAAAAAATGGTGTCCAATCAGATGATACTCAAACTTTTTGATGCCATTCTTTACCGCTAAACTCTCTTTGAACACGCTATGGTAGTGCTTCTGTGTGTCAGAAAATTGTCCACTAGCGTAAGCGATAAAGTGTTCTTGTCTATTGAGCTCTTCGAGGAGGATGGCACCCCATGATTCATCACTTGCATCTGTCTGCAATATACGCCATCCATCAGTAATCCACTTTAAAGGAGGCGAATTTTGCGCAATCTGCTTTAGGGTAGCGGTAGCAATTGTGTGGTCGGCATTCCATTCCGGGGGCTTCTTTTTCAATAAAGTCGAAAGGTGATGAGTGTAGTGGTCCACATTTGGGATAAAGTCTCGGATATAATTGATGATGCCGAGAAACTGTTGAATTTGCTTTTTGGAAAGTTGCTGATCTGGAAAGTAAAGCAATTCTTGGGCAATGTGCTTTCCTGGCTGGTAGTGTCCATCTTTAATGATCATACCAAGGAATTCAATGTTGTCTGTAGCAATGGTGCTTTTCTTGGCTGATAACATGATTCCATGACTGTGGATAAGATCATAGAATTGAGTTAACAGCTGGCGATGTTCATCATGTGATCCTGAAAAAAGTAAGATGTAATCGATGTAAATCAATGCATGATGCAAAATGGGCTGGAAGATTTGGACCATGGACTTTTGAAAAATGGAAGGGGCAGTTTTGAAACCAAAGGGTAGGACTGTCCATTAGAAATGGGCATTTGGAATACAAAAGGCGGTTTTGTAACGTTCAGAGGGTTCAATGCCTAATTGCCAAAAACTAGATTTTAGATCGAATTTTGAAAAGATCTTGGCATTTTTGAGAAAAGTAAACATGCTTTGTCGGCGAGGAAAAGGGAATTTGTCGTCTTGTAAAAACATGTTTAAGGGCTGATAGTCAATGACTAGGCGTTTCTTTCCTCGAACAATTTCATAATGCTTTTCAACATAAAAGGCTTGGCAAGCCCATTGAGAACTTGTGGGCTCAATTAAACCTTGGGCTAACAATTGTGAACATTCTTGTTGGGCTAGGAGTAAGTCAGAAGGACTCATTCCTGGATGGGTAGCTTTAGTTGGGTTAATGTCTTCATTGAGTTTGAAGGGTAACTTAATGAAGAAAGACTTATTTTTCCACAAGGGAGTTGGATGAGACTCTGGACAGAAACTCAAAAGTTTAGTTGAAATATCCTGGTAAGACCGGGGAGTTTCAGACAAATTGTAGAGTTTCAGAATGTCTGTGAAGGGTTTAAACATGGACTTGACTCGGATTCTAGTAGGAATGATTTAGAGGTGTTTGATTTAGTGAAGGATGTCAAATCCTAACAAGATATCCTTATTAGGAAGAGTAGAACCAATAACCTTGGTCCAAATGACACAATTTGGGAAGATTTGAATACCAATGGGCTTTTTGGTAATCAAAGAGGTGGTAAAGAGTTTGCCATTAACAGCTTTGAAGTGTTCTTCAAACTTGGTCCAATATTCAGATGGAAGAATATTGGGGTTCAACATACTTCTTTAGGCACCAGTGTCGATGAGGCCAATAACTGGAATAGGCCTTTGGAATTTGGATGGTAGGATGTGGAGTTTGATAGAGGGAGTATGAACAGTAGTGTCCAGGGACAATAACTGTTGATGGAAAATAACTTGGGGCTGGTCACTATCTGAGTCATCAGAGGAGTGTTGTAATGCGAACATGATTCATCACTTGCATCTGTCTTCAATATACGCCGTCCATCAGTAACCAACTTTAAAGGAGGTGGATTTTGCGCAATCTGCTTGAGGGTAGCGACAACAATTGTGTGGTCGGCATTCCATTCTGGGGGCTTCTTTTTCAATAAAGTCGAAAGGTGATGAGTGTAGTGGTCCACATGTGGGATAAAGTCTCGGATATAATGGATGATGCCGAGAAACTGTTGAATTTGCTTTTTGGAAAGTTGCTGATTTGGAAAGTAAAGCAATTCTTGGGCAATGTGCTTTCCTAGCTGGTAGTGTCCACCTTTAATGATCATACCAAGGACTTAGAATAAAAGGGAATGAAATTTCTAGGTTGCATTGCAAATGAGAGGTGGTGGGGGGTAGTTATAGGATTTCTTAAGGCTAATGGATGGCTAGGATTTTGCCACCATAACTCTTAATCAATGGTTGAGATTAACCTTCATAAATAACTTACTAAATTATAGAATTCTTTAACTTTCTCTACGCTTCTTCTTACAACATTGCTTATGTCATCGCTTACGTCATCATTTCTTATGTCATTGCTTATGTCATCATTCCTTAAAATTAAATATTATAAACTCAAGGGGCTTGTTAGCTTAAAAAATAAATTCTACTATATTTAAGAAAATTTTACCTCACAATTTGGAGGTTACAGAGATTAAAATAATAAGACATATGCCTTTGATCTCTTTTTCACAAAGGGTTCATACTCAACTCGTTAAACCATGGAAGGGAACGGTGGTTATCAAGCTTCCTGAAAGATCTATTGGATACAAAGTTCTGTGTAATCGTTTGGATTCCTTATGGAGCAAGACACAATGTTTTACAGTGATTGATCTTAAGAATGACTTTTTCTTGGTTAAGTTTAAAACGAAGGACTATGGACTATATTAGGACATTACTTAACGGTTCAACAATGGTCTCCTAGATTTGATTGCTCTACGAAAATCATTGAATTAATCATTGCATGGATTCGTCTTTCGTGAATGCCTCTGCATTACTATCACAAATGAATTCTTAGAATGTTGGGGCATGTAATTATGAAGGTTATAAGGATTGACTATAATACCGAGTCCGCATCGAAAGGCAAGTTTGCTCGCATAGTGGTGGAGCTGGACTTGGCTAAACCACTTTGTTCCTAAATTTTTCTTGATGGAAAGATTCAAAAGGTTGAATGTGAAAATTTCCCCACAATTTGTTTTGAATGTGGAAAATATGGTCATTTAAGTATTTCATGCTCTAAAAGGAAAAGCAATGAGGAACATCCTAGTAGGGCTAATTAAGTACAAGATGAGACTTCGATCAGTACTAAGGCGGCGCCACCACTTTCGATAGATAGTTCTAGTAACCCTAGGTTTGGGCCATGGATGGTTGTTTCATAGAAAGACAAGTTTAAGAGCAATAAGGAAAGAGAAGCCATTAAAAATTCATTTCAGGACCAATATGGAAGGTTTGAAAGAGGTTCCTATTTCTCTCTATTAGCCAATGGAACTGAGATGGACGGCGCACGAAGTCAACTAATAAAACCCCCTTTGCTAATGAAAACCATGTGATTGAAATAGAAACAAATATGCCAGCTAGTTAAGTTTCTTACCTTGCTAAATCAACTAGAAAACTTCCAAGAAAAAACCCAACATAGTTCATAATTAGAAAGACTCACATTGCTCTTAATCCTAAGCCTACAACACGTGAAAGTAAAAGCACCAAGCCAAATCAACCAAAATCTTTTATAACTGAACCTTCCATGTCAGATCCCATGTAACTTTCTCATACCCTATATAAATATAAAGAAACCCTTGTTAAGCCAATTAATCTAACTAATTCCTATACAAGCCTCGACCCTACAAAGCATTTTGTTGTGACTTTGGAACAAATAGCTGGCAACAATAATAGACACGAGTTTGCAACTACACCCAACCCTTATACTTCTATGAGGATGGAAAAGATAAGAAGCTTGTTGATCAACCTATGGTGGATCCACCGGACTTAGGAGCCTAGAATATGGATAATTTGACAGATGATCTAAATGATAGCGACTACATATGAGAGAGTGGAGATGGGGATTCTGAGGAGTCAAGTTTTGCTGGTTCCTTGAAAGATGAGAATCAGATGGCTTTAGAAAACCAGGCTTTTGAGCCTGAGGTGTAAGGGACACATTTTCCATTTTCTTTTACTGTTTATAATGTTTTTCTCTATTATGTTTTGGAATTATCAGGGAGTTCTAACTCATGGTTTTCGTAGAATTTTCAATGGTTATGTTAGCAATTATAATCCTGCTCTAGTAATTGTGTTTGAGCTTAGAATTAGTGGAATCAAATCTGATAATTTTATTAGAAAGAATGGTTTTGCAAGATGTTCTCAGTTGCTTCAGCAAGGTCTTATTGAACCTACTGATTCAGATTGGGCTTGTCAAGCCTTCTATTTTGAAAAAGATCTGAATTAGTTCGGGGTAAAAAAAGGTTAGTTATTGATTACCAGCCACTTAATTCTTTCCTTAAAGATGATAAGTTTCCCCTTCCAAAAATCCAGACCCTGTTTATCCATCTTCAAGGGGCTCGTATCTTCTTTAAGTTTGATTTAAAAGATGATTTTTGGCAACTTGGTATTTCACCAATTGGCCATCATAAAACTGCCTTCTGCATCCCTAATGCCCATTATCAGTGGACTGTTATGCCTTTTGGTCTTAAGGTTGCTCCTTCATTATTTCAAAAAGCCATGACAAAAATCTTCAGTCCTATCCTTCATCATGCTTTGGTATACATTGATGATATCTTATTATTTTCCTCTGACCATGAGAGCCACCAGAAGCTCCTTTTGGATTTCTTTCATATTGTGCAGGAACACGGTGTTAGCCAAAAGGGCTACTCATAATATAATTTTGATGATAACAAACATGTGTATTAAGTAATTTAATAAATATTGTATTTCACATTTTCACTAGTTTTTTAAGGTTAATTTTTATGCAAGTGAATCAAGTGAAATCAAACACAAGACACAAAACGGACAACGGCGACATCAAGAATATAGTTTAGAGCTCAACGAACAAATTAGTGCGATAAATTCTTGTAAAGCCGGTATGATTTAATTGATGCATGATTTAGCATTTGAAAAACTCAAGAGATTAATTTAATTAAATACTTTTCATAAACTAAAAGGCTTTATTCTTATAAAGTAAAGTATTTTGTGGATTTAAGTAATTTGGACTTAAATGCTAAGATTTGAAATCTTTGATTTTAATAAGCATTAAATTTCGAAGTTGGACGTTTTTACAAACATTTGAAATGTTTTGGGCCATACTATAATATATGAATATTTTGGACTAAAGTGAAAGGTTTTGAGAACTTTAAAAAATATGGGTAAAAGGACCTTTGTGCGAAATAATAAAATCTTTGGGGCCATATCATAATTTTAGAAAGTTTGGGAAAGACAACTATTCTTAGGAAGTTCTGAAATTGGACCTATTTGTAAAGTTTTATGACGTTTTGGGCCATAATATAATTATAAAAAGTTTTAGGCCAAAGTGTAATTTTAGTGAACAGTGTTACTGTAGTAAAATTAAAAAATAACGGTAATATCATTGTTCCTGAGCGGCTAGCCGGATAATCAAGCGGCTAACCACTTGGGCGCGGGAATTTGCCTATAACGGCTAGTTTTCGGACTTTCACTATAAAAACTCAACTCAAACTTCATTCTAAGAACTAATGCAAGCAAATATAAGATCATACAACATATATTGAGCTTCCAAAACGCAAATCATTATAGATTGAATTATTGTGAGCTATTATTTGCATATCCACTCTTAAAGAGAGTTTTTGTTGTAATTTTCATTTCTTATCAAATTGTGAGTGTATAAGTGTGAGAAACACTTGGGGTAAAGAGATTAGGGAGATAATCTCTTGATTGTAAAGGTTCATTGACACCTTGTAAGTCAACTGTAAGAACTTGAAGCCTTGGGAGGCTTGGATAGTGAAATCCTCGAGCTTGGTTGGCTTGGAGGCGTGGACGTAGGCGGGGATTACTGAACCACGTAAAAATCCGTGTGTTTGTTTTTCTCTTCCCTTACTCTTTTATTTTTACGCTTGTTTGAATTTATTGTTTTCTATTTCATTAAGGCGTTAGATTGATTTGTTGAGCGAATTGTATTGCATAATTTATAAAATCCCAATTCACCCCCCCTCTTGGGTTGCGTTACTTGTATTTCATTTGGTATCAGAGCTTGGTTCTCTTGTTAGGACTTAACCGTCTAGAGTAAAAGATCCATGGCAACCCAAAATGATTCAACCTTTAGGGAAGGACAATCCACAACTAGGCCACCATTCTTTGATGGAAATGACTACCCGTATTGGAAAACTAGGATGAGAATTTATTTACAAGCACTAGATTATGAAATTTAGGAAGTTGTATGTGATGGTCCATTTATGCCTTTGACTAAAAATGACTTCGGGGAAGACATCCCAAAACCTTCACAGGAATGAAATGAATTGGAAAAGAGAAAAGCTTCTCTAAATTTCAAAGCCATGAATGCTTTGTTTTGTGCACTCGATAAGAAAGAGTTTCATAGAGTGTTTAGTTGTGAAAGTGCTAATGAAATTTGGCACAAACTTGAAGTTGTTTATAAAGGTACGAATCAAGTGAAAGAGTCTAAAATTAGTAGGTACACTCGGCAATATGAATTGTTCCAAATGGAACAAAATGAGAGTGTGTATTCTATGTATACTAGATTTACGGACATAGTAAACACTCTAGGAGCCCTAGGAAAGACCTTTTCAAATAACGAGAAAGTTAAGAAAATCATTAGGTCATTACCTAAAGAATAGAGACAAAAAAGGACTGCCATTGAGGAAGCTAAATATTTGAATATCTTACTTATTGATGATTTAATTGGTTCTCTTATTTTTTATGAGGAAGATTTGGCAGCCGAAAGAGGAAATGAGGAGAAGAAGAAAAACATTGCACTCAAAGCCATAAAATATGAGAGTGATGGAGAAAGTGAGCCGGATGATGAGGAGTTGGCTATGCTAGCAAGGAGGTTTAGAAAATTTTTCGAGAAAACCGGTGACCGAAGAAAATTTAGAAACTTAAAAAACCAAAAGGGAAAGAAAGAGGTAATCATATGATATGAATGTAAAAAGCCCGGCCATATAAAATCGGAATGCCCACTTCTCAACAAACTCAAGAAGAAAGCTATGGTTGCTACTTGGCATGATAGCGATGAAGAAGAATCGCAAGAAGTATCAAACCTAGCACTTATGGCAATAGGAGATGATGATGATCTCAATGAGGTAAGTGATCCAACCTATGATGAATTGCATGATACTTTTAAAGAAATGCATGATGAGTTAATGAAAATTGGTAAAAAGAATGCATGCCTTAAAAAGCAATTGCTAGAATTTACAAATGAAAAGGATGCCATGCAAAAATGCAATAAGGCATTGAATGAGAAGATTAAAGGATTAGAATTAGAGAATAAAACCTTGCATAATAGAGTTCCATTATCAAATGAAAAACCTAGCACTTCACATGAGCATTTAGAGTCACATGTAGATGATTTGAAAAATGAAAATGAAATGCTCAAGAAAAAGAATATTGAACTTAGTAATGTTGTTCTAAAATTTACAAATGAGAAAAAGATGTTGGATAACATGCTTAACTCTCAAAAATGTGTTTTTGATAAAGGAGGACTTGGGTATAAGCCTAACTTGAAGTAAAAGTATTATAAGAATTATTTTGTTAAAGCTACCTCCACAAGTGATCATAAGATTGTTTGTCATTATTGTAATCAAAATGGTCACATGAAATATAGATGTCCTGTGAAAATAAATGCATATTATGGTGTCAAATGTATTTGGGTTCCAAAAGGAACCGTTGCTAACGCTCAAGGACCCAAAAACGTTTGGGTACCTAAGACATAAGATTTTCTTTGCAGGGCTTGAAGAAAAAGAAAAATAAATGGTACTTGGATAGCAGAAGTTTAGGCATATGACCGGAAACTATGCATGGTTCTCAAATTTCACCAAAATCGAAAATGGTGGAGATGTATCATTTGGAGATAACTCAAAAGGAAAAATTCTCAGAATTGGTAATGTTGGTAAAGTTTCTTCAACTCTTATTGAAAATGTATGTTTGGTTGAAAATTTGAAACACAATTTGATTAGCATTAGTCAACTATGTGACAAAGGTTATAAAGTTGCTTTTGATAAATCAAGATGTGTTATTGAGAATGCATGTGATGGAAAAGTTTTGTTTATGGGAAATAGATGTGTCAATGTTTACACGATTGATATAGAGTGTGCATCTACTCATGATAAATGTTTTTCGGCATTGCATGATAATGGTTGGTTATGGCATAGAAAACTAGGACATGCAAGCATGGATTTAATTTCAAAAATTTCGAAAAATGATTTAGTTAAAGGTCTTCCAAAAATTGGTTTTCAAAGGATAGAATTGGTGAAGGTTGTCAATTTGAAAAACAAATCAAAACCTCTTTAAAAAATAAGA
The DNA here is from genome assembly GCA_002013955.2 of Citrus medica. Classification (NCBI taxonomy): domain Eukaryota; kingdom Viridiplantae; phylum Streptophyta; class Magnoliopsida; order Sapindales; family Rutaceae; genus Citrus; species Citrus medica. The sequence goes on from MKYO02003784.1 coordinate 361,566, forward strand.
ATCATATCTCTACTTCAAAACCTCTTCGATTACTTCACATAGATTTGTTTGGACCTTCTAGATATGTTAGTTTAAGTGGCAAATTCTATGCATTTGTAATTGTAGATGATTATTCTAGATATACATGGGTATTATTCTTAGCTAATAAGGATGATGTCATTGATGCATTTAGAATTTTCTGTAAAAAGATTCAAAATGAAAAGGGTTATTCTATTACTTGTATTAGAAGTGATCATGGTGGAGAGTTTGAAAATCATGCATTTGAAAATTTTTGTAATGATTTTGGGATTGAGCATCAATTTTCATCACTTAGGACTCCACAACAAAATAGAGTTGTTGAGAGAAAGAATAGGTTTATTCAAGAAATGGCTAGGACCATGTTAAATGAAAATGCATTACCAAAATATTTTTGAGCCGAAACCATCAACACCGCTTGTTATGTTTTAAATCGGGTGTTGATTAGACCTCATCTCAATAAAACTCCCTATGAGCTTTGGAAATATAGAAAACCTAATATTGGTTATTTCAAAGTTTTTCGATGCAAATATTTTATTTTAAACACAAAAGATAATCTTGGTAAATTTGATCCAAAATCTGATGTTGGCATCTTTCTCGGGTATTCAAACTCAAGCAAAGCTTATAGAGTTTATAATAAAAGAACTTTAGTTGTGGAAGAATCCATGCATGTTACGTTTGATGAATCTAACCCCTCCTCTGCGGAGAAAGGAATTGTTAATGATGATACAGATGGAGAGTTACAAGAAGAATTATCAAAAGAGAATCAAGAGCATGCACCACAAGAAAATCAAGAGGATAGACGAGAAGAACAAACAAATACGGAGCTGGATCAACAAGAAGGTAGTTCTCAAACACTCCCCAATGAGTGGAGGTATGTTTCCTCTCATCCTAAGGATTTAATATTAGGTGATCCTTCAAGAGGTATCATAACTAGATCATCACTTAGAAACGAATGTGAGCATGCTGCATTCATTTTCTCAAATTGAACCAAAATCTTTTGCGGATGCGGAAAATGATGAGTTTTGGATTATGGCAATGTAATAGGAGTTAAATCAATTTGAGAGAAATAAAGTATGGGAATTGGTTCCTAAACCGGAACATCAATCCATTATAGGCACTAAATGGGTATTTAGAAATAAAATGGATGAATCTGGTGTGGTTGTAAGAAATAAAGCTAGATTAGTGTCTCAAGGATACAACCAAGAAGAAGAAATCGATTTCGATGAAAAATTTGCACATGTAGCTAGATTAGAATCCATTAGGATGTTGTTAGCATTTCCATGTCATAAAGATTTTATTTTATTTCAAAGGGATGTCAAAAGTGCTTTCCTAAATGGTTATATTATAGAGGCAGTTTATGTGAAACAACCCCCTGGTTTCGAAAATGAGAAATTTCCAAATCATGTGTATAAGTTATCAAAAACATTGTATGGATTAAAACAAGCACCTAGAGCATGGTATGATAGGATTAAATATTTCTTGATGGGAAGAGCGGATACTACCCTCTTTATTAAAAATAAAAATCAAGATATACTTGTTGTTCAAATTTATGTTGATGATATTATTTTCTGTTCTACTACTGAATCTTTGTGCAAAGAATTTTCCTCTTGTATGAGTAAGGAATTTGAGATGAGCATAATAGGAGAATTGAAGTATTTTCTTGGACTTCAAATCAAACAAAACAATGAGGGGATCTTCATCAACCAAGCTAAGTACGTCAAAGACTTGCTCAAGAGATTTGGTATTGATGAATCAAATACCAAGAATACTCCAATGAGTACAACAATCAAGCTTGATAAAGATGAAAAAGGTAAAGAGGTTGATATTAAAAAGTATCGAGGTATGATCGGATCCTTACTTTACTTAACCGCAAGTAGACCCGATATCATGTTTAATGTATGTTTGTGTGCAAGATTTCAATCATGTCCCAAGGAATCTCATTTGCTGTTAAAAGAATTTTTCGTTATTTGAGCGGAACCATAGATATTGGCCTTTGGTGTCCTAGAGGAACTCATATAGATTTAACTTGTTATTCGGATGCCCGATTTTGCTGGTCACAAGGTCGATAGGAAGAGTACTAGTGGAATTTTCCATTTTCTTGGTCATTCACTTGTTTCATGGTTTAGTAAGAAACAAAATTCGAAGGCACTCTCAACTACTAAGGCAGAATATATTGCCGCAGGTAGTTGTTGTGCACAAGCACTTTGGATGAAACAAACACTTAGTGACTGTGGTATTAATCCTGAACAAATTCCTATCAAGTGTGATAATACTAGTGCCATAAATCTTTCAAAGAATCCCATTCAGCATTATAGAACCAAGCATATAGAGATTAGGCATCATTTCTTGAGAGATCATGTTCAAAAAGGTGACATTGCATTAGAATTTATCTCTACGGAAAAACAACTTGCCAATATTTTTACAAAACCCCTTTGCGAAGAACAATTTTCAAAAATTCGGCATGAACTTGGGATGATGAAATTTTCGCATTAATATCTCTATTTATGTTATTGAATCTATTAAAATCGTTTGCTTGATGATTATTAATGTTTATGAAGTGTTTGAGCAAGTTAGATATATGTGGTGTTTGATTTATTAATTTTTGAATGCTTATGTGCTTCATGAATATATGCTTGTTGGATGGATTATTTGTTTGAATTAATCATCTTTTAGATGTTTAAAATCATAAATCATGCATTAAATTGGCTCTTGAGATATTTCGGGATCGCAAAATGGTCACAGAATTGATCGAAATAAGCCGGAAATCAACTTGAGTGCAGCTGGACAGCAACCAGGCGGCTAGCCTAGCCGCTTGGAAACTGTCCCCAACCCGAGAGCAAGCGGCCCAAGCGGCTAGCCACTTGGTCACGGGTTGGGCATATTTTTTTTTTGCTTCTTCTTCTTCCTTTGTTAATTTTCTGCACATGCTCTCTCTTTCACTCAAAACCGTGAGCAACCCATCCATTTTCACTTCTATTTTCTTCCTTTTTCATCTATTTTCATGCCCAAATCAACCATTCAAACTAATACCCATGCATTTCATCTTCATTAAACCCTTCTCCATCATGATTTCTTCACTTGTTCTTCATCATTCCATCCTCATTCCATTCACGCATGAATAGTATTCTCCATTTTCTTTCTGAAAATTTCTTCATCTTTCACTCATTTTCTTGTTAAAATCAATCATCCAACTCATTATTCATCCATTACTCCTTCAATTTTCACTCTCAAAACAATATTTCATCAACTCTCCACATAAAACCCAAAATAAAAAATTCTCATTCTATCTGTTTCTCTCTCTTCATTTTCAAGCTTCCTTTAGCCCATTTTTAATTCACTTTACATCATAAATTAGCTTCATTCATCTCTAGGATTAATTTTCTTGCCTCAAACAAATCCATTTCACTCAATTTTTGTTAAACCCGAAATTGCATTTTTAATCTCTTTTTTCTTCCAACAATGACGGGTGGTGACAAGTCCAAGGGAAAACACGTGGCCAAGAAGCGTAAGGATGATCGTGGCGACAATTCGGAGTTTATGTTGATTCATTTTCCACGACCCATGCTTCGGAAACATTTTCTCGACAATTTCAAGCCAAGGTCGGTCATTACACCTTATTTTGTCAATCTCAGTAATATGGATAATTTAGAAATTTGTGATAAATCTCTTAAAGATTTCCTTATTACTATGGGATGGAAGAATGTTGGTTGTTAATGAACATTATTATGAACATTTAGTCAAGGTTTTTTATTTGAATATGGATATAGAAGTTTCGAATAGAATTATTACAAATGTTGGGGGAGTTCATATTGAATTTGATGTTGCTTTGCTAAATTCTATTCTTAGAACTCCAAATGAGGGATTGGAACTATATAGTGCTAGAGCCAAAATCAAAGAACCTTGGTTTTCACTTGAGAATGCCGTTTGAAAAATTTGTCGACGGCGTGATTTGTCCACTGCGTTCTGTAACTCACTTTTGAAATCTTAAGCCTTACCTCTTCATCATGTGATTACTCCTAGGGCTGGTCATGCGGATGAAGTTAGTTGTTTAGATGTAGCCATTTTGGACTGCAATCTAGAGGAGAGGGTGCTAAATATTGGGTATATTATCCTTCATCATATGCTGAGTACTCCCAGCTAAGCCAAAAGATCCCTTCCATATGCTAGTATTATTACCCGAATTCTAGAGTATTTCCATGTCCCTATAACCGAGTCAATCTCCTTGAATTCGAGGGAATTAGGCGATGATTCAATCGCTAATCTGGGTTTTTATTGGAGGGATGGTAGCTGGCATAAAGATCAAAGAAATAAAAAGGTTACGGAACTTGCTCCTTTAGATCATCGTTTCCTTAACGATGTCCGTCCCCAACACTTGCTTCGTGATCTTAGTGCTCCATATCTCTCACATCCTCCACCTTTCGAGGGCCCTTCCCACTCTACTTCAGCTGACCCTGAGGATCCGTTGCAGCAGCTGTTAACTAAAGTGGATTCACTTTCTGAGCGGCAAGACAAACTTCAGTCTATGCTTGAAGCTTTTCAACTTCAGTCTATTTCCGAGCGAGAGCGTCTCTTTGCTCAACAGCAGCAGGTTCTTGATGGCCAGCAGCAACTTTTTGCAGCTCTTGGATTTCCACCACCATCCTCTTCATCACATCCACCATCTCCTTAGCACTCTATTTTATTTTTTTATTTTTTGTCACTCTGCACTACATCTCTCCATGCATTGTTGTTTTTCCTTTGCGGATGACATCTTGTTGTTTGATATTTAGATATGTTGTTTTTTTTTTAATTTGTGGATTAAGCTTGTTATTTGATCTTCGGATATGTTATATTTGGATAATGTTTTCGGATTCTTGGCATATTATAACTCTTTGGTTAATTATATACTTAATTCTTATGTGTTGCTTGATGACTTGGTGGAGTTGTTGGTTTTGTTTAAGCTTATATGGAAGTGTTTTTAACTATGTTGTGTATTTGAGGATTTGTTCATTTTTAAGGGGAGACTCTGCCGAAATTTTGGCTCGCACAAAATGGGTAATCTCTTCATTGAATTATTCTTGATGATCTTGTTTCAAATTGCATATATCTATCTTTTATTTTTTTTTAAAGGGGGAGATACATATGATAAGTTTTTGAAAAATATCATTTTGGTTAAAATTTTTAATTGGTCATATATTCATGTTTCTCGATCATCCATTAATATATTATTGGTCTTAGCATTAATTTCTAGCAATTTTTTATGATGAAGGGGGAGAGATCATGTATTTTAAATTCGGAGACATGTAATACGTATTTTGTATTTCAAGTATTTATGCATGGTTTTGAAATATTAAGGGGAGCTTACAAATTATCATAAATCATATATTCAGGGAGAGTTTTTGTTTTAATTTTGATTTATGTCTTCAATTATATATGCCATGTATTAAGGGGGAGTATAAATGTCAAAATACATGAGATATTTGTCATCATCAAAAAGGGAGAGATTGTTAGCCTAAAGGGCTACTCATAATGTAATTTTTATGATAACAAATATGTGTATTAAGTAATTTAATAAATATTGTATTTCACATTTTCACTAGTTTTTGAAGGGTAATATTTATGCAAGTGAATCAAGTGAAATCAAACTCAAGACACTCAACGGACAACGACGACATCAAGAATATAGTTTAGAGCTCAACGAACAAATTATTGCGATAAATTCTTATAAAGTCGGTATGATTTAATTGATGCATGATTTAGCATTTGAGAAGTTCAAGAGATTAATTTAATTAAATACTTTTTATAAACTAAAAGGTTTTATTTTTATAAAGTAAAGTATTTTGTGGATTTAAGTAATTTGGACTTAAATGCTAAGATTTGAAATCTTTGATTTTAACTAGTATTAAATTTCGGAGTTGGACGTTTTTACAAACATTTGAAATGTTTTGGGCCATACTATAATTTATGAATATTTTGGACTAAAGAGAAAGGTTTTGAGAACTTTGAAAAATATGGGTAAAAGGACCTTTGTGCGAAATAATAAAATCTTTGGGGCCATATCATAATTTCAGAAAATTTGAGAAATATAACTATTCTTAGGAAGTTCTGAAATTGGACTTATTTATAAAGTTTTATGATATTTTGGGCCATAGTATAATTATAGAAAGTTTTAAGACAAATTGTAATTTTAGTGAACAGTATTACTGTAGTAAAATTTGAAAATAACAGTAATATCACTGTTCCTGAGCGGTTACCCGGATAATCAAGCGGCTAACCGCTTGGGCGCGGGAATTTACCTATAACGGCTAGTTTTCTGGCTTTCACTAGAAAAACCCAACTCAAACTTCATTCTAAGAACTAATGCAAGCAAATATAAGATCATACAACATATATTGAGCTTCCAAAACGCAAATCATCATAGATTGAATCATTGTGAGCTATTATTTGCATATCCACTCTTAAAGAGAGTTTTTGTTGTAATTTTCATTTCTTATCAAATTGTGAGTGTATAAGTGTAAGAAACACTTGGGGTAAAGAGATTGGAAAGATAATCTCTTGATTGTAAAGGTTCATTGACACCTTGTACGTCAATTGTAAGAACTTGAAGCCTTGGGAGGCTTGGATAGTGAAATCCTCGAGTTTGGTTGGCTTGGAGGCGTGGACGTAGGCGTGGATTGCCGAACCACGTAAAAATCCGTGTGTTTGTTTTTCTCTTCCCTTACTCTTTTATTTTTACGCTTGTTTGAATTTATTGTTTTCTATTTCATTAAGGTGTTAGATTGATTTGTTAAGTGAATTGTATTGCATAATTTATAAAATCCCAATTCACCCCCCTCTTGGGTTGCGTTACTTGTATTTCACACAGAATCATGCTTTCTGAAAAGAAAAGCAGCATAGCAAAAGAATCAATTGACTTTCTTGGCATGGTGATTAAGATGGCCATTATCAACCTGGTCCACATATTGCAACTGAAATATTAAAGTTTCTGGACACACATCTCAACAAAAAGCAGATCCAACAATTCCTCAAGATTGTTAATTATGTCCGTGATTTTATCCCTAAAGTTGCAATCCACACAAGCCAGCTGTCTCGCATGCTCAGAAAACAATGCCCTCCATGGGGTCGAGCACAAACAGAAATTGTGCAACAACTAAAGGTGATAGCCCAGTCACCTCCTCCTCTCTGAATTCCCACAATTGGACAGCGCATTGTACAGACCGATGCCAGTGATGATTACTGATTAGTATTAAAAATTGTATGTTTATTAAGGGATAAAAATGTTATTTTGTTTTATTAACGTAATTTATATTTGTAATTGTGTAACATATTGTAAATTTCTAATTATTTTTCTAAATATTTGATTTTGTGAATTTTTGTGTGTTTATTAGGTAAAAATAATAATTTCATGCAATTTGAGACTCCGAACAAATGCATGGATGTCAAATTTGTATTCCGGAAGTCCGAGAAATTATGTTATTGTCGAGGAGGATTCAAGACTTTTGTTGTATTTTTTTTACGTTTTTACCACGGTAAATGTGGTAATTATAAAATTATAAGTTTTTATCATATTATATATAGTAATTGTTAGTGAAATGTGTTGGATGTGCTTGAGTGGATAAGTTAGGTTTATGCTTTATTAGTGGGATTATTAGTGGGACAAATATAATGTTAAGATGTAATTAGATTTTTTATTTATGTAGTGTGGATTTACCATGTATTAGTATAAATAGAAGGGTGGTGAACACACCTCTACACACATTCTCTTCTCTTCTTTTCTCCCAAATTCTTCTTCTCATCTCTCTTTGTAATTTATTTTCAATCAATAAAATTAGTTTTATTTCAATTTTCAAATTCCATTTTTAATTATGTGTTTTTCAATTTTAGTAATTTCCTTTATAAAAAAAATGTTTAGCTAAATATTAATAGTTAGGGGAAGGTGAAACTCTTAGGAAATAAATATGATTTAATGAAATTCTATTTTTAATTTTATAAATTAAATTATTTTCTATTTAATTTTATACATATTTTATATTATGAGATTTTGATTTATTGTAGACAAACAAGGGAGTTTGGCACAATAAATTCTTTTTATCTAAATATAAGATATGGTAAAATGGTATTTTGACTTATTGTAGACAAATTAAATTTTGGCACAATGAATACTTAATCCATCATAAAATTAAAGGGAAAATAATAATAATTTATATAATTAATCTTTTGGGTAATAAATCTAACAATTGGCTAAAAGAATTTATTAAGTTTTATTTACTTCTAAGAGTGGATCCATAACCCTAACTAGTTCAATTCCATAGTTTCATTTAAATTAAGTTGTTTATATTCAAGTTTTATTTTCAATTTTTAGATAAAATAAAATAAA